>CADDXX010000041.1:561201-580452 GCA_902810485.1 Alauda arvensis
CCCTGTCACCCCGGGGTGTGGGTGCTCCCTCAGGACAGCCCTGTCACTGCCGGCTCTGGGTGCTCCCACAGGACAGCCCTGTCACTGCCAGCTCTGGGTTCTCCCTCAGGACAGCCATCCAGAGGCTGAGGTGCCTGGCAGGCCGGTGTCACTGCAGCTGTTTGCAGGGGAAGTGATGCTGAGCTGTGCTGAGCACAGTTTCGTGCAGCAGATCTCAGTATTCCCTGTGCCTTACTTACAGGAATCCTCATTTATGCCATTATAAAGGTTAAGAACGGAGCATTTCAGCACGGTTCACGTTTTGCCTGCATGCTGCAGTGGGTCTCAGCTAATTCAGCAGCAGTGGTTTGTTCTGCTTGAAATCCTGGAGAATGGCTCCTCTCCCGAGGTATTTCTTCTGACTTAATTGCCAAGTTATAGTGAAATATGAGGTTCGTTGTTGTCTGCTGGAGCGCTGGGGATTCTGTTTTGTTGGCACATTTTTCATGACCTTGTGTCAGCAGCATAACTAGGCTATGAGATAATTTGTATGCTTTAGATGAGCAGCTGTGTGCATCTTAGCCAGAGAGAGAAGCAAGTGTGATCAGTTCAGTGGAGTTAATCAGGTAAAACAGAGAATTAACTCTAATCTTGCAGATTAAGTGATGTCAGACCATGCAAGATGTGTATAAATTTGATGCAGGTGGAAATCAAAATTATCTCAAGTACTATAMACCCAGATTTAATAGAAAGGAGAAAAACACTAGCTGCAAATGTGGAAAAAAAAATTATTCAACCATTTAACAGCTGAAAAGACAGAAGTGTTGTACCCTTATTTCCCTGTCATGCTCTGGTTCAGCAATGGCTTTCCACTTCATTTCCAAATAAAGCAGTTTTGAGGYTGTAAAGAAGGAGGATTGCTCTGCTCATCCCTGTGCTGTTGCAGATGCCCCACAGTTATCRCAGGGTTTTGGAAGCTATTGAATTTACTGACATTTTGTTGGCAACAAGGGCTGAGGGTTTATTGGTATAGGAAAACCAGAAGGAGCAGACTTGCARTGGTGTCTGGTAATCCTTAAACTGCATTTCCTGTGGAAAGTGTGTGAGTAGCTTCAGGAAACAATGGAGGACAGATTCTGCACTGGTCTTTGCCCTGCAGAAACTGCCCTGCATGGGAGATAACTGATGCTTTGAACATGAGATCTGGAGACCTCTGAGATGTCATCCTGAGGACACAGGGATTTGGCATTAGCTCTGATAATCACAGCATTTTTCTTACATATTTCTGATAAAAAGAAGTGATTGTGTTTTCAGTATGTAATATTTGTGTGGGGAAGTGTGGTCTTCTCTCTTTTTTGGAAAACTGGGAATTAACTTGAGAAAAATATATGGTGCTATTTAACATTTGAAAATAAGAAAAGCAGCAAAAGCATGCTGTTAAACCTGCATTTATTGATTTTCAATGAGTCACATGTTATCCTGAATATCCTTGGCAGTTCACATGGATTGGGTGCTTCTGTGGAGGAGTATGAAAAATACAAGGGGAAAAAAAAAAGCCCCTGTAGTTTATTATAACAATGCAATTATTGTAACTTAGAGTGTGTGGTGAGGTGTCACCTTCCCCCTCTTTCTTTCTCMTGCTCCCAGAGGAGAGAAATGTCGTGGGGATTGGATCCCCATCCAGAGATGGTGTGATCAGAGATGGCTCCACTGTGCAAACTAAGCCATAGTTCAAATCTTCCTCAGAATCAACTTATAAATTACCTGGTTGAAGAGACCTCAAATATCCTCTAGTTGGAACTCTCTGCCATGGGCAGGAACATTTTGCACTAGACCAGTTTGCTCAGGGACCCAGTCCAACCTGGCCTTGGACACTTCCAGGGATGGGGCATCCACAGCTTCTCCAAGGACTCTGCCAGTACTCACCACCCTCCCAGAGAAGAATTTCTTCCTAACATCAAATCTAAATCGCTCCTTTTTTAGTTTAAAACCATTCCCAGCACTCTCAGCCTGTGTAAAAACTTTCTCCATGTGTTCTGTAAGCTCCTTCAAATACTGGAAGGCTGCAGTGAGGTCTCTGTGGAGCATTCTCCAGGCTCCTCTCCTTAAGGAAAAGGAAGGTGGTCATTGCATTAGTATGTTGTACTTGAAATGTTACATGGGATTGTCACATCATGAACATTTTTAAACCAAGTAGGGTTTGCAAGATTTTGTCCAACATGGTAATAAATGAACATTTATTCATGTTCCAGTGAGCAGTAGCAGAGAGCATGTCTCAGGAGAAAACCAGCAGGAGTTAAAGGCTCCATTCATCAAAAATCTGATTACCCTGTTCTCGTTTGTTTGTACCTGTTTCTAAATCCAAGAAGTCCCACAATAAGTTGTTGGGATAAGAAATCTCATGATGCAAGCAAAAGGAAAGGAGTTTAATGACTGCTGCATGTTCTTCATCTCATAATTTTATCAGTAAGCTCTCAGACTTCTAGAAATTGCTCTGAAATTGGCAGCCCAAACTTAATATCTTCTTCCATTTTGCCATCACATGCAATTTTAGTTCTCAAGTGACTCCAATTTTAAACTCCCAGTGATTTAAACAGCTGCATTGTGCAAAGGCTGGAGTGAGGACATGCTTTTGTAATCAAGCAGCCCAACTCTAAATTTTATGGTGTGATGGTTACTGTGCCCCATTCAAACGATGCCCCATTACACAGAAGTGCATTCCTTTGATTTTACCAAAGAGACCATAAATATGACAAAAAGCATAGCTGGAAAACATGATTTCATGCCTGGAATTTTCAGCTACTGCAAGGAATAAATGAAGTGGTCTCTGAAAGGGGCATATCTTTGCAGTGAATTATGTTTGTATTATTTGTATGGCTAGCAGAGCTCATCAGTGAGCTTACCAGAAAAATATATGCTTAGAGTAACAGGGAACTCAGATTTCAAATCAAAATAATAAGAATGTAACTTCTTATTTTGGTGGTTTAGTGCTGTGGAGACACAGGGTGTGTGGGGAGGAGGTTAGTGTGCAGGATATAAGAATGTAAAAGATGTTCCRTTAGTGCATAAATTAAATTAATTGTCAGCAGTCAAATACTTGGCAAACTATAAGGCTTATTTGCCTTAAAATTTCTTATTGTATCCTTTCCCTCTTTCCCCAAGGTGATGTAATGTTTTCATCTATGAAAACCTGGTTTTGAGAAAGATTTGGCTTCAAARTGCAAATCTGCTTTTGATTCAACATTAGGACCTAGTAGACAGTCCCATTTGTTTGATCACTGCTGTCTTTCTTCCAAAAAATCCCAGTGTGTGTTGCCAGCCATGRCTGGCAGCACAGAGCCTGTGTGGTTGCTGTCAGTAATACTAAAGCCTAACCAGGTTCTATCATTGGTTCACTACCAGCTTGAAATACCTGAATAAATACAATCAAAATTTCAAAATACAATCAAATCACTATACTGCCTGGCATTACTGAAGCAAAGAATAAAACAGCATGCACAGGTACAATAACTGAGAATTTAATTTGGGTAATTAAGTTTAATATATTGTAAAATTTTATAGTAAACTCTTAAAATGCTCCTAAAAATATGGAGGCTTATTTTTATAGAAAGGTAGTTATTACAAGCATTTCTATTGGGTAATTTTGAGCTGTGAGTTTCTATGTAAAGTATTAACTTACATGTAAGTCCAAGTGTAAGTCCATGGGCAAGTGGTTTCAGCTGCTGTTGGATTAGATTCTGTGGGACAAAGGGCAGGCTGCATGCCAGCTTTAAAAATATAATTGCTCACCTGAAAACCTCAAATTCAGTATTTGTCCTTGCCAAGATTTGTGATTTTTAAAATATTTTATTTTTATGTCCAAAAATGTTTCTTTCCCTTTCCCCTCTCCTCTTTGCACCTTCATCTTATGTGGTGCTTCCCTGAGTGGTGAGATGGGCTGTGGCCATGCAAGGGTCAAAGGATACTTGCAAAGGAGGTCAGGAGAAAGGATTAATTTGGTCAGTCCCACCTCTGGTCTTCAGTGCTTGGGTTGATAGCCCATGAGCCCCACATAAAGCCTGTGAAAAGAATGGGCTTCAAGGCACTGGATTTTGGGTGTTTCCAGAGATAAGGTAATGGCAATAATGCTAGGCCCAAGATTAATGCCATTTGAAATGCTGAGATAGTGACAGCAATTTCCTAAACTGTTTCTGTATTCACACAGCTTCAAGACTTTGTGTGTTGTGCTTCACTGYCAGCTCACCCCAGTCAATCAGGAATGCTGGTCTGGAAGCAGCTCAGAGGTGCCAGGCAAGGGCAGAATAATGCCAGGACAAAACCCAAGGCAGTTCTACATTTATGTGGGTAAGCAGCTAAAAATTCTTGTGTGCAATTCAAGGATAGCAAGTACTATTTTTTCTCAGATGTAAATGTACTGTGTAAGAGGACACAGTAAAATGCAGTAGGAGGCTCTTCAGGAACTGGGAATTACCATAGCAGGCAGAGCAGTGATCCATTCTGTGCCTTGTTGTGTCTTTGGAAGWGGCTTTTGCTCCAAGGAAATCTGAGTATTTACATTTTTTTTAAACCTATCTACYTCATTAGAGCCATCTGATATTCTCATTTCCCTCTGCCTAACTCGTATGTGAACCCAAACAATTGAATGCAAAGATAATATGTGGCAAAGCTAATAGGTTATGCATRTGCTGTGCAACTTTTTAAAAATCAGTAGTAAATCTTTAAAGCTGTTTAAAATCTGTTTACTCCCCCATGCAAAATTCTTCACTCTAGTACAGTGATAATGGATAAAGTCATCCCRTTCTTTCCTGTTCTGGCAGTGTTATGCAGCTGAATATGTATCCTTGTGCTTGTGTCTGCCCCAAATGGAAAACTTAGCATATCACGGCTGAATTTTGCTTCCTTCCTGTAGGTCTCCAAGTTCTGCTCTGTACTGTCTGTGAYAGGGGCCAACCACTCAATCTGTGTTGAACTAAAACTCTCAGTATTTCTCACAGAATGCTACTTAAGTTCTGGGCAGATCTTCTGCCTTGCTACTGAAAAGGCTGCTATAGACTTGCACCAGTAGAAACACCAAAAATCACCCAGAGCATTTGAAACTCTGGTTTGTCAGCAGTTTCTCGTGCTCAAAGAGCATCAGCAGAAGAAATATGGCTTCAAGCAGATGGAAACTGGTGACTTTRTCTTTGGGGGCAAGACTGGTTCCTGAGGCTGGCTGAGAAAAGATTCCTCATGCCACTGCCTCTTGTCATCTCCTGAGGGGSAGAAACAGTCCTGCTCACCTTCTCTTGAACATTTCCACCACCAGTATTGGTTTTAGGCTTTCTACTTCCTCCTGAGCAGCAACCCAACACCATGGGAGAACAGGAAAGTGTGACAGAGCTTTGACATGCAAGGATCATTGCTTTGAGACATATCAATACAAGTCTCTCAGCTCTCACAGGCTTAAATGTTGGGGTCTTTTTCAAAATAAAGCCTAAGGAACAGTAGAGCAGTGAAGCCAGGTCTCCAGACCTCACCCTGTGYTGTTGTTTCAGGCCTGACATCTGCGCAGTGAGCACAGGTCTCAGCCTCCTCTCAGAAGGGTTCTTCCCCCAGCACAGAGCAACCCTGGGTTTTCCACCCATTTTTCAGCAGATAAAAACAATTAGAAATCAGCTCATGAACTGAGGAAGGGATGGTGGAGGTTGGGACTGTAGAGCCTTGAACTGGGGCTGAGGGAGACAGTCAAAGGAAGAGGAACATTTTCTGTCAGGGTGGGCACAACCTTTCCTAGCACTCTATCTGCACCTCATAACATAAAATACAAATGTCAGTAATGGTGTAAATGCAGTGTAACACACACCCCAAACACATGCCAGTGTTTTAGAAATACCAGAGAGAATWCCTGCATTTGAACTGTGTGAAGCTTCCCTGGGGGTGTCATGTAATGGTGACAAGRAATCTGTGGTACCTGCACTCTGTTCAGGGGAGTGCTGCATGTAGTGCTGTTCTTATGAATGTTTTAAAACCCCCAAACTTCAAAACAGTCTCACAAATGGTTTGCAAGCCTCTGACTTTAGCAAAACACAAGAATCAATCTTGAAACAAAAGAGTAACACCAAAGGCTGCTTGACACAAGACTGTTTGTAGAGGGAAATGAAAGCAGTCTGATTTTAGAACAGTAAAGAATAYGGGGGAAAAAATTAAAGATTGAAAACTGTGGGAGATCAGCACTTCTGAGAAGCAGCTGGTTTATTGCTGTCAGGATTATTACATTAATATTCAGCCCTAAGGCCTACRTTTTGTCAGCCTGTAAATAAATCATGCCTGTTGAAAATGCTTTCCCCCAGTGGTGATGTTCTGCACCAGGAGGGYGTCCCTGGGATGTGCCCAGCACAGCCATTGATGGGCAATGGCCTTGTGCTCAGACCAGAAACTCACCACGAGGTTTTTAAAAAGCTCTTCATCACAGCCATGAATGAAATCCAGTGCTGGATCAGCTGCCATGACTGYCAGGCAGGGAGAAGGTTGCAGTGCCATCAAGAGAGGCACAGCACAYGTGGGGCCTGGCAGAGCTCTGTGCTCCAGCTCACACAGTGGCTGTGGCCTCGCTGGCACCACAGCTCCMTGTGCCCACGCTTCCAAAAGAGTGATAACAACATGGTCACACACAAGCAGCCAAATCCCACCCCTCAGGGAAGTGGCAGGCAGGAGCAGAATGGCAAAATGCTGCCTTGGYATTAGAATAAATTAATATTCTGTCACTTCAACTTTTCTAGAAGTTTAAATGTTTAATAGGATTCTGCTTTTGCTTCCCCTGCTTGCTTTATGTTTCACTGTGTAACAGTTGTAAACTGTACAATTGCCTTACAAGATGTTCATTATTATGTGATAAAATATTCATCAAAGGAGAGCAGTARAACAGCAGATCTTCAGAAATACGTGCCTTGGAAAGACTTGAAAACAAAGAAAGGCAAAGCAGAATTATTAATTAACAATAATAGAATTTTGAGATAATAGAAACAGGCTTTAATTCTGAAATCCTATTTGTTCTGTGYCCTATATCTCAGATTTTAAAAGGAATGTTTTCACAGCAAACTTAAAGAGGGTTTTATATTTATGAGGCATGAAAATTAACAGACTTTTTTATGAGCACCTTTGCATGCTCAGACACGAGAATTTTTGTGTGAATTTGTGCAATGGGAACAAGTGATGGTGGAGGTGCTACATCAGTACACTTGCTGTGTTCCACTGAGGAGAGGGCTATGGCAGGGAGCCCCCCATGGCTCTGACCTGGATCCCTCTGATCAGCACCTGGAGCCAGGCATGTCTTGCACTGGAGGTGAAGGTGGCTTTCACCAGAGGTAAAGGTGGCCTTACCCATAGGGGCCTCCAATGGAGCAGCTCTGTAGCTGCTGCAAGGTGCTGGCCAAGGAACCACCTCAGTTTGCCAAGGGTGGGATCTGKCACTGCAGCATTAATGCTGATGTTAAGGAAGTGCAGAGAAAGGACAGGAAGAAAACAAATTACCMGGAATTGCTGCCCCTTTGGGGTGAAAGGTAACGATAATTATTGAAGGATGCAACCTCTAACTGTATAAACCCTAAGAACTGATTCTTTATATCTCCATGAGACTGTAAGCTGTTCCTATTACTGATATCATGGCCAAGTGACAAAGAATAAAATTATAGAGGTTAAACAACTCRCTCATATCAGGAAGAGGAGTTAAGATATCTGCATTTTAAATGGYTTGAGGAACTTGTCACATATAGTGCTGAGCACCTGCAGTCTTCAAGCCTGACCATCAACCCTGTTTTTAATAATTCTTTCCTACAGCATCACCATTCCTATAACAGGGGACCAATGCTGGATTATTTACTTTAGGTTTGGGATTTTTAGGTTGGTTTTGTAAGTCTATCAATACTGCACAAAGGTGTAACAAATCTTACTGTATTCCTGCTTAGAAGCAGCCCAAAATCATCTGCTACAATTACCAACCATGTTGCTTCATTATTWACTTGAATGACACCATTCTTGTTTCTAAGAGCTGTAAGCTTGTTCTTGTGGGCCTTGATGAACTGTGTTTACTGAAGCTGAAATCTAAACTACCTGTTTTCAGAACACCACATTATAATCTGATTGCAATAGGTGTTGCTTTCTGTTGTTTGGGTTGATTTGGTTTTGCTTTTTTTTATTGGACATTTATGAAATAAGAGTGTCTTTTGATGATTTAACATTCCAGAATGAAAAATATTATCATTTTGAGCTATGACAGACAAAGAGGAACAGGGAAAGTGGAAAGCCAAAGGAAAGACCTTCACTCAAACGCATTGTGCAATTTAGGGAGTCCCAATGAAAATCTAATCAATGGCAGCTTTATAGAGGTGAAGTCAAATCAGCATGTGTATGTGTAAAACAAAGCCACCAGTCACTGTAATGGTAAAAGTCCCCAATCTTTCCTGACACTGCTTCCATTAATGACATTTATTAATTGGTCCCATTGTGTCTCTGTAGGAAGTGGGGTGGGCAGATGTGCTCTGATGTGTCTGTTACCTCTGCTGGCTTGAAAATGGGGGAATAATGGACAAATAGCAAGGCAATAGACACTGCAGTAATTTTTCTACCCTTTTTAAACACAAAATAGCCATTTTTAGCATCTAACCTGTGCTTTTCTGAGGAATTGTTTTAAAGCTYATGATTTTTCTATTAATTTTGACAYRTYGCCAGTGCTTTGCAGAAACAGTGGTACTGCTCCAGTCATCAGTCCCTATTCACAGGAGTACCCCTGGACTCTCTGAATTTGTTTGTTTTCTTACCAAGTAGGATATCATTTTATTTTCATCATTAATTATCCAGCCTAGGTTTTGTTTTCCTTTCTGCCCTGCATCAAGTTCTTTAATTTTCCATAAATTGCTGTCTTACTAGTAGTCTTTCCAATAATCCCAGGAGAGGTCCTTTATTAACTGTTCTCAGTATATGGACTTTGCTGCCCTTCTGCAAACTCATTTTAAATAAGCTTGCTCCTGCATCCTCTTGTTAAGCAATATAAATCAAATACAGATTAATTATCCCAAGTAATGTTTGCCCAGTTTTACATCTGGTTATAGACATAAGCCATCTGAATTCCTTTTGACACTAACCCAGATGCAACCACAGCAAGAAGAGTTTTTCACCATGGGTGGAATGAAAGATGCACAGGATCAGCATTTTTTCAAGATTTGGTCCCCTGGACAAAAAAAAAAAACCCCAAAAAACAGCAAGCAAGGAAACCCCACAAAACCCAAACCCAAAAAATCTGTAAAAATCTGTAAAAATCTGCCTGCACMTGGACCCTGCTGTTCAGGCAGAGCTTTTTTGTAATCAGCTGTTCAGGGGAATCCRGCTGATTTCTGTGCTCTTCCTGGGCTGAGGGACACTGAGGGACACTGCTGGWGGCCTGCTGACACTGCCCTGGGGAGTGAGCAGAGAGACTCTGAGTACCAGGGGAGGTGATGTGGAGCCACCAAAGGGGACAGAGCAGCCCAGTCTGGGGTGATTCTCCTGCTCCATCACAGAGGACAGTTCCTTGCTTTGGGATCTGTGACTTGGCAGGGCAATGAACTCCACRGGAAAAATGATTTCTGACAGAATTATTGCCCAGTGGCAACAACTTTTATGTGCCCTGCAGCCATGGGCAAGTGTGCCCATGTGGAGCTGGTCTGGGCAGGCAGGAGAGGACCCCTGGAGGGATTCCATCCTTCCTCCTGCGGCGGCTCAACACCCACCTCAGCGGGGGTGGACAGCCACTGCCACCACCAGGGACKTGCCCTCCAGCTTCTCTGCAGCCCTTCCAGACACTCCAGGCTGAGAGAGTACGTGTCCAGCCACTGCTGGTATCTATTCCAGGACTGCAAAAGGTACAAATTTGCTTCAGTAACAGAGATCTTGGCAGACAGCAGAGGCAGCTCCAGCACTCTTTTTCATACATACATATTTTGGACTCCCACCGAGAGTTATTAGTTATTAAAAAGCAATCAAATGAGGCTGGCTTTGGAGTACATTTGTTAGCCATATGATATCAATTAAGCCCCAGTCTCCTGACTGCAAGGAATTGACGTTACCTCATACACAAGCAGRATTAAATTCCTTCTCTCCCTCTCCCCCTCTTTGAAGCTGGTAATGTCAAATATCTCCCACATTCCTGGGAAAAATGTTGCGGCCATCCTGAGTATGTGGATGCTTTCAATTTRTAATTACTAGATCTGCATAGCAAATGCTTGTGCTGGGGGAGCAGCAGCAGTGCAGGAGTCCCTTGGCTGTGCAGGGCTAAATGCCCTGGTGTCAGTGCCCTGCCTGGCTGAGCAGCTGCCCAGGTGGCCCAGCTGGGATGTCATGCCCTTTGTTAACTCCCAGAGAAAGGGAGGGTTTTCTTCACTCACCAATGGGGCCCTACCACTGACAGCAAACCTGCTCTTTCTCAATGCTTTGCACAGCCCAAAACAGAGCTAAGAAAGGAGTGGAAAGTTTCCACCCTCTGACACTGAGTTCATATCCCACATACCCCATTTGGCACTCACTGTAAACCCCAASAGAAGGTTAAGGCTTGTATTGGCACTATTGCCACTCTCCTATCAGGTGTTTAAATCTCCCAAATCAGCCTCATTTAGATTTCACTGCAAATCTGTTTGTTTGCTTAGCAGGTAYGACATGGCAATGCTTCTGTGCAGCTGAGAATCAGGACCTTTCCCTCTGGTACCTCAGTGCTTGTCAAACTCTCCTGCACACACGAGCAACCCAATCTGCCAAAGTGACACAAGACCCTGCAAAGAGTGTTTTGGATGCAAAGAAATTGCTTAAGTGAATTCCATATTTCCTTTCTAAGGCAATTTTATCTCTTCATGGTTTSTTTTTATCAAGCTTGTCCATTTTAATGCAGATGCTGCAATTTAAGATTAAAAAGGAGAATACTTTTGTCAGGCAAGTTGACAGAGGTTTAGTATTTATTTATGCAAATTACATATTCTGTCAGAGTGCAAAATCACAAACAATTGTCAAACCAATTAAATGAATATATTTTATATAAATAGCTCTTCCCAATTAGTGAAAAAATACCCATTTTCAATTGCAATGGAAGAAAATATTTTTTCCTAGGTACAAATAAACAGTTTTAAAAGTGAGAAAACTACTATATAAAAAACCTGCTATAAGCATTCCAGTTCAAAACGTGGATATTTGAGGTTATGAAMTGTGGTTTTAAAAGCAGACCTGCTAAAAGCAACAAATAACTGTGTAACATTTTTGTAGTTGGGTAGCATGTGTACTCTACAMATAAACCTGTGTGCCTGGCATGCCCTGTAATGAGATTTTACATAAATATATATTTTATATGTRTTTTTATATGCACTACGCATATTTATTTTTATAAAATTAATACTTGCTGGTAATTAGTTKCTTTGCATTTCAGTGACAGCATCTTCATTGCTTTGTCCTGTCTCTATGACTTGAAAGAATTTATTGCTAAATAGTTCACTGTATGTGAACTCCTTYGAAATTTTGGACAGATTTAATGCACCATAGACAAGATTTATCAGTGTATCACGTGTTCATTATTTCTATCAGTTAGCACCAGGGCTTAAGTGTTGCCTTTGGGATGAGTTTCTCAGGTGTACCCACATTTSTTAGTGGTAAATGGGGCTTTTTCCACAGTCTTAAAGAAAAGACCTATCTGCAAATCCTAACTTCCTGAGGCCTGTGGGTGGAGGGGTTTTCACTTCCTCTCCAGGTCCAGTTCAGGGACTGAGGTAATGCTGATGGCTTTGATGAGGTTCCATGCAACTGGATGCAAGCCAAAGATGAGACATTTCTGTCTGAAAGGATCCAGCTGGTGAAGAAAGCACCAAGACCAGAAAAAACAGGGGTCCAGCTGTTCTTATRTTCTCCTGGAAGGCCTTTTGCTTTAAAAATTCTTTTCCATCATAAGCTGACATGATGGAAAGGTGGAAATGCTCACCTGCACCCTCTCCTCAACATCTTCTCAGGAGTRGGTGACACATCCTCAGGGCTGGGCACAGCCAAAGACCCCATGACCCCAGCTGTGCTTGCCAGTGTGCCAAAAGCTGCCACCACAGAGGRCTCCTCATGGAGGATAAAAGGCTCCCCATTTCCCACTGTCACAGGGATTTCAATGAGGAGTTTTAATGAGGTTTGGAGGCATGGAGGTGATGTCCAAACACATTTGGTGCTAATATCACCAAAGATGTCTGTAATCAATATATCTTCCATTCAGTGTTATAAGTTGTCCAAATAGCCTTAGGGTTGACAGTCTTGGACTTTGGAMTGCTTGATTTTCTAAAGGTAATGTAAAAAAAACCTGAAGGACATAATATGTCACCAAGGCGAAGTTTTTAGGAAGAATTTCCAGCGTCTCAGTTTTTTCAATGGCTATTTTCATGTCTATTTCTACAACTCAGAGTAGGAGGAGCTGCAGCAAACTTTTCATGGGAGCAAATCCTATCCAAGATCACTAAACCAACTTCCAAAAGCTTTAGCCCAAGCTTATGTACTTTGGAGTTGAATTTTTAAAAGATAAAAATGCCAGAGCCAATATACAGCTCAGAGCAGACAGAGGGTCTATCGTTTTCTTGTTTTATTATTCTGTTGCCAGAGGGAACCTTTTATCATAACTGTGCTGTCATTGTTGCATTCATTAAAGAGGAAAAAAGGAGGGAAATGATACTGCTCAGGCAGTGCTTCATTTCTGATGATGGATCCCACACACCCTGGGAGCTCAGGTCAGGCAGGGACAGGAAAACCCTCGGAGCTGCCCATGGCACTGGGTGGCCTCAGCAGCACAAAGGTGATACTCCCCACTTAACCACTGCATGTGTTTGAATGGCAAAGCTGGCTGGTGGCTCTGGGCTGCTCCCTGATGGGATTTTAGACTGCAAATAAGCAGCAGCAGGAGTGGAACTCGACTCACTGCCCAGAGCYCCAGCTCGTGCCCAGAGTATGGCTGTGGGTGCTGAGCAGCCATAACCCAGCAGCTGTGAGCCCGGGGGGATGGTGAGACACAAAATACGTCTTTTTCTCAAAATAAAAACCCCTTTTCTTCCTCAGATGGACTGTGTGAAGAGAGGAGTTGCTCACCTGAGCTACAAATTGCTCAGGGGTTGTTCTTGTCCCAGTGCAAGAGCCAAAATTCAGGATTCTTTAAGCTGGGCATCTCCTCACCTGTGCCTGCTGCCACCAGCTCTGGGCATCCCCGGCTGGGTCAGCAGGAGCTGCAGCACACATTGCAGGCTGGATCAYTGTGGCATTTACAGGAAGCAAGGGGGATTTAAGGTAAAATCACAAGATGAGTGAAGCATGCTGGCTGTGTGTAAGTCCCCATCAGATGGCACATGGTTTCCAGAGGAATGCAGGATACAGCCTTGCACCTTCCAGGACAGTGATGGAAAGCAGACTGTGAGTGTGCTGCTCCTTCAGAGCTCTGGCATGGGAAGCACGTGGGGATGKCAGGGCACTCTGCAGCCATGGGGGTGGGCACATCAGCACTTGAGCACTGAGACATTCCTTGGAAGGGGAGGCTTTCTAGCGAGAGGAAAGATAATTGGGGTTTTTTAAGTTGGAAAGATGACTGAAGAATTTTAGAAATGTTTCATCTAAATGTTGAGCTCTCAAGAAGCTGCAGCCAGCCTCCTGCCCACTCTGTGTGCACTTAMACTCTACAGGCATCAGACAGCTGGGAAGAAATGTAGGTGGAAAGAATCCTGTAGGGTATAYTGGCTTTTAATAAAACAAACTCTTTCTGGGTTAATCTCAAATAATTTCTGTGTCCTTAAGATGATCAGGAACCAGCTTTTTCTGCATTGCTAMATATCTGGAGCACAGTATCACTACTTCCTACAGCTGAGGTCAAATTAAAAAAAAAAWGTTCAGATACCTCATTCTCCCTAAACCCAGTATTTGYTAATTAGCACATATTTATCTTCACACACACATATATAATTTGCATGTTTCTGATRCCCTGTACAAGCATATACCTTGGTCTCCAGACATTGTTTACAAACKAGAGGAGTTGAGGAGGTACCTGCCTGCAGATGAATTAGCATCCCAAATTAGTGCTCTTGGATACCAGTTGTTCTAGGTCCAGACACAGCTGGACTTCTCCTYGTGGAAGTTTGACCCTGTAGTAAGGTGAGTAGGTGTCTCTGTCCTTGCCCTCTCCAAATTTAGAGGGTTGAAGATATGTGTATATGGGATTGGGGAAATTGAGAGTGTTCTTTTAACTGGATATTCTTGTGGTGATGAAGGGGAAAACACATCAGAATTAGGATGAAACTAATGCAAACAGTGTCTTCAAAAATGTGTATTTTCATGTTGYACARAGACTAAGAAGAAAGATCTGAGCCTCTGCCCTTTTTTTTTTCTTCATTGCACATTTCAGATCAAATCCAGCACTGGTCTTATCTTTGGAAGTTCCTAGGTCTTTTAAATCTGAGATTTCAACGTATTTCCAGCAAGGTAAGCTGCTTTTTGTGTGCTAGGAAAGGGGGTGGATGATGAAAATAGTCAGATTTTCTTCTTTCCTTCAGGGTGATGTARATATAATATGACTCCTCTGAAGCTGGTGCAGGACCAGCACCAGAGGACGTGGGTAGGTGAAAGATAGGGCTGATTCTCTTCCCATGGTTTATATCTGAGCCACCACTTTGGACTCACAGAGAACTGGAGAGTGTGGGGTTTTGGGAAGAGGAACAAAGGAAACAATTCTGTCTCAGCTGTGAGGGAGATGCTCAGAAGCTGCTTGCTGGGCACTTTGGCTGAGCCACTGAGCAGCTTTCCCTGAGCCCCTGAGGTTTTGTGTGTTGCTCACGTGCACAGCTCAGGAGTGTTTGCCAGCTGACCCCACAGCCAGGTGGACACTGCCTGTGGCTGCTGGCAGCTCCTATGGTTCCTTGCCAGGGCAGAGCCTTTTCTGTTGCTTGTCAGCAAACCCTGGCACTGCTGATGGGTGGCCTGGCCCAAAAGCACAGCAAGGACCATGTTGGATTACCCATGTGATCCAGAGCTGCTGCACAGGGTTGGAACAACTGTTCCCTGTGATTTCTTCCCTGCTGACATTCTGCTCTGCAAATTAGGTGGCATAAAAAGGGATATGTGGGGAAGTTTTAGGGTCAATTACAGGACTGTGTTAAATCCATGCACCCATTTCCCAGTAACAGCAGCAATACAGGACAGCAGGGCTGGATCCTTGTATGTGTGTATCTGCATATTTCCATCAAAGGCAGTCATTTGTCATTTTAAGCTTGAGCAGGTTTTTGCCCYAAAGATCCTGTAAAAATCTCTTTTTAGAGCAATTTTTTGTTTTGTATTTTCTTCTGTTGAAAGTTGGGCTGCTCCTAAAGATGGTTATGCTTGTGGCAGCTGGAAAGAATTTGGGGTAATTGCCTACCCTTACTGATTTTATGGACAAAGCATGAAACAGGCAGTGATGTGGGGCACAGCTTGGGTCTCTGTTTCAGAAAGGCCATGTTTTCTGTCGGGGTACAGCCCTGAAGGAAATGCACAGGTATACAGAATTACATGAAATGCCACCAAAACAGTGTCCCCTCAGCAACCTCCCAGAGCACAGTCCTGCAAGGAGCTGGTGAGGTACCYTGAGAGCTCACCATGCTTCAGCCTCACACTAAAATGCAACTGGTATTGTCCCACCAATTAGCCAACCCAATTAACAAAGGCTTTGTGAATAATATTTCAATGGGCTGGCACTGACTGTGGCCATGCCAGGCYGTAGCCAGGGCTGGTGTGTGTTTCCTGGCTCTGACTGCCATCACTTTCATGCTTGGCACCCAGCGGTGCTGTGGCAGTCAGGTCTYGCATCTTTATGAAGTATTAAATAGCCATCATGCATCTCCCTGTGGAAGACCAAGAGAGAGTTGGATCTTGTAATCCACATGATAATAAAACCAGTTTTTTTTCACAAGGATGCTCCCGTCTCATGCTGGATAATCATCTTCTTGTACAGGAACCCCTTTCATCTTTATTTTCAGAGCAGGAGATGGTGGCCAGTGACAGGAAAAAAACCCAGTGCCCTTAACAAAAAAACCAAACCAAACCAAAAAAACCCCAAAAAAACCCCAAAAACAAAAACAAAAAGACAAATGATAGTTCTGTGATTTCAGTTCTGTGAATATCACTTATCGTCAAGGTGGRAGTTTGGAGTCAGAGAGCTGTGCAGGCAGCAAGGTGCCAGCCAGCCTGTTTGAACTTCAGTCCCTCTGAGCCAAGGAATACTCTAATTATTTTATGCAACATGTGGCCCTTTGATTCTGGCAAGCAGAAGCAGAGAGAAAGTTGCTATGCAACCAGGAAAGCAGCTGCTGAGCCAAGGAGCCCAAGAGCTGGGAACTTTTACAAACACAAATTGTCTTGAAAAATACAAACGGGCAGAATTTTATGGTTGATTCCAATTTTTGTGTTTGTCATCATCTTCCCTCYGAATTTATTTAGTCAATGTTGGTGAAGAGTCATAGAAATGTTGCCTCAGGTGCATCCTGTTTTGGGAGCTGTAAAACTAYGGGAATTTGGCTTTGGTGACAGTGACATTCTGTCCATGCAGCTGACAAGGGATGTTAATGATTTCAGTGGAGGCTTGCAGTGAGCCCAGAGCCCTCCCCCTGTGCCTGAGTGCTGGCTGGGGCACGATGTCTCTCTGGCATCAGGACCAGGTCAGCAGGGGGCTGTGCCCAGGGCCAGGCTGGCAGGGATGAGCTGTGCAGGGGGACACCCCACACTGCYTTTGTTCCTAAACCAAAATGAGCTCCAGGGTCCCTGCAGGGACCATCACCCTGGGGTGAGCGTTTGTTCAGATGAATGGCTGAATTTTGCTCATGTTTTCTGTGAAAATAAATGTGTCTGTCTTGTCAAAGGCTGGACAACCAGCAAACTGGTGCTACTCCTCTGCTCAGATGTGGTKCTAGTGCTAGCAGGGAGGCCTGTCTGGCATTAGCTTTTTATTAAATAAATAACTGAATAAACTGTGGTGAAGAACAAGYTCCCTTTTCTTCCCTCGAATAGACACAATGAACTAGCAAAGGTTGCTGACAATCTTTTTAGTGGAGTTACAACTGAATTACAGCTGGACATAAAACACAACCTCTGACTTCCACTTGGGCTATTTACCTACTTAATAAATTCCAAGAGAAGTGTGCATTCAGGGCTGTAAACAAGTCCTTTATAACCATCCCTTCCCATACAGGCACTGTTTAGACACTCTGACTTGGAAATAATATAGTGCAATGATCACTCCTCCCCCTGCACCACAGCCTAATTCATTGCATGGCAGMCAGGGGCATTCGGCAGAGTCCCTGCAGAGGAAGATCGATGGTTAAAGAACTGCCAAGTAGGGCCACAAATCCTTCATCAAATTACAGCCAGGGTGTTCAGGCTGCTTCCTCTGGCTCTTATTGATAAAATCCAGACAGCAAATTATCATATCAAAGTATAAATTCAAAGCAGCAGAGYGATAATCATCTCCAATTCCTGGCGGATAAGCAACTAATGAGAGATTTGATGAACTACAAATGCAGGAGATAACAAAATAATTACRAAATGGCAAATTGCTGGAGACTTTTAGGAAGAAGGATAAGGAGAAAAAATTTTAAGAGGTGCTTTTTATAAGGAAAACATGTATCAAGACTCCATCTTTGACCAGATACATTAGGGAAATTGTACCGAAGCATGTTGGGAAGTGTTCAAGGCCAGGTTGGAGGGAGCTCTGAGCAATCTAGTCTAGTGGAAAGTGTCCTTGCCCATGGCAGGGGGCTTGGAACTAGAGATGATTTTTAAGGTGCCTTCCAACCCAAATTATTGTTTTGATTCTATGATTCTATGTCCACTTGGTGCTTTTCTTTGTGCTGCACGTTTCTTAAATTTTATTCCAACAAGAGACCATTGTGATTTTTTAATAGTAAAGCTCATTTTCCTGTTGCAGTAATTAAGAGTCTAATTTGTCTGTTGATGGTTTTGGATGCTCAGAGTAAACACAGTGAATGGATAATGGTGTAGGCACCTGGAAAGCCTTTCAGTCCAAAAGGTTCTTGAAATTATCTGTTAKAAGATGCTAAATCAACAAAGGAGGTGAAGGAGGAAAATTACACTTCTGCATGTGAAGCTGCAAAMTGTCTGTCTGGAGCTGGGAATCAGTGAGTGAGGAGGGAGGGGTTTGGGTTTGCTGGTGGCAGGCAGGTGTCATGCAGAGATCCACTGAAAGTGTCAGAAAGGGGAGGAGCTACAAGGCAGAGTTTTTGAGGTAGGATTGTATCAGATGGGAGATACGGAGATGGTGATACAGAGATGTGGAGATGGAGGCTGCCCAGGTCCCAGCTCTGCCTGCCTGAGGGGACCATGCTGCTGCAGTGGAGACTGAAGCAGCTAAGGGAGGTTTGGAATGGGCTGGGAGGAGCCTTGGGCTCTGCATGGCAGAGTTCTGCCTGTAGTGAGGAGAAGGCACCAGGAACTGCCCAAGTGGCTGAGAGTTGAATTAGGGCAGAAACACAACAGCTGCAGACAGCAGACAGGCAGGTGGGAGCTGAGTTCTGCTCCAGGAATGAACCCCTCCCTCACAGCTGGGCTGCAGGATGAGGAATCTCTCTTTCACTCTGTGACCTTACTTCTGCTGGGTGACAGCTTGGGACAGCAAACCACTCCCTAGGGAGAGGAMAGTGCTGTTCCACGTGCCTGTGAAGCCAGCACTTGTCTCCTGATGAGTGCAGCTTTGGTGGCTGCTCTCTGGACTCCCCAGCCTTCTTCCAAACACTGGAAATTGTTGGAAATCCTTGTTCCAAAGAGCTTGCAGCCAGAATCAAAGAAGACAGAGGCAGTTCAAAAGAAACAAGGACAAGAGAAATTTAAGAGTATGYGATATTCAAGCTGTCATTAATTGTAAATAATGATTTGGCTGAACTTGGCACTGCTCCCAGGRAGTCACACCAGGCTCAAGAATGCAACAGGATGACGCACAACTTGAAAATACCATGTCAAAGCCCACCTGGTTCCTGTTAGCTGAAGGTCTTGTTGACACTGCTCATTTGTTCTTCACTCYACTGAAAACTCATGGGCTCATTGAACGATGCAGCTTGATGGAACTGCTTGGCAAACCCTAATACTTTTAAGAGGTTAAATAAATTACTTATTAAAGGAGGAGGAAAAACAGAGCTTAGAAACGTCTGCAAACATGTGCATTGTTTTTTTTTCAACATTTTGTAAATGAAGTAATTTAAAGTGATTGATGAAAACTGGGGTGTTGTTTTT
>CADDXX010000041.1:580467-647556 GCA_902810485.1 Alauda arvensis
TTTTCCGTGTGGGATGTTTGTGGAACCTACTTTGATAGGCATGCCCAAATACTGACGATATTCCTGGTCTCTTCCTCAAGGACCTCGTCATAGCTTGTGCAGATAGGATTTCTCTGAAACCTGCAAGTGAATCACACCAGCTYGTTTTTTGAACCAGAGCTTCGTGGGGGTGCCCTTGAAAAGCCCAGCTAACAGGGCAGAGAGTGYTCATGAAGTACTGAATATCCACATTTGATTTTTTTGAGGAGTATGCATTGAGTATCTTTTCAYACCTCTTACACAAATATAGAGAAGTATTTTAACTGCTGTCAYCCCTCAGCCTCCTGCAGACCATCTGATCCATCAGCTTTGTTTGCTGTTGCTGCAAAACTGGGGTTTGCCTTCKTGAATGAACGCTGAGGTGAGCTGAGGGAAGATTACCAAGTGGAAGACATCAMCTCACAGATTCATGTGCTGTTTTGTCCCCTTTTAAAAATGGTATATTTTCCTTAAATAATAGTGGTCTTATGTTTGCTCTCATTTCCTTTCCCTGTGGGGAGACATTTTGGACTTCTATAACCTGTTGTGTTTTGGGGGGCAAGTCATGCACATGGATATTTGTGCTCACATATCTRCCTTTCTGTCACAGACTGCTGTGGTTGCTACATATCCCTGATGGAGAAAGCAGAGCTAAAATGCAGCTTGAAGGGATACAGGAAGCTGGAGTGCCTGGTGGTGATAATTAGCATCTCTTGAGGAGTGACTCCATGTTCCTGAGCTGACCCCYAAGATAAGTAGAACACACTTTGCTGGAAGTCCTCTGAGTCAAGCTTGTCTCCTCCAGTTGTGCAAATTAACTTTGATAATGAAACAGTTGTGGTTTTCAAGTTCCGTGCACCTAATGAACCTCTGCTCCTACAAATTTGTACTGAACATCTTGTCTGTGTAACCAGTGAGTAAGAGGAGCACAGTTCAAGTATCTTCCCTCATCCTGTTTCCTGATAAGATACATAAATATTGCCAAGTTACTTTTTTGAGAGAAAATACAATACTCTGGCTTTCAATGAGCAATTGAGAAAGAAACTGATTCCTCTGTTCTTTAARAATACCAGTGGTAGCTAATCAAATAAGAAATATAAGGAAGACCACACAGTTCCTTCTGAGGCCKGAAGAGATCGTGCTGTGGCTCAAAAGCTCAGTAAAATAAACYCCAAAACAATCCTAAATTATGACAGCTGAATGGAATGGCAGGGATTGTTCTGAATGTATGAAGTTCTACAGGAATTGATGTTTCTGAGTCATCCAAGGTCCCCTAATGGTAAGCAAAATAACAAAGTGGAGAAAATGCCTAGAGTGCCATCCATTAGAAAACAAACAAATCATAGAGAAGTTTGCAAAATGTAACTCAGACAGGCAATTAAGCAGGGAAAGCATCCCTGCCTTAATCCTACTGTGTGTTCGTTGGTCTTAAACTAGAATTAAAATTTGTAGATTTATTACCTGTATATAAAATGAATAAAAAATCCCTGCTAGAAGGGAGATTCTTTTTGAATAAAAAGTGATGTTTGGCAGAGATGGCTGTGCACTAGAAGATTTGACTTTCAAATATTCTCACAAATCAAAGTAATTTCTTGATGAACCAGTTTTACTATTCTGAACCCCAAAGAACATCCCCAGGTGATACAAACTGAAGCCCTGACCTGAGCAGCTGCAGCTGAAGCCTGTTTCAGCYGACAGCTGGAATTCATTAAGCCAGACCAAGCATGGCAATAGGAACATGGCAAATCAGTAAATACCTAAGTACCTGAAAGCCAAGTCAACTCTTTCTCCTTTTGCCTTTAGTTCCCAGATCCCTAGAGATCCTTCCCTCCAAATTAGTGTTTCTCCTTTAGGCTCAAAACTCTTAAATACCTGTAGGTGTTTAAGGCTCAGAACTTTTAAATACCTTACCCATATCCTGATGCATGTTAAAAAATATGTTGTAAGCTTGATTCACCTTTTGCTACTGAAACGCTGGTGGGGTTTGTTTTGTTTTAGTTTTTGTTGGTGTTTTTTGTTTTTTTTTTTTTTTTTTTAGGGCAAGAGACAAAGCCTGGATTAGAAAGAATTTCTTCAGATTGTAAAATGTACTGATTTTCACAGGTGCTTTGCACCCAGGGGAGGGTATCTCAGTCTGGTGGATGAGTCAGAACCTGTCCATGAAAGAAAGGGCTGGGTGAAAAAGAAGAAGAGTGCTGCTGGTGCCTCTCCTGCTCTCCTGGCTTCACTATTGGGAAGTTTCCCTGGAATTGGTTTCTGTATGGAGGGAGCCACGGGCAGTAACTTATCTGCCATTGAGAGAGGGAACCATGGAGAGCTGGATCCTGCCCCGAGTGCCTCTGCACACTCCCAAACCATGGGCACTGCCAGGGCTTAGCAGAGACCGGGCTGGAGGAAACCTGAGCTGGGGAACGACCATCAACACCCAAACTTCTGCAACTTCACGTCAAAGTAGCAAAAGCCAGGGTGGATGTGGGGTCACAAAAAAGCTCTGTTTCTACAGGCACTTTTCAGAAGAACCTCATTTTAAGGCAACACTAGCCCTGAAAATAACTTATTGCACTTATTTATAAGATGCTCATGAATAATTTATTCTACATTAACTTGTAAATGTGATAGCTTTTGAAATCATTAGGCTCCAGTAGCTTGCTTTGTAAGTCCATGGGCTGGATCTCATTATTAAAAGCTAATTAGCTCATTCAGCTGGAACACATTCTGTCAAATAGCTATGCCAGTACTCTTCTTTTTATTACTATGGATTACATTAATTCTAAAAATATTCCAGAAATGGCATAATGGAAATATTTAATGATAAAGATATAACATTCTATACAAGGAGATAATTTCATTACAACTTTAAAAAGTTTTCCAAGACTGGGTAAATGAGGTTTCAGGATTGTGATTATTTTTRTGAATGTATGGTATTAGAAATCTCTGATATATACATAATTTATTTAAATGCTAAAGATTATAGCTTATACATGGGAGGGATGTTTTCAAAGTGTTCATTTGGATGTGTGAGAAGCCTGGATCTTTGTTGAAAAAGTTATGCTGCTAAAATTAGATTTCTAAGCTMTGTTTGGCACTAGAAAGGATGCAGATCACAAGTAAGTGTGATGAACAAACCCACAACAGCAGGGTCAAGGGGTGGGGCAATGCCTGAGGCTGCTCTTGCCCCAGTCTCAGGGAAATACTGTGGCCACCAGTTGGTTGCAATGTCTATTTTTTTCCCCCAGGAAAATTATTATTTATTTGCTGTTGAATGTTAATACAGAGAAAACACTGCATTTTCCTTCTCCACTGCTCTTCCTATGGGTGTCATTCCAGGGAGATTGGAGGAGGGGAGGAGAAGTCAGCACTGACAGCATTCCCCACCTCTGGCCAGGACTCTCAGCCAGTGCAGCTCCACAGGAGCCAGAGCCAGGCACAAACAGCCCAAGAACCACCTGGGCAGCACCACGGGTAAGTTCCTCTGTGCACAAATGATTTGTTCCTCAGTCCTCCCATCCCACCCTCCCAATGAAAATAATCACAGTGAACCCGTCCAGCACAGGATCAGAAGGGATGTTCTGTAGAATGTGTCTTTGTTCAGAACAAAGCAGAATATAATTTAGGTCCCTTTCTGCTAAAACCCTGGCTTTGGGAGAAGAACCTCTGTAGGAAAAACAATTGCCACTGGGTATAAAAAAAAATCCAGCTGGTTTGATAGTAATTATCTGTTGTTGGATTTGTGAAGTATTTGCTATATAAATTATCCAAACATTCTTTTTTTCCCCCCAGTATTTTGGGTTTATATTTGTCTTTCCTTCAAATTGAAACATTTTTAAACTTCAGTACTTTAAATCCCTATTACCAGCTTTTAAAGGGATTAGGGTAAATGGCTTTTATTCTGCAGTCACAATACTATTGCTTTCAAATACATCTTCTTGGATTTCCTGTTCAGAAGAAAAAAAAAAGGAGGAATTTAAATAATTCACAGCAAAGCTACAATGTCTGCTTCTGCCCTGATGAATTTTCCCTTTAGGAGAGGCAGTATTAATATAACATCTGGCTTTCATCTTGAATAAATACAACAACTCAAAAGCAGGAGAGAAAGAGTAGAAAAATGTGAATTTCCTAGCATATCAAGCAGCCAAAAGGCCTAATTAACAGAAATGATACTTCTCAAGCAATGCTGCCTGACAAACTGCCATGAATGAATCTTTTGGGACAAGGTGTTTCARAGGGTCCCCTTGGTCCTGCAGAGAGCTGAGAGGAGAGGCAGGGCAGGAGGAGCAGCAAACAGCTCRGATTTGTGGCTCTGCACATGCCACAGGCACTGCCCTGCAGGAAGGGCTGCAGGAGAGCTGTGCAGTGCCACTGGCAGCTCTGGGMCACAGCCACAGCCTGGCACCTGCAGCTGCCCCTTGCCCTTGTCAGACCTGTCCCACTCCTCAGCGCCCACCTCGAGGGCCTCTTGCTTTATGAAATGCAGTTCTGAGAACAAGATCTGCTGTTTAGAGAGAAAGTAAAGAAGTTATTTAATAATTTTAGACTTTAATCAATGGAATAAAGGAAAAAAAACCAAAAAAAAACAAACCCTAGGGAAAAAAAACCCTACATAAAACCAGAGGAGGGCAGGGATTTGACAGATGTCCCAGAGTCATTTTGTTTCCCTGGCTGCAGAGTGGGAGAGTGGATAKAAGCACTCCTGATGGAGGAATGGACCCAAATCAGCAGCTGCCTTGAGCAGGGTCTCTCTGGATTGAACCCAGGTCATATTTGTTGCCTCTCTCCTTTGCTGTGGGGAGTGCACTGATCTGCCCTTGTCCATCAGGGAGCAGACAGRCCAGGCTGGCCAGAGCAATGCAGTTGGGTTTTTCTGTGCTGGCAGTCCCCAGCTGTTCTCCCTGCTGGCTCTGAGTGCCCTGGATATGCCCATGGGGCAGGGATGCAGCTCTGCTGGGATGGCAACTGCAGCCTGGGGTGACAGCACAGGGACCTCCTCAGCTGCTGGGAGGSTCCTGAGCAGAGTTTGCTGCAGCTCAGGAAGTCACCGTGCTCACTGCAGCTGCTGAGTGAGGCTGAGCCCAGCCTGCACGGGAGTGCTTGGCAGGACAGCAGTTGGATAGAAATGCCTTTTTATTTCTGTTCCATTTGAGCTACTGTGAAGCACTTTGATCTGAAAGCCCTTGTAATTTAGAAGTTTTCAATTTAATGTTATGACTTTGAGAGGCAGCTAATCTCATGTTTAGCTTTCATGAAGACTTATCTATTGGTTTGTTTTTTTGTTTTGTTTTTTTTAATAAATTCTCTTGGCCTTTCACTAAAGGCAAAGTCCTGGGAAATGAACCCAAGAGCTGGMTCTGTCTCGGGGTCTTGTATCTTCTCCCTTTATTAGGTCTGCTCCTGTCACCCTTAAAACTCTGCAGCTTCACAGCATGCCCCTAATAAGGTAAAATTCAATTCCTCCTTTCTGTAGAAGGAAAGACTGATGCACAGAGCAGATAAATTACCTGCCCAAGGTCAGAGTGTGACTGAGGGAGCACCAGTACACTGATGAAACCATTTCTATCCCATTTTGATAAGCCTGAAAATGGCTCTTGTTAGGAAGCACTGGAATGGAATATCTGTAGCAATGGGAAAATATAATTTCACCCTTTTTTAATGTGTACCTTTAATTTTTTTACAGCTAGCCTTTACATAAACATTGGTGGTAAATTTTAGCTACTAGTGGGTAAGCATAAATGAACAAAAGTAAATTTATAGGGAGCAGGCAAAATGCTGCAAGTAAATTTGCAAGAATGCACTGTCTTCTGTCCTGCAAGACCACAGGAACCAAGCCTGCCCCAGCYTGCCATACAGAATTCCCACTCACAGATTGCTGTCCTTTAGCAGTTTCTGAAGTGAGTGACACCAGCAGGATGCAGTCAAGTTTTCTCATRATGGCCTGCTTCCATTAACTGAAAGTGAAGACCTCACACGCCAAGACCTTATGTTTCAAGTAGCTCTCAGTTATTGAGTTGACTTTTGCTTGACAAGTACAATATCTTTAATGAAAAGAGAGGAGTCACTTTGTCACTATGGTGAAAATACAGAGAAAGATTTCTGCAGTGGGTTAGGCTTGTTTCCTCCTGTGRAAAAACAGTATCTTATCTCTTGTGACTCTTCTCTTCCTRAACATATAAACATCGGTTGCCCAGAAAAGTGACATCAAAATGAAAGGAGACATTTCAGTCATCCTGGCCCATGTGTCAAGGAATTTTCAGTGCRTTCTTTTGCTCACCTAGCATCTGATTTCTTGTGGTTTCACCTCTGGCCCCTGAGACAGGCAAGTCACTCACTCGTCTGTATCTTCACTTTCTTTCTCTGTCAGCTCTCAAAGCAACTTAGTGGGCTGGTTCTTGCACTTCAGTGCATTTTGCTGATAATTCTCATCTGGTGGTTTGTTTTAGAGCACCAGATTGCTACAAAAAACTCTTGGTGAAATATCATGTTTAAAACAGTGATTATTTGAAAACTGTAGCGAAGGAATTTAGCTTAACAGAGATTCMCAACTCCTTTGAGAGCCTGTCCCAGCTCCCCCCATCACCTGGGGGGATGCTGTCACTGAGCCCATGCAGAACATGGTGAGGTGCTCAGTGTGCTGTGAATGCTGCTGAATCCTTAGCTGGGACCAAGAAAACACAGACACTCTCAGGAGTAATTGCAGCTCTGGAGATCTTGTGCAATTAGGAGGAAAATGCATTCCTGGATTCAGATACTGATGCTCTGAGGTTTACTTTTTCATCTTGAAAGTCATAAAGACCATGACAGTGGTTTTAACTGGAAGGCGTACAAGCTGATTTTCCCCACTGTCCCTGTATGTCTGCAGGAAATTACARCAGGGAGAGAGCCAAGCTGTGATAACTCCATCACCACAAGGGTTTGTCTCTCGCTGCCTTTAGCCCTCCATTCCGCTGTGTTTGTGTTACCATTCTCTCTTTCCAATTAGAGGCTGGCGCAGGAGCTGGGAGCAGCAGCGCTGTCCCCGCGGCTGTGGCCGCCCTGCCAGCGCCGCTGCGGTGTCAAATGGCCCTGATGATGATGGGGAAAGCAGCAGCAGGAAATGTGAGGAATTCTTCCTAGTCACGGGACTTTCTCAGCAGCATGCATTATCCAGTCTTTCCATYTGTAATCATCACAGAGTGAGTTACAAGAAAGAGAGGCGCAGTCCTGCTGACACTGAACGCTCTGGCAGAGGGCTGCAGACATCAGTGGGGAAAAGACCATGGTTTAATGGGCTTTGTCTCTTAGGTAAAACCTCAAAATGAATTATTTTCTCCTTGCATAATCGTCTCAGTAATCTGAAAACATTTATTTCTGTCACCAACAGAATAATTCTTCCCTTTGACAGGGAGAGAAGCGACGTTCCCGGTCTGTAGAGGTACAATTCTTTTTGGGAAAAGGAAGTCTCAAAGGCACTTTTCTAAGTGATTAGTGTAACTCCTGGGTAGCCAACTGCACTCAGGTGCCACCTCACTCAGGGGCTGCCCCACTACTGTGGTCATAAAAAAACAGCTCAGCATTTACATGAGGCTGGGTTATACCTCATCTTTGTGAAAGACTGCATTATTTAAAAAAGCCCTCACAGCCCAGCATCATTCTTGAAATCAGTCACCTAATGGGCTTTTTGATTTTTAATTATTATTATTATTGACTGCATCATTCACTGTACATAAATAGGGAGAAGGATATCTCTTTTGGTAAGCTTCTTTGCTGCAGTAGTTTAAACATTATTGCCAAATTAATTATGACACTATTGGTAGTCTCTTGATCTTTGCAAAAACTTTCTCTTCAGCCTTCTGAGGAAGGTAGAGAGCAGAGGATGGAGCCAATTCAAGAGCTGAAGATTTTCAAATAAAGATCATCTGAAGATCCAAACCCCCAAGGCAGATAATGGCTGCAGCCATGGGACCCCCACTGTCTCAGCTGTTTTCTCCAGCTCTAGAGGCATCCTGTGCATAAATTCTCTTGCTCTTGCTTTGCTCATGCTTGGAATACCATATAATCACTATCAGTGCTTGTGCYTTCAATGGAACTCATTTTGTCTCAGGTATCTTTAAACAGGAGTGAAAATGGTATCAGTGGAACCCATCAATGCAGTGGAACAGTTTTAGTGAGCARGCAGACATTGGACATTTAGTATTTTCCTGAATCTACTTAATAACAATCCCTTGTATAACATGGTCTACTCCTGCCATTTACTAAAATCTGTGATTTGGGGGGAAGAAATAAAAAAGCAATATGTTTGAGCCTCAAAGGGTTTCAGCAGGGTTCAGTTTGTTTAAGTTGTCAAATGTTTATTAATTTCTTTCAGAAAAAAATCCTTATGCTTTGTTGCAGAAGGATGTTTTATTAAGTTCAGACAAACTGAACTGRCTTTCAGCAAATAGCATTTGGCTCTTGAACCAGGAGGAAATAGCTTGGTATAGTGTCATCATATTACAAAAGTGATATTGTGCTAGAGGTCAGAAATTCTGATGTTTGTTCATTTGTCTTGAATATATTGAATTTGTGATGTATTATCAGAGTTCCTGTCAGTGCTTTTCTCAATCWGAATTTCACCCCAGTCCAGAAGGAAATGCAATCCATGTGTGGTCTGCTCCTGGAAACAAAGGGCTTCTGAAAATGTTGATGTCACTCTGGGTGGGTGCAGGACACTCTGGGTGTGCTGAACACGTGGCCTGCCTGCCCTGGGACCCTGCTTTGAGTCTCACAAAGGCAGGCAGCTGCTGCTCACCCCAAACAGGTGAGAGACACAACCTGTAAGGACTGGTGACCTGTTCATCACTTTGGGACAGCCTCTTGCACAGTCAACCATGAAAAGCTGTTTCTCCCTGTGCTTAGAATTTGGCTACAAACCTCTCAGACCTCCTGCCAGCTACAATGGTTAATGTGCTGGTGAACTTTTCCTCAGCTTGGGCTGCTGAAATTCTTGGGGCCTTCACTGCATGTCCCACTGTGCTGCTGCTGACCTCAGACCCTGGGCAGCTGCATGGGGAATGATCAATGGCTTCTCTGCCAGTTACTCCTTCCAGGCCAGGGGGATCATGGCCTGCACTTGCTTCCTGTCACTGGCTCATCCCAGGRAGTGTCCAAGGCCAGGCTGGATGGGGCTCTGAGCAGCCTGCTCTAGTGGAASGTGTTCCTGCCCATGGCAGGGGGGTTGAAACTGGAGATSTCTCTAAGGACCCCTCCAACCCAGGCCTTTCTGTGATTCYATGAAATTCAAATGAACTGCTYATCTTCATAAGCCACACAAAATTGTTTCTCCTCCTGTGGTGGAAAATCCCTGTGTCATGCCTCCTTGTGAGGGTGAGGACATCTGCTTCTTCTTTCCATTCCTAAACACCAGTGTGTGATGAGACAGACTCAGCTGGTGGTGTTTCCACACATTTATAGTTATCCCTTTATTAATGATAGAACAATCTCATGGGCAGGGATGAAGTGAGGGGAAGGGGGAAATAACAGCATAATTTTGGTTGGTTGTATTCTATTTTCTTGTATAAATATTATTTCACCAAGAATTGCAACTGATTTGTCCACAGTTATCCACAGTTTATTATATTTAATATTTTTAAAACAGTATTAGTAAAAGCACAACTGAGGCAATTTCTGTGACAACTGACCAATGGAAAATTAATTAGGATTCTGAATCTCTGCTGCTGGTGTCTTAGGGCTCTTTGCATCTCCAGATTAAGTTGCATTAAACTCTTTATTGAAGAGAGCAGGGATCTTGGCACTGGAATCAAGCCCACATCTGCACCTGGATTTTCCTATTAAAAGTGGATAGAGTRAAAAGAATGTTAAATCTTTTTATCCAAGATTCARGACATGCTAGACAGGACACAGAAAAGATGTTTTCTTTTTTAGGGTTTATAATTTTGAGTGTTTACCTAACATGGATTTACAGCGGGGTTTTTTCCTGTTTGTTTTGGAGTGTTCTGTGTGGTTTTTTTATGCTTAGAACACATCCTTTATTACCAATTGCCTGTCTGGGATCCCAGGATGAATGTTTGTCTTGTATTTTTAATGAGGCTGAAGTTAACATGGGCATGTTTGTTTAGCAACAACATACCCAACTCTTTGCGTGTCAAGGCGTCTTTGTTTGTGTCCCACCATCCTCAGCTCTTTCAGCAGGATCAGGGAATAAAGCTGGTAGTTCACTTCTGACGTGGRTGGAAAATGAAGCACTGAACCTGAATCTCCTCTCATTCATGTTGCTATAAAGTGTGAGTAACTCTAAGTCAGCTGAATTATTTCAGAAAGAGGGAATTTGGCCAATGTAATTCACAGTCACGCACAAACAAGRTATTTGAGTCTGCTCTAAGGATCAGCTCTTGATTTTTGAACATTTAGCAGTAGCAAGGAGCTACAATGACAGAGTAATTAAAAAAAAAAAAAAAGAGAAAAGGAAAATAAAAGAGTTCTCCAGATTACAGAAGGTATTGGAGGGAACATCATCCTTTCTCTCTATTCAATAGCTAATTTCTTCTTAGGAAATTCAGTTTCTGAAAATAAATGAAGTGTTGTATCAAACCAATTGGCAGCACTGAATGAGAGCAGTGGTTTGTGTCCCTGTGTGCTTGTTGTGACAGTCAGACCTTGTGGCTGTCTGCTTCAGAAGCAGGATGGAAAGCTCAGAGATGGGGTGGCAATTTTGAGCTCTGTCACAGATTTCTGTAAGCCTCAGTAACCTGCTCTGCTTTGATTTTCCACATAGGAAAATAGAGTTTGCCACCCCCTTCTYCCTGTCATGGCTCCTCAGGGGCTGGTCAAGGACAGTGATGCTTCCCCTGCTRCCTAATCTGCAGCATCCAGGGTAGGAACTACCTACCTTGGCTTGTGTTATGTCTGGTGCCCTGGCTCTTGATCTCACCTGGGCTTTGGAGCACTGCCTCGAGCCTGACCAATTTTATGTGTTATAAATTAGSAGGGAGCCTAAGCACCCTCCAGCCCTGGCCAGCGGCACTGGGGAGCCCCCTTGTGTGTTCCAGTGCACGTTTCTGGATGCTGTGTGCTTCKGAAAAATGTTGTTTCTGTGACAGAAAGACCCTCAGCTTTTCTTTTAAAATATCACTATTTCTGAGACGTGCCTGGGTAGTGGTTATGTGGTGGTTGCTAATATTTGGATGTTACTGTGTTTGTCTGAGAGCTGTCTTCATTCTTCCACAAAAGTAGCTGGATGAATGTCCTGCTTTYTCACTGCACAGCTATGTATCCCTCCTTGAAACAGAAAAGGGAGAGCCCTGGCAGCTCCGTATCTGCTGATGCTTTGCAGCTGCTGAAGACTGTTCTTYCTCAAGTGCTGCCACAGAATCAGGACAGCCTGGGAGATGTGGGGTGTGAGAGCASAGAGCTAAAACTCCTGCACTCCCATGGTGTTCAGTAATCTCTCTTTTTTCTCTATATTTATATCTTTCAAGCATAGCCCAAGGATTTGTGTTGCTGTGCTGGGCAGTGTCAAGGATCTGTGTGGTACCAAGGGCACTGAGCAGCAGAGAGCTGGGACAGGGCCTCCAGCTGACTGCTGTGAAATAACTGGGGAATAAGARATGAGTTTGCTGGACTTGAGGAAGTTTTTAGCCTCTTTTGTTGATAAAGGTTATACAGAACTTGTAAAATAATTTCAGCTCAAGCAGGGACAGATATGAGATGAAAGCCTCCAATGTKTTGATAGCCAAGGAACCTCTTGGAGCTGGAGGAGGGAACTCTGGGATGCCAGTCCCTTGCCTGGCAGCAGCTCCACAGAGCCACCATGCCAAGTCCCAGTGCTAACTGTGTCCTCTGCAGGACTCCAGATGATTTTAGAAATGCTTTTAGCTTCAGAAAACATCRGTGTTTTTGTGTTTCATTGGTGAGCTTTGCCTTCTCTTGGAGCAGGGCTTCACAGTGCAGTGAAAAGTCATGAGCAAAGATGAGTGTTCTCAGTTGATTCTGCCCTCTGTGTTTTATTTCCTGCTGCTTTTCATTCTGCTCCTCCACAGAGGGAGGTGCTGACTCGTTCCTCTCCTGTCTGGGGAGATGCACACTCAGCACCCCAAGATCCTAACCCATCTCCCAGCAGAGACAGGAATGGGACGTTCATCTCTGGATCGTGCTCCCACTAGCCCTGGTCAGCAAAGCATGGAGAGGGCCATGCAAGTGCTGATCACCTTGGGGATAGGACAAGGGGGAATGGCTTTCTGTAGGAGAAGGGAATACAGCTGACCTTGCCCCTGATCAGTAACAGCTGAGTTAATTACCCAATTCAGCCTCACCCCTCATGAGCCACAGCTGAATCCAATAAAGAGCAGTAATCCAATAAAAGGGAGTGGGTGAGCTGGGGAGAAGAGGAAGTGAGAAGGTCGTGAAGAAGAAGGATCCTGAGGAGAAAGAATCACTGCTGTGAGGTCAGTGTGGGTGTGCAGTCAGAGGCTGGTGTTGGAAGCTGCAGTCACAGTGTGGCTGGGTAAAAGCCTGCAGTCAGAGTCTCTGAACTGATCCCTGCAGTCAGAGTTCAGCAGGCAATAACCAGCAGTCAGGGACTGTAAGGGAAACTTAAAGTAGGAGCTTGCTGCAGTCAGAGTCAGTGAATGGTTGGGATCAGGAGGGCTGAGCTGTAAAGAGGAATAATGCAGGGCCCTTTTCATGCTGCTTTGCCACCTCCCTGAAAACACTTCTCAAAGGTGTGATTAACTCTGTAAACGCACAGCAGTGGAAAGCCTGCATTAAGAGTGAAGCCACTCAGATCTCAACATCACAGTGAATTAAAGCCAAAATAACTGTGCTGTTCATTTAATCAAGCAAGGTCTATTTCAAGGAAAACTTTGGGGTTTTTTTTCTCTRTGGCTTTTTCTGCTTTTTGTTTAAATACACTCTGGCCATATTCTGCCTCTGACTGCTACAGTCTGATGCTCCCTTTGGAAAGGCTTTTGATGGTTTTGGAAGAATTTGTGTATTTCTACTTCTAATTCTACAACTCAATAAATATTTTAATTTCTGATTCAATTAGGTCTGGCTCTAACCCAACCTGAATGTCTGTAGGCCTCAGGAATGACATTTAATTTTGAAAGCACTTTTCCAGGCTTGGCAAGGTAAAAAAAATGAAGCTCTCTTTAAACATAGGAAGGCAACATGTTGTTTGGTTTGCACTTTAATATTATTGTTTCCAAACAGCTTCTCAAGGAGTGGCTTTGCTCTTGYACAACAAAAGCACTCCTGCTTTTAGGCATAGTAAAGCTTTGCAGGAGTAAAGCAAGAAATTCTGTTTACAGGGAACAGGAAGTCCCCAGACCCTATACAGAATGTATGTGCATAATTTACTGAAATAATGTGAGTTTTTCAAGGTGGTCATTTTTCACACTCTCAGCAGTCCATCAAGGTGTAGAAAGAGCAGAAAGGCTCAATAGAAACAAAATGAAAAAGAAGAAAAATTTAAAAKACTGAAAGGTGAAGAAAAATTATATAATGCAGAAATGAAATGCTACCTTCATTATCTTAGAATGCCCTTTTAACCCCTGTTCCTGGTTTGTTTAGTACCTGCCCCAGAGATACCTGCATTCATCATCAGTGGCATTTGGCTGTTCATGGGAATTCTGGCTTKTCCCCCATTACTGTGCATAAAATAGACACTTTGCTTGTCTCTTGTTGCTCATTACCTGATTTGATGGGGTCATTTATGAACATTTCTCTCATTTGTTCTTTTCTTTGCCAATAAAATATAATGCTTGTCAATGTGGCAGCTAGAACAGTAAGCACACAATTATGCAATTTTATGCCTTTAAGTGACACCTTTCTGATGAATGTGCAGCCARTGTTACAGTCTGTGATAATTTAATGTTTGAATGATCTGCTGAAGCTCAGCTCAGGAAGGTTCCTTCCCAGCCTGCAGAACTCATCCTTCTCTTTGCTGGTGCTGCACCACTCTGGGTTAATATAAATAACTTTCTCATGCTAAAAGGTTGTGTCAGCTCTCTGATRGGATGTGGTGCACATTTCTGAAGTGTGTACCCAAAAATTGGTTGATGGAGMGTTTTATTCTGGAAGAGTAGAGGACAGGCTGTTGAAATATTTTTAGATGTTTTAACAGGGAGATTCCTTGAGGGATTTTTGAGCCCTTCCTGGGATTTGTGATAAYGTGGTCCAACACCTTCAGAGGTGTGGTTGTGTTGTTGTTTTCCCTGACTCTCAGAGAGCCCCTTYGAGGGTAGCATGGAAATAATTCTTTACCACACTGAGTGTTTTCTGCTACCTGCCAGGCAAGCAAGTCAGCTTTGAGGAGAAGTCACTGTCTGCTGGGTTGGAGGAGCCTGAGATTGTTACACAGGGAGAAGTTTGTGTCATTATTCAGTATTTTGCTGACAACATAAACCCAGAAATGTTTTCATGGACTGTATTCCCTAAAACATGCAAATATAAAATATATATAAAAATGATACTACCARACTTGCAGACAGGAGCCTGTGGGACTCCATGGGGCCCACATGGTCAGAAATCCTGGCCAAAAACTCTGCCAGGGAGAGGGGAGCCCACTGCAGACACGCATGACTCTTTTCCCATGCTTAGCCATGTTTTCTGGCCACCACTGGTGCCAGACAGGGCTTTGAGAGCCACTTGGGCTGCTTTGCTAAAATGTGCTGAAGGCCACCACTAGAAGCTGCAGTGGCATCTGATCTTACCTGGTGGCACAGATCACAGCCAGGTCAGGTCCTGTTTGCCAGTGCCATTCCATCTGTTTCCCCATTCACCACCACCACGTTTTCTGCTGACAAGTCTTCCTCTCGTGGTGCTTCAGTACTTGACAGTGAAGTGGCACTTCATTAACTCCACTCCTTTTCATAACACTCTCCTCAGTGACACTGACATGCTGTAGAGCTACTGCAGGACTACTTTAACTRCGTTACTTTAGGTAATTTACTCTGCTAATCATTTTCAGGTACTTTCTATTATTTAAATGTGCATGGTTTAATGGATGACAGCAGGCAATAAATTTTGCCTTGCTGCTGGTACCAAAACAGCCACCTGAGAATTCACTCTATCCTTCAGCTGCCACTGCAGTGCTGAAATGCACACAGAGAAATCAGATAACTGCAACTCATCCTGTTGCCATAAAACATAACCTTTTCAATCAATTTCTCAGCAAATCACAATTAATTGTGAAAGAGGCAATTATTTGTGAACATTGCATAGAAAACATAGCAAGATGTATCAATTTCTGGACTTTTTTTGGGAGACTATTATTTATTGTAAATACTACCAATTTAATGAGAGCAGATGGGTTTACTTAGCTGCATAATCCCAATGCCAATAAATCTCTCTCCCAGAGAGCAACCTTTTTTAAGTGAGCTGGATTAGTGATTATTAGGGTGTTATTTTTCCAGTAGTATCAGTGTGGTACCTTCAAATTTGATGGACCATGAAGAAAGACAGTGAACCTTTGTATTAGAACAGATCAGTGACACAAGCTGGGGAGTGTTAGTGATGGGCAGGGATTTAAGCATTCCCAGCTAGTGAGCAGGGTGAGTGCTGTGAGACAAAAATCTGTCCAGTTGTGTGTGTAACCACATGGCAAGTGCTTCTAGAGTTCAACTYTATGTAAAAACTGTATTTCTAGTGCCTAAAATTCCTATTCAAATGGAGTAACTTTGGAAAAACTTCTTAAATCAAAAAAGTCAAGAACAAAGRCATGCAAATATGCAAGTCTGATAATGCACATGGATCCCTAGGTAGAACATCTTTTCTCTGCAAACAGAAAAAAAGCTTTTAATTAGCATAAAGCCTTCAAGAGGAATGTTCCTACATAAATGGGGGTGGGGGAGGGTGAGACAGAAGAGGCTGTTTTATTCCATTTACAACTCTACTGTAAGAACGGGTTGTGATAAAGGAAGGAAACTGGCACTGGTATTATGAGTGAGATTATTTGTTCCTTGCTGATGGCCATTAACATTGTCAGCAATTTACAYAGAGAGAAAAGCTCAGCTGCCTTCCCTGCTGTGATTACAACCTGAATCCATCATTGACAGCAACCTCAGACACTTCACAGTAATTTCAAAACCACAGTAGATAAACTTTCCAAGAGTTAAGGATTTTAGTTAGGCTAACACGTGCTGCAGATAAAATCCTTTCTCACAAGATCAGGTGMCTTTTAGTGTAAACAAACGAACTTGAGTTCGGACTGTTAGARGCAATACCTCAGAAAGAGCCTCCAAGTGGACTTGTTTTCCCTCCTGTAGATAGATCAAACCAGATAAAGGATAAAACAACACAAAAGAAAACAGAAATTACTGACAGCAGAAGAAATCTGACAAGGCTGCAGTCTCAGCTTGGGAATTCAAACCAGGTCTTGTTTYCTCTTAGTTGAACATTCATGGCTGGAAATTACCTAGAATGGGATGAAAAATGCTGGGGGGTGGGATGCAGAAACGTATTTATCTTCTCTCTCGTGGGTTAGTGACTCCACGAAGGCTTTCACTGCCCTTCTGGGAAGGGAATGAGCATGTTGGCTGTGTCTGTACAGCATGGGGCTGTGGCCAGGGACACACAACCCACTCATCCTCCCCATGGGGGCTGGAGGAATGGGGTGCAGCCATGGATGTACACACACCATGGATGGACCCTTGCACCCCATCTGTCCAAAGGCTCATTGTTCTCCTAAACTTCACTGTCACTATGATTGGCCCAACTCCTCACTCCCACCACTCGAGTTCTACATGACAGGTATGGACCATAATGGCTCAGGCAGGGACTTCAGTCCTCTGTCCCTGCTGCTGTCAGCAGTGCAATGGTCTGTTCTTACTGCTTTGCTACCCTCACTTCCCTTATGGCATTTCTACCACCCATTGCCTTTTTTATTTCCTATATCTTCTTCAGTTCCATTTCAGTTTTTAATCCTCCTCAAGGAATTGACTACTTAGCCATGGGTCACCTACTCTGTATAGCATTTCCTTTGTGCCACCATGATATCCACCTGTAAAGCCAACCTCACCTGTAAGTGCCTGTCTGTAAGTGTGAAACACTTTTTTTTTTAGGGGCGGTGAATATTATTTCGGTTGTAGTAAATGTCACTGTTTAAAATTTTCCTTCTATTAACAGGCCTTCAGAAAAACAGGAAAATGTCTTTGGTACTCATCTATCCACTTTTCTAAAACCATGTTGTAGCTGCCTTTTAATAATTATTTCAAAATAGACATGAGCTCAGGAAAACTAGTATTTTTTTCATCTCAGATCATCTTTTATTGTGGAAACCAGCTGGCCTTTGCAGCATCATATCAGTTGTACCTTCATAAAACTCTGCAGCCTCYCTGGAGAGTTTTGAATGTGTAATCCATTTTTCATGGCGTAACACAGATAATCAAAATAAATTAGGCACACAGATAAAAATTCTTATAGAAAATGTGACCTTCTTTTAAAAAAAATAGTTGGAATAACATCTTCAAACTTAGTAGAAGAAAGATAACTAAGTCTGGATTTTCCCAAGAATTGCATGTCCCAGATGAGTAGCATTTTCCTATCTTTAAGTTCAAGCCCATAAATGCTTTCTGAAATCTCTCTTGGCCCCTCTCCCTGCCCCAGCAATGTTCAGGCTTTTAAGTTGTRTTTAGCACCTAAATCTGAAATGCCTGGTTTCTGAGTGCAGCTGTGCTGAACAACAGCCACTGCCAGCACTCTGGGAAAGAAGCTGCCATTGAAATACTTGGGCTTGGCTTTTCAGAGCTGTCTTTAAGGGCATTTCTTCAGTGTTTATCCAAATGGAGACTCTGGTCTTGGCTGTYCCCTACCATGAGAGGGAGGAATTTCTGCAGACTCCAGCAGGCAGCCTTTGCTCCCCAGCAAYGGGCCTGTCTTAGGAGTATCTTGCCTATGCCAGTAGCTTGTGGAGGCTCTGGTGTCCCCCAGGGCAGCCCTGGGCAGTTCTCAGGTGTCAGCATCTGCAGGCATTTTTTTATGCCAAGTTCTTGGAGTGTGAAGGAGCCCCTGGAACTGCAAACAGCTCTTWGCTCTTGTTTGGTAATGCCTGCTGGTGGAAAGGATTTGTGGAGACATTTAGGAACTGGAGAGGACACTGCCTTGGAGGCTGGCCCTGCCCCTSTGCCCTCAGGAGTGCCTCTGTCTGGCGTGCTTGCAGGAAGACAATGCTAAATTCCTTCAGTTTCCATGGGTTTGAAGGATTGGCTTTAGATAGAGGGACTGGAGCACTTCAGACTGAAAAACAGTGGTGGGCATTGTAAAGGGAGTGATGTCTGGCAGCCATGGTGCAAGGTGCAGGAAATGTCTCTGGCATGAAATCTCCCATCCACTCTACTTTGTTTTGCAAGATGGGACAAATTGGGAGTGGAGTTAAGGTAACCATTTCAGGACTTCATTACTCTAAGTTAATGAAGAAAAGACAATGAAATAATACAACTTCTTTCTGCAGATTTTGCAGACTCTCATTTGATAACTCAGTATTTATTGCTCCAATAACTGTTGAGGTAAACAGCAAATGCATAAACTCTGCAACCACTGACCCATTATAGAGGGGTGATGACTTCAACACTTTCAGATGTGTTGCAGAGGTCCTGTGTCCATCCTGTGGTTTTGCTTCCATGGTCATGGATGCAGCTTTGTACACTGGATGATGGAAGCAGTTACACATCAAAAAGCAATCCTCACTGCTCTCCAAAGCAAAGCTGAAGTGCTGTGTGCTCCCAGCCCAGAGCCCTTTCTTTATAGCCTTTGTCAGAAGCCAACCAGCTGGTGCTTCCAGTGCTGGCCCAGACTATGACATTAACAAGTGAACTGCTGGTTACTGCTTCTGCTGGAACAGCACAGAGGATTTCAAAGCAACAGTAAAGTAATTTGAGAAGTAAAGTAGAAAATGGGCAGCAAACCCCAAAGGGGGACAGTCACTTGGAAGCTTACCCTTGCCCTGCTCCTGGCTATGTTTGGAGTCACTTTCTTGTCAGCCCTGTTTTGAAGGGCTGAGTGTGTGATTATTGCAGCCTGCCCACTGCAGCACAGGATATAAATGTATAGATGAGTTTGTGGCATTTTCCTCCTCAGCTCTGCTGTGATTTTGGTAGCTTCTGGTGGCAGTGCTGCTGTGGGTAATAAAAAGAATTGGCCTGTGCCCAGCAGCTGCTGCTCTCCTGTACAGCAAACTAACAACTGCTTAGTGTTGGCAAGCTCACAAGCAGCCCTGGCTTGGGAAATGCAATAAAAGAAATACTCTAACATACACAGTTCCCTTGACTTGAAAGGGAGCTGGAAGCTCAGTTCAGCCATGCACAACTCTGCTCTTCTTCCACATCACTGCTGAAAAAGCAAGACAAGAATCATGCCAGTGGGAGTGTATCTCTTTGGAGACAGCAAGAAAAAGGGATGAAAGCCAGGACCTGACAGTTGTACATGGCTGACAAGGCTAYAGCACTGCCTTCAGTTGTGACTTTTTGAGGCTCAAGTGTCTCTGAGGATTGATCAGCCTGGTGTGTGCAGGGAAAAAAATGTGAGTCATTCACTGTTAGCTAATTTATTTCTGGAAACTAATTACAGTATATTTTTAAAGTCTTCTGTAATATTATGATGGGCTTCTAGGTCTTCCAGTAAAAGAGCTGAGGCAGTCTGGTGAAAGATGGAGTTTTCATTTTCATTGCATTGCTTTTCTTTACCCTGAACAAAGCATGGCTGGAAGTTGTTCCCAAATCTATGTTACTTCTAATGACATGGCAATATTCACACTGGGGAAGAATAATTCAAGTAGTTGCATACTAAGGACCCTACTTTTATAAGCATCCCAATGTCTTTTTTCCCCCCAAATTTCACATTTTGAAACACAGGTCCCAGGTTTTGCTTTTAGTGGCTGCCTGAGCTGGCATTCCTACAACTCAGGCTGGTKTTAGGGTACACAGTATTACTCAGAATCTGCTGTACTTTCTAATAAATAGTCACTTGACTCAACTTTTTATTTAACATACACTYCACACACTGTAGAGCTTAAATTCACTTTCCAAGTCTGTTTCAATGAGCAGAGAAAGGAACAGTAATATTGTGCTGAATTTAGCTCAGCATTTTTCCTCAGACTGGCTATCTCCCTGACTTCTTCCAGAAAGGGCTGTACTATGCATTACCTTGCTGTGGACAGCTACACTGGTCTGCCTTCAATCTGGGAAGGCTCAGTGAGCTGGAAGAAAATACTTAATATTCCTTGATATCAGCACATGCCAAGAGGGTAATTTTTTTTTCCAGCCAAACTCTGTCTCTTGTATTCTCTGATGTAGCACAAAAATATGGCAGTTAATTTACAGGTTTTTATCTTGGCTGAAGGCCTCTTAAAAATTACACTCTTATCTGTTATCCAGCAAAGAGTGTCAAAGGCCAGATCCAAAGTAAGCAGATTTCTAGGGTTTGCCTTCTTTCTGTCCAGAAGTGATCCAGGGTTTGAGGACATGCCAGACAATACATAAGTTTTCAAAATTGTACTGTTTTTCTATATGCATGCAGACAAATAAAATGCAAGCATAATTTTATAAATAAAGTTATATAATTGCTACATAAGTATGAAAAATCTAGATATGAAAGCATTTTATTTTTTTTTCTTGCTATAAATAGTTGAGTCCTACAAATTTTGAATATGTATTTATTTTTTATCATTGTGCTGGAGAACACTTTTTTCCCCACTATATATTTYCTTCTCCCAATAGAAGCAGATTTTTTTTTTTAAATTTGTCCAGCCATTGTCTGGTACAGTAATATGACTCATCCCCCAAATCCTGGGATATAGAGCACATCATCTGCAATCCACATTTACAGCCATTCATTCTCAATAACATAATTCCAAGGAGAGCTAATCCCTTACATTTTTTTTCAGGAGAAAGTGAGTGTTTTTTCCTTTGGAAATATCTTCACTGGTCATTGAATGCCTTTCCTGTTCACTTTTGAGAGAACACAATTAAATATCTGATTGGATCTGTCAGCACACTCAAGAGAGCAGGAAGTCATGGCAGGGCAGAAATATGTTTCTACAGCAGCAACAACTCATTTACTCCAGGGATCCATCAGCCACACACTGCTGCTATAACAATGAACCCAAACAAATGTTGAATGATATTTTAAATATGCTTTAATTGATGGTATTTTACTTTTCCTCAAAAGGAAAAAAATAATGTTTGCCAGCTGGGATAGCTGGGATGCTTTCCTCTGTCTGTGGGGTTGGCTTCGGGTAGAGCTGCTCAAGGAACAGTTTGCTGGCCTGGACAGATGCTCACTCCTGGCTTTTCCTGCCTCCCACCCAGCTGTGATCCCTCAGCACACCCTGAAATGGTGGCARTGGATGTCCAGGGATTGTGCCATGGGTTCCCTGTGCTGCACAGCTCCCTCAGCTCAGCTGAAAGGACTGGGCTGGTCCTGGCTGAGTCCCTGGGTTTCCACACCAGTCAGTTTGTCCTGTCCCTTCCTCCCCAGGCCACCAGCAACAACCAGAATTCAGCCATGTTACACTGAYAYSRACCTGCTGGAGCAACTCCAGAGAAGGCCACCAAGTTGATTAGAGGGATGGAGCACCTCTCCTAACAGGAGAGGCTGAGAGAATTGGGATTGTTCAGCCTGGAGAAGAGAAGGCTTTGGTAGATCTGATTGTACATAAAGGGAGCTGACAAGAAAGATGGAGAAGGGACTCTTTACAGGAGTATGCAGTGACAGGACAAGGGGGAATGGCAAATGTCCATGAATTTTCTGGTGATGCTGAAGGAAGGAGGCTGACAATRTATCTACAGAGTAACTTTCTAACTAAGTGGTTTGGAACTTGTATCAAACCATTACTAAYTCTTAATGTCTATAGTTAATTTATTTTTGGCTTGCTTTGGATRTGTCTATCTTAAATATCTTTATTGCTTTAGTTTTAGCTATTTTGGGTGGTTTGCATACGTGGGCAATTATTTTTTTATCTACGTTATGTGCTGCATTTATGWGCTACCACAACATTATAAGGTTTGTTAAAGTTGTAAAATGTAGGTGTCAGTTATATAACCCAAAGGGTTCCAAGTGGTTGGAAGTATTCAATTCTCTCACATTTAGATTTATTTAACTTTTGAAAGGTTGTTTTATTTTGCTGATATTTGTGACCTCTGTACATTGAAACCCATGGTAACCTTATTGCTTTAACACCTTTTACCACAGTGGTGAGGGTAGTTCTGGGTATTGCTGGATATTTATGTTATCCTTAATGCATATTTAGGTTTAAATCACACTGGRTGTGGGTTTGAGGTCTCTGCAGTGTGTGACATGGAGGAATTGGCTCATAGCAAGGTACATTTTTAAAGTGCTGATCATCCCATGGTTTGTTAAGCACTCCTCAGACAAATATGCAGACACTGAACAGATTCCTGCATCTTCCTCAGACAAATGTGGCAGCTGTTTGGAAACACTCAGCAGCTGTATGTGATCCTTCAGAAAGGGAAGTGCAAGATGCCTTTTCTTTTGACTTTTCAGGGCATTTAGGGCAGGCTGCATTAAATTACACATTTTGTAGTGTCATCATTTCTAATCTTTCCTGTCCAGAAATGCATGGAGCCTTTGTTGACAGGAAAGTCAGCAGCCTTTGCTCATTTCAGAGGCTGCAACATGAGCGACCTTTGGGCTTCCTTGCTGTAGTGATGGTAGAGAGTTGGTCATCCCCTCTAGTCCTTAAATGGTTCACCCGCATCCTAACTGGGTAAATATGAAATTCACATAAAAACTCCTACACCTGTTGGAATGCTAAAATTCCTGCCAAAAAAGGAGTGTCAGGGCATCGTAATTTCTGCTGTAGAGTGGATGTGTCAGTGCTGAAGTCCAGAGAGCATCCTGCTGATCAGGTAGTTTCCCCCATCTCCCACCTTGTAGAGGTTGTACCAGCTCATGTATCACTGTATTTTTCAACACAGCTCTGTAAGTATTAATATTCAGAAAAGTGCAGCAGCTTCAAGAGAAAAGTGTTTCCTTACAGGTAATCTTTTGGTATCCACCAAAAGCTGTTCCACTTTTCTCAGTATAGTCAGATTATATATGCACAAGCCATAGTAAGGAGTTTGAGCACCCAAGCTCTTGGACAAATTCACAAGCTGAAGTAATTCMCTTGGGAAATAGGAGATAACAGTCCAAACACCCATGCCCTTTATGGATCTAGTGCCTCTTTCTTTCACATTATTTTTGTGTTTCTGATATCAAAGACAAACTGTGTGTTGTGAGCAACAAGCTTGTTATGCTTGAGTAAATGAAGCACAGTGGATTTTGATAAGAGTTAATTATTTTAGGGAGACGAATGTGCAACATCATCAGCTTTAGATAGCTCAAGAGACAAGGGAATTAATAGGATGCCTTATGAGGTGAACTAATGTACCCATCAGAAATAATTTTTTGGCTTTATTATAGTGTGTGTGCAGATTTTCAGGACTTTGATGATATCTAGATCTATTAATCAAACCCAAATTCACTCAAGGTGAGAAGTAGGGGAAAAGTAAAAGCCATTTCTGATTTGGTATTAGTCACAAGTTCAGTGCTAAGGTCTGGTAATCATTTGAGTAGGACCTCCTTTTGCTAGCTAGTCAGGAGACATTGAATTTTATTAAATGGGATTACTGGGTCATGACATCCACTGTATTGTGAATAACACTTGATCAAGGAGAATACAATTAAATAACCTTCAGACAAGGTTGTCAACACACAAAGACATCTTAAATGAAAAGCACTTTACTATGAAGCAAATCCAGCAAACTTCAGGAAAAAATTCCTTTGTCTGCAAAAGAAAGATACTTAACTGCAGACTCACAGATCAAGTTCAGAACTCAGAAAAGGGCTTCCATTTTGCATACATCAAACAGCTGCTCCACATGGGTTCAGTGCAGTGAACAGTCTGGGGGTGGGCTCTGCCTGCAACCTGAATAGACAGCCAGCTTTGATGCCCAACTCCCAATGGGGTTTGTCTAAAGAAACCACGGGTTATATTTCCTGCCTTCTCTGCCAAACCTGGGGTTGTCCCTCCCTGCTCTGCAGATCACCATTGTACCTACAGAAAGCAGGTGAAAGGATGAATAACCCATTGCAAAAAGAGCAGTATATTTTTTCCTGCCTTAAGTGTCTGCTCTGTTAGACTGAACTCCTTCATCTTCAGGAAACACTGGTTATGTCAACTGAAATCCTGTGGACCATGTGCAAACACTGACCACATCTCAGTACAAGCCATCTGGTGTTAGATGAAGCCATAAAGGTGAATATTTTTGACACACTGCTGAGGCAGAAGTGCTTAGGACAGGCACAAATTTCATTGCCCAGTGAATTACCCCAGGCARTAATTAAACTTTGCTATGGCTGCAGTTAGGGGGTCAGTGCAAAGTGGATTGCTATAGAGGTGGTGCTGCAGGAGGGGAGGCTGTGCCATAAAGAAAATTGCAACATGGATCATGAGAAAAGATTAGGTAATGCAATTTAATCATCTTCCAGCAGTTGCATGCAGGGTATGATTTCCTTTTGGATGCCAGTGGCCAGGGCAGGGTGTCAAATGAGTGCATTTCAGCTGTGTGTGTCACTGATGAACCCAGAAACCAGAAGTTCACAGGATGTTCTGAGTATGTATGAGAAGAAATAATTTCAAGCTGAATAAAATGGGCAGTAATGAGGTGAGGAGCAGGGAAAATAGGTTAGGAAATGTTACAGCCCTTTTTCAAAGGCCCATTAGCAGTTCTGCTCAGGCACAACAGAGAATAGAGTGAAGTGTGTGTCAGGAAGATTGAAGTGAGTCACCCAGATAAAACACTGCTGTGACCTAAAGCCCCATTTGGTTGCCTTTAATGGCAAAATACTCAGAGCAATTAACTTTTCCTCTCTATGGTAGTTTTGTACAACATGGAAATTGATAAGGATGATGCTGAATGGTCTTTTACCACAGTAGAAAAAGGAACTATTTCATTAATACAGTTATAATWGTGTGGGTGTAAACTGGAGCTGTTTATTTATTTGTGATTTGGTTTTTTTTTTGGTTAAGAGCCTATGAAGTCATCCAAGGGTTCTTGGAAAGTAAAGGAACAAAGCAAATCCTTAGCAAAACAAAGCATTCAGGTGGGGTGAATATTCAGTGTGCCTGGACTGGCCACATTTAACTTCAAACATCTGGCCATCAGCTTAAAGAACAGTATCAATTAAGACATCTGTTTCTATCTGTCACTTCTTTACTTTTCCTCCATGCAGCTTCAGAGGAAACCCTCAGAAAAATGCATAACAGACAAGGATGCTGGGGGTCTCTAAGCTGTGCAATTGCAGCTTTGCTTATTTCTGCAAAGATCTGAGCTGAGAAGGAAACTCTTTCATAAGTGGAAGCCATAATGTCAAACACAGCTGTTCCTTGGCTGTTTTTAGTGTGCAGTACCAGTCTCAATTTGGCATGAATGCAGTTATTTCATTAGCAACTCAGAAGGTGAAATTGCTCTTTCAAAGCCGAGCCTTTAAAATGAAAACATTTCAGTTCACTGCAGTGCAGAAGGCATCACAGCAATAGTGAAGCTCTCTGTSTGACAACCATCCTCCTCCACTGTGCCTTGGAAAGTCTGAAACCAGTTCTGTGAAGAATAGTCACCTAACCTGGTTACAGAATCCATTGCAGGGAAATGCTAATGGCTGGTAGTGTGGAGGAACAAAAAGAGAAAAGGCCAATTTGTGAGACACAGCGATGGATCATGGTGTGACACACTATTGGGACTGCAGAGGAATGAGCTCCTCTTAGTTCTCATGGATTCAGTGATTATTTATGACTGCTAACATCCATCACCCAAAGGGCAGGGTAGTGGTGCTGGTGCTGCATCATTTCTGTCCCTATTGGAAACACACAGTAGTGGAGTGAAGAGCTGTCTGAGAGCACATTCACATGCTGGTTCTTTGGACTGACTCTTCTACCATGGCCTGCAAAAGTATTGCATAAGAAAATTATTGCTCATGGCTTTAAACTGTTAGAGGGAGAGCTGTGATAGGTGATAAACAGGTCCACTTGGCTCTACAGCATACACCGGGAAATACTGATATCAAGAAATTAATGCTCTGCATAGCCCACATTTCTTCCCTTGCATGTCACCTAGCCCCTTTTCCAAAGCACATGCACATAGAAGGACCATGCCAGGACTGGCAAAAGTCAAAGAGAAGTAAATCTTCAGGAAGAGATGGGATTTGGCCCAGAAGTTAGCTTTGCCTTGCTCAGCATCACACCTTCAGGTTAGGATACAGGAGGCAAAACCAAAGCCAAACCAACTTTTTCAGTTTTAAACTTTAATTGCAAGCACCCTTTATAAATGTCTGGCTGTGGATTTGGGGTGGAGGCCACAGCATGTGTAATTCAGTGTAATTTTAGGGAAATCAGAGAAGAGAGAATTTTCTGTGGCCAAATATTTAGGTCTCAGTAATGAATGTTGGAAATTGAAAGGAAAACAACCAGTTAAAAAAAAATAACCCTGCATCAACACTGCTAAATTAAAAGACTTATTAGTAGCATTGAAATAACCTCACAGCCACTTACACCAAGTTAAAACAACTTCCCTCTTGRACAGCAGCAGATTATCTGCCCTTTCTGGTGAGGCTGTTCCTGCTGTGTGCTCCCTGTCTCTTGGGACTAGGATACAGTGGGTGGAAAGATGATGGCTTGGCAAAAATGACTCAGTTCTCATTTGTAAACTGACAATTGTGTACTGGGAAACATGAAGAGCAAACTGAGTTTGCTTTGTAAACAGAGGGAAACCTCAGCAATATCTGGTGTGACTGTTACGTAAGGCTGGAGTGAGACGCTGATTTCTGGGTGACGCCTGCGATACCACAACAAACACTGAACAACAGAAAGTCAAAGACAAAAGGCAGTGTGAGTAAGAGGAAAAACAAGTAAACCCATAAAAAACTAGAGAATTCAGAGACTACTATAACAAATTACTGAAGATATTATTAGTAGGTATTGAACCCAAGAAAGACAAGAAGCAAGCATTGTGTACCATGAAAAGCAATTGCCCTTGCTCCTTGAGATGAGTTCCTTTGTGTGAGGGCTTTKTTCTGCTCTTAGACACAGGCCAGCTGTGAAGGCAGACCAGAGCCTGCCCCTGTGCCCTGCCTGCTCCCACAGGGCACAGGCACAGAGCAATCCTGCACGTCTGCTCTGGCCAGTCTTGTCACCCAGCTCTTCTGTGCCCTCTCAGTGGTGTGAAACACAGCTGCTCCTCAGTTAGGGYAGGGTGCTTGGCTGTTAAACCAAGCAAAACACAAGCTCAAAAAGAAGGGAAGGAACTAAACGTTTCTACGTAAAACAGGGTTGGGAAAGCTTGTGGCAGGGGTTAGTTGGAAAGGCTCAGGCTTGAGTGAGCGTGAGCATCCAGCACCCATGGGGCTGCTGTTTCCCAGATGGGATATTGCAAGTGCTCTCATTTTCTTACAATAAAAATAAYGAAAGTTATAATATTGAGCAGAGATTTTTTTTGGAGTGACCATGAGCAATCAGCAGTGATATTGTGCTTCTTTCATTTCAGAACCTGCTGGGTGACCTGTCTTTGGCTTTGATGTACATGGTGTGTATCACACTCCCTTCAGGGATGAGGTATTCTCAGGTGCCACAGACATGGTAAGTTAAGTTGAAGGTTTCCTTTCATATTATGGTTGGCATTCTATGTAGTTTGACCTTGTTTTATATTTTTCTCACACACTATAATTATCTGCACAGCTAAGGCTCCAAGAGTGGTACATCAACTAAAGGTAAATCTGAAATGATTCCAGTAGGGGAGACAAAATGCCTAGATCTGCACAGAGTTATGGTGTCAGTCAAAACTAACCAGCTTTTGAGGCATGTCCAATAAGTGGCCTTTTCTGTTATGTCTCTAAAATAGAATGAGGCTCTATTTATGTCCTGCCAGGCTCAAAAAATAAAAAAATCAGACTTTAAGTAAAGCAGAAATGAATTGCTGCTGAGCTGCTGCATTGCAGATGAGTCTATGGTTCAGTAAGTCCATGGTGAAGTGGCTGTACAGTGTTAACACCGTCTAAAAAGTAAAGCAAGAGAGGCATAAAAAAACCTCCTAGCTTGTATTTTCTTTGAATAAAATTTTAAAGTTATGGCCTAAACTGTATCTGTTAAATATCACTAAAACTAGGGTTGAAATTTTGGGATTGTTTAATATAGGTGCAATAAAATAATAATTTGAAAGTATGAAGACAGGAACTCCATAGTGGTCCCTCTGGCCACATGGCTTCTTGGCAGTGAGAAGAAGTAAATTGCAGCCATTGTCATGAAACTGGATTTTTATCAACAATAGGGCCAGTTCCATACATCTGATCTACTAGGGAATGAATACATGGCTACACTGTTTTCTCTGAGTGAAGCTTTTGTACTGAGAATTTTTCTATGACAAAAAGAGCCTCTTTGATTTGACCTTTCTACCTCTTGCCAATAAARAAACCCTTTAGAATTTGTCAGACTATCTTTAACCCCCGTACTCCCTTAAGGACATCCTGAAATGACCTCTTTTAGAAAACACCTCCGAAGTTGATCATGAGCTGTAAATCAAATTACTTTTGAGCTTCATTATTTCTATCTGAATTACAACTTATTGACATTTACAGCAATTATTTACCCTAATTAAGTACAGTTTGAACCAAATACTGAGGCACAACACAGGGTCCTTTCCAGAAAAAATCATGACTCTGATTTCTCAAGATTGAAATTGTAGCAGAGAGTAAGAGATGTTTAAATTACTGTTCTTCTGTGAGGACCTGCACATCTAGGCCAAGTGTTGAAAATTTCCATTTCTTTTTAATTTGCTTGGCTCACACTTGTCTTGAATGATCAGAATAATTTTTGTAGCTGATCCATCAATGACTATGCATACACTGTAGCTGTGCTGTGGCTTCCATAGTTTCTTTGGTTCCTGATTACTATTAGGATAAAAAATTCCAGTCTTGCAATTATTTTTAGTAGATAGAGAGGGCTAGTCATGTCTAGATCTTACTTTTTGTGGCTTTGGAAGTCATTCTTAATGTGGTGGTAGCCTTCCCAAGCTGATGACTTTAAAACAATAGTACTGCACTGCACACTGAGAGTCCCATGCCAGCTTCCTCTGACTCATGATGTTCCCTAGATACTTAATGGATGTTTTATTCACAAAAAAAGGAAGCACAGGAGTAAAATGTAAGTAGAAACAAATGATTTTTTGGTGCCTATTTCATGACATTCATGACATATTCTCTGAGTAAAGGCAAATCATAAAATTATTTCTTTTCCCACATTGACGTTGTTCTAGTTTTGGATTTTTGGATTATTGCTGATTATGATAATTGGCTGGTGTGGCCATGAGCTAGACTGGGGTAGATTTTCTCCTAATCATGCATATACTTCAGGGACCATTGACTCTCAAAGGTTTGGTGCCATTCTCACTAAACCACATTGTGGGTGCTCTGACCTACTCTGGTTTACAACTAACAGAAGCAAAAGCTGGAACTTTGCAGGACCTGAAGGGAACAGATAAGCAGGAGAGCTATGGAAGGGGAGAGGGGAGCATTGGCCCAGTTGTCTTTCTGCTGGTGGCACTGGTGAGCACATTCCCGAGGCCATGCTGTGGGATGGGAGGTGCTGCTGCATCCCTCACCCTGTTGGGCTGTTCATGTTTGGCCAGGAATGGGCTTCCCCAGCTTCTCACTTTACTTGTTTGTATATCAATTTAATACTGCTATGACAGAAGGACATGATGTGAGTTTAGGAATTCATTAACAGAACTCTTGAAGCTCATCAATGAAATTCATTACAAGAATTACAAAACATTAGTTCTGAAGATGAAAAATGTCGTGCCTTGCTGCATCTCCTGCTGTTTGTTGTCCTTTCCTGCCTCCTTAGGCCCAGTTTTACTCTTTGTGCTGTAATACTCTCAGATGAGTACGTGAGGGTTGGCTTCTGTTGGACCAGGTCCTGATGGTGTGGGTTTCCCTGACCCCCAGGCATCCAGGAGAGACCACCAAGCTTGTTACACTTACATGTATTTCAAAACTAAGCTCTGTTTTTTAAGTAAAAGCTTACTAGCTAGCCTGATTTGTTTTGGTTTGCTTTGGTTTTCCTTTGGGCRTGCCTTGATTCCTGGAATGCTCTGCAGCATCCATTGCTGGAAAACTTTGAGACGTGCTCCCTGAYGTACTCAGACTTTTCTCCAAGGCATCTTTTCATGGAAACTCATTTTGCTGCTGCCATGATGACTTTACAATCTGTGCCAGTTTTGTCTTTTGGATTTGATTCTGTGAAGTGTTGCACAGCCTCCACACCTTCTCCCATAAGTGGCCAGAATCAGAATTACTCAGCATGTCAGGCATTAGTACTACAGGTACTCAATCTAAGAAACTATTTGGAGAATAAAATACAGGATGAATCAAAATAAAGAGTAAGGGAAGTTGGTGCCAGATAAATGCAGACAGAATTATGACTCCTAGACAGCTGTGTTTCCAGCTTCTAAATTTTATCTTGACTGTGGTGATAAAGATAGACTGTCATTCTGTGTGCCAGATTTTATGCATGTCTTTCTTTAAAGCATAAGTTTATGCTGGAAGGATCTTGGAGGTGCCTGATGCTTAATCTTAGAAATACAAGTTCAATGGAAATAAAGTACTCAAGAAACAAAAAACAAATTATATTTCCAAAACATTTTTTTGGTAATTTGATCCTCCCATGTAAACAAGAGACAATAAAATCTTCTGGGAGTCTTGTTAGCCAACAGTCCCCAAACTGCAATGAAAGAAGGATTTCAAAACTATTTCACAATTGTGTTTGGACGAAATATGTGTTTACTGTATGTAAATGAACAAGACATTCTGTTCTTTTAGGGTTCATCAGATCCTCACTGTCTCAGCTGATGTGGCATGTGCAGGGAAGTGGGTCCTCTTCACAAGGTGCTGGACAGACAAGCAATTGTTTTTCAGTGGATGTTTCCTCACTTAACAAAAAAAAAAAAAAAAGAAAACAAAACAACTTTAGTGCAAATTTTTGCCTCAGAAGTCATTTAACTTGATATTGTCTTATTTTTCTTGCTAGAAATAATGACAAAATAAGTTATTTAATGGAAGAATGGAGACAGAATTTCCCCTGACAATAAGTTGCTGTTGCAAAGCTCTCATTGTCAAGGAGCATGCACTCAAAATGTGACCAGTCCCAGCTTCTTGAAGCTGTTCATTTCTGTATATAAGAATTTCTTTTAATAGCTTGGGTGCCTGCTTACAGCCAGTCCCTGGCATGACATGTGTACCAGCAAGCCTCTTTCCAATTTGCCAGGGGAAAACCCAGGATCCATGGCAGACTGGTAAGCTGCACTTTTACCCCAGTCTTTGTGCAAGGAAATTATGCAGTAATTCACTTTATTTCTTTATTTTTCTGTCCACTGTTATGATACCATTTGCTGCGTTAGGAGGTTTTGCTGTTGTGGTGATGTTTTTTATCTTGGATATTTTATCTGGGTGCAGTCAGAGAAAAAAATCTAATTGGGACTGCAAGTATACAGTACAGAGGCCAAAAATGTGTGCTCTTTTGTGAGCCATGCTGCAAAGGGTGACTGCTGTGGATGAGAGCCTGGGGCACTGCATRGGAGTGAAATAAAGAGCATTTTATTGTTCTTCAGCCTCCCTCTGTATTGCTGTGCCACCACCTCCACTGTTGCTGGAATTCCAGCTCAGGCATATGTGTTCACCTCTGCTGGAACAGAGGATGTGCCTCATGGAAACTGCTGATGGATCTGTTAATCCAGGCTAGCAATGGCCTTGAATAGTGTTGAGGAAGAAGTGTCGAGTGATTTATTGTTCCCAGCAAGCAACAACAGTTGTGTGCTTAGGCTGCTGACACAGCCCTGTAACCTAGAAAATTCCTCAGTTCTGAGCTGGCCTCTGTTCTTCCCACCTTTCCAAGCAGGTACTCTGGCCAGGCTGGCCATGTTTGACTGAGGGCTACAAGGGGCTGGGAGGGAGAACAGCACAAGTCATGCCCTGCTCTGGGCAGAGAGTCTTAGTGATAGCTGCTTTTATTGCTGTCCTTCATCATCATCTTCATCTTCATGAATCTTATGACTTCAAATCACTTCAAGATGATAAAAGCAGGTTTGTCATGAAATTTTGCTCTGTGTCATGAAAACAGTACTTTTTTATTTGTTTGTTCTTTGTGTGAATATTGAATTGATTGTTTAGTTTATTTCCTTGCCTCAGTCCCACACTACTCATATTTCTAGTGAGGGGAAAAAACCAAACTTTTTTTCTTTTTACAGCTTTATAGCTGGGATGTTGTTCTGCTTAGTAAACACAGTTTAAATTACACTGGCATCACTTCCCAGTTTGCTCTCTCTAAATCTCATCTAAATCCATCAAAATACTGCACAATTGCCAGTCCAGCAGCGTTTGTCACAGTAAATCTCAATTTCAGTATTGCATGAAGGGAAAGTGTTACAAAAGTACTGACTCCCTTGCAGGGTCCATTGATACCATTTATGAAATGTTAAGGTCTTTAAGGTCATAATTTCCTCCCCAGGCAGGCTTAAAGYGGCTGTTTTGTGAGATCCTGAGTATCAAAAAAATTCCTTTCTTTTGCATCTGAATTCTGTAGGTTTTTTGATAGGTTGCAGTACTTTAGATTCTGCAGGTTATTGTGGACTGGTTTTTTTCAGACTTAGCCAAAAAAATAGGTAACAAACTATCTAGAAATCCAGCACAACACTGAAAATATTTTCAAACAGGAAATGTAACTAAATACCTAATAAATGTCTCTGAAACCTCTTCCAACCAATCACAATGTCAGCTGGTTTACATTCATATGGTAATACAGGATCGAGCTACCCAAGAGAGAAAAATGATTTTTAAATAACATGTGGGTACTTATTTAGTCATGCTCTGGTAACCTTGGTACAAAAGYAATGCACACTTGAAAAATCCTTTTTTACATTAGATGCAGGGATTAATCCCAACTGTTACACATAGATGCTTCCCATATCTTGTGGCATTTGAGTAGCTGTCAGATACAGAGCATCTTTTAGAAGGACTTAGTTTGGTTTTTGGTATGGATTTTTATTGCCTTGCTTTGTACTGTTTCCCTTAGTTTGCTCTATTCCTATCAGTCTGCCTCTTTTCCCATTTATTATATTATTCACACTAAAACATGGATTTTGCAGCATCTGTCTGTTCCAGGATGTTTCCTGCTCTCCTGGCATCTTGTTTGTCTCTTTATCTATTTTATTGTTTTGCAATCTTTTACYCATGATCTATGTAAGCCAAGCTTGGGGATTTTGCTCTCACACCCTGCTGCTCAGGCTGCTTTGTGTAATTGGAGGGTGTGTCTCACAGCTTCCGAACAGCCTCAAGTACCGTGTTAGAATGCAGGCACATCACCTCCTTCATGGTCCCGAGTACTACAGTAAGGAATCGGAAATTGCTCTTAATTAGATGTTCAGCACCAGTGACAGCACTGTTTGTTATTAGACTGGCTAACAGAGCTTAAACCACAGGTGGTTAAACCRTTCTAAAATTATCTTTACACTAGATATAACTTTCAAACATTCTAACTGGGCTGAAGTTTTCAGCAGAAGGCAGGACTTGTGCAAGGCTGTTATTCGAGAGCCTYTTGAACTACATGAGCCTAGGCTCCCATTCCACCCAGTTCACACTCCCTTGCTGTCCTTCAGCACATTGGAGGAAAGGGAGTTCCCAGGGATTGGATCGAGTCTGTTGTGCTAATAAAGAAATCTCATTTTACGATAGAGGTGTTATTTCAAATGTGCTTTGTTTCATCCTTTCCTAGGGTTAAGCTTGAAAATACAAAGTCTGTAGAGAGGAGAAGGGGGGAGGAGGAGCTGGAACTGCAGAACTGGGCTGCTGTATGTGTTGTTCAGGGCAGTGCTAACTCAAGGAGCAGTGTGGGTGTCACACATAATCCAGCTGTATGGGCAGAACACATGGCCCATAGGGCCCTGCAGCTCTGCACTCTCCTGGGGTGTGATAGGGGTTGTGACTCTCAGAGCAGTCCAGAGCCACTGCAATGTCCCTGCTGTTGGCTCTAGGGCAGAGGGGTGGCTGCTGTGACCCCAGAGAAAACACAGCTTTGCTGACCAGGACACTTCCCCACACAGCTCCACACCTGGACATGTTTACACACACACACCACACACAGCTTCATGGACTTGTCAGACACTAAAGACTGGGGAGGCTGTTGGCACTGGGGATGGGGAAGAGACATTGAAAGAGGTCTTTAAAAAAAGGTTCAAACTGTCCACATCAGAGGATGTGACAGGGGAACTTGCCACAGGGTAGGCAGTGACCACATCCTCCAAATGTGCACAATAAAATTGTGCTGAGACTGCTTTCCCAGAAATGCCCCAGCAAGTCACTGTTTCCTGACTGGCTCCTTGTCCTCTCTTAGTCATAACTCTGAGATAGTGAACCTGAATAAGTAACTGGGATGCAGGTTTGGATGAACAGAAACATCAGGATGGCAATTTGAATAGATCTGTGAGGCCATCACAGCAAGAGCAAAAGTTTAAAAAAATATGAAATGAAGATTTCATGAYCTTCCCAATTTTTGTCCATTAAACATTTGCTCAGTAATTCTCCAGTATGCACACAACCTGGTTGAAAAATGAACTAAATACATTTTCAATGGGCAGCCATCAAGACTTTGCTCAGGTATCAAAAGCCTGGAGATGTTTTAACTGAGAAATCCACTTTTTAGTGCTATTTGGCCATTAGAGTGAACCAGAATGTTGCCTTTTAGCTTTCAGTTATTTTCATTACTTATTTTTTATAATTTTTCTTACTCAACTGTTATTTTTTAATCTGGACCTGTCTTGTTCTTAGAATTTTAGAATTTGTTGAACAAGTTTCTGTCTGTAAAACCATAATTAAGAAACATAGCCAAGTAGAGAACTGATGTAAAAGCAAATAGTTCTGAAATACCAGTGATTGTAGCTTACAAGAGACAGAAGTCCATCTGTCACTTTAATTGATAGATGCTAGGCCCTATTTCAAAAATTCAGGGAAATGAATAGCATTAGTTACTCTGACCTTGCAAAATAAATAGCAATACCCTGAAGACACACTGAGAACATATCAGGAAGTAGAACTGTTTTCTCTRATTTAAACAACATTTCATTCAATGGAAAAAAAGCCAAGGAATACATTTTTCCAGATKATTTAAGATGTAGTATGCTGATACTTGTCTTCCAATACCAACAATTAAAATAGCTTGCTTTTGTAACCACAGCATGGACATTATTTCCATTATTAGCCCATACTTCTGTAAGAGCAGGAGTTGCTAAAAAATTGCAGTTCTTTTTGCACACAAAAGCATTTGGTTTTTCAGAATATGTATGGGGATCCCCCCCTTTTTTCCCCCAAAACCTTCCACCAGGATATTAATTAGTGATAAATCTTCACAAGAAAATTCAGCTCAGAACTCAATATGTAAGACTCCAAACTTGAATGTGCTTTTATACTTCAATCTTCTCAGARTGTTTTAAGGAAATAGGGTCTGACAGGGTCTGGCAGGCTTCAACATCTTCCAYTGTCAGTCAGAGCTTCCCTAAAATCAGAAATGTGCTCAGATCTAATTTTTTTTAACTTGCAAATTTTATCAACAGCACTTTTTAAAACCAATAACAAATAATTTTAAAAACCCTGTGTAAACACAAGTTGAGGAACTCCTCAGTTAAGAAGTGCTTTGCAGGSTTTAGATTTGTATTTGATTTTATTCTTTGAGTTTAATTCTACCAGCCAAATAAATAAATAAGTATGAATTTGAATAAATATGAATCTCTCTGTGATGCAGAGAAAAGCAATTTCACTGCTTTAGTGCAGGAGGCTGGGTTCATGCTCAAAGAATGAATACACAGATGAGAGGACTTCCAGCCCATGCTCCATCAGGAGCAGTGGAAAGACATCCTCATAAAATTTGGACATGCAGAAATAAGAAAAAATTACATTTGCTTTTCAGCTTTTCAATAGGAAGATACAAAGGAAATTTTTCAGAATGATGTCAGAAACCTTTAGGGAATGGTCTGAAGTTCCTTCCATGCAGAAGATCAGAGAAGCTGCCTTCAACATTCTTGGCAGCAGCTGTATCCCTGTCCTACTGTGGCAGGGGTGGGTGTGTGAAAGTTGACCCAGACTGGATCTTCATGGCAGGTGGCCATTATTAAAACTCATTCTTTCCTAGCATGTATCACTCRCTAGCATAAGGTTTTTACCTACATTATCCAACTTTATTTTGCTGTTAATACTGGATGTTAGTCCCTCAGTTCTTGGGGGACTGTGCTCATAAAGCCTAAAAAGACCATGGAAAGGCAGAACTGTCCTGGGGCTATTCTACATTGCACCAGTGATGAAATGCCCCACCCCAGAAGTTTTGAAAGACAGACATATAATGGTGAGGAAACTTTTCTTCCCCTCCTGTTGCAGACACAGTGGCCCCATGGACGTGAGCCAGTGTTTCTGGAAGTATCAGTTTTGTACTAGTGATTGTGTTTCTTCTGAGACCTCTTCAGACCCACAATTCCATCTGAAATCAGCTCTGCCTTTAGCTTTCACCTCCTGAATGAACTGGCTCTCTTGGGCTTTTCTGATGTGCTTGGTAGCTTTATGAAATAATGCCTTTTAGACTGTAATAAATAATCTGAGATTTTTAAAAAATGGAAATAATGTCTTTTATACTGGATTAAATAAATCTGAGAATATTTTTACCAGTTCCTAAAGCAGGAAGATGCAGCAGTTGATACAGCTCTGATTCCAAATGCTGCCCTGTCTCCTCATTTTGTCAGAAAGATTTATGAAGGAGAGCAGGGGCCATGCACATTGCAAATGTGCTTCTGCTAAAGCAGTGTATTCCTGGAGGAATAAACACAGACAGTGCTGAATTACTTTGTCATCATTAGAAATTGTCAGAATCCCATAATGTTCGTGAGAGCAGACAGGTTATAACTGCACAGACCAGAAAATAAATGCTCACAGTGAAAAATGCACTGAACTCCTTAGTCCAGTGCACACAGCCCTCCTCAGCTGGGAGTGAGCTGGGCTGCTGAAAAGGAGGGCAGGTTTTAGCTGCTTCAGTGACTGAGGGAGGAGGTTTGCTTGCAAAAAGACTCTCCTTGGTGTGATAATTTCTCAGTGAATGGCTAAGGAACTTCTTTTCTTTTGAAAAAAAAACCTGTGAAGTATTAGAAATAGTTTTCCACAAAATTAGGGAAACAGTCTTCTAAGTATTAATGGATCATTTCAGTACACAGAAGGGAAGTTTCTGTGCTTCACTTTTTTGAATGTGAAAATGGGATGTGGTAATCACTGTCCTTTTTATAGAAGCATGAAGAAAAATCATTTGGCAAATACATATCAAAGAAATGCTAGTATGTTCTTGTTGCCTCTTCTTCCTTATCTGTAAAGTTATCTCAAATATTAGCTTGAAAATTTGCTTTGCTCTTATACGATTAAAAGATTTTACTTAGGCACTGTCTCACTCTTGAATGATGGTCCCTAATTCTCTACCAAGACAGACAATCTTGAGGCAGTGGTGCCTGCTGGGGACATGACTGCATTGCTCTGCTGGATCATCTGCCTTCTTTTCCTCTCTGAAAAATATATGCAGCACAGTGTAAATTGCTGCCACATGCTGTAATTAATAGCAAAGACAAACTGTAATTAATAGCAAAGCCGGAAATTTTAATGGRCAACTTTAACTAAAAAAACCTGCAGCTTAAGAAATAATCCTTCCTGGATTCTAGACTGAAAGAATTCCTTCTGAGTGATGTTTYCCTCATACCCAGCAATGATCTAGACAAGAGAGTTGTTTCATTTATAACTGGTGCCTCACAGCTTGAAGACTCAGGTGTGCCTGCCTCCAGGTCTTCCTTTGCTGCTCACAGTTCCTGATTTGTCTCCATTAAGACTGCAGTAATCCTTTGTAAATCTTTGCTGTGTCACCCTTTGAAAGATACTCACAGTGTTCACGYTGTCTTTCAGAACAGGGACCCTTCTCTTGTCCTTTCCTGTCTAGTCTGCATTAGCCAGATATGGAGTGGGTTTGATGTCCAGGGCACGTGCAGTGCAGCTCCTTRGGCCTTTCTGTGTCCCTGTGCAGAAAACACTTCACTTCTCTGTCTCCAAAGCAATTGAATTYTAATTGACACAAGTGCTATATCCACACAGGTAGGGCAGGTAAAATAATGCCCTGCTGAGGCTGTGTGTCCAGCCTGCCTGACAGAATGAGATCTCTTTTCTCAGGTTTGCCAAGAGCCATCACAAATGTTTATGGACTCTAAGGCTTTTACTGTAAAATAATTTGTTAGGATAAGTGATTGCCGTAGGGAGGGGCCTACAATGATCATCCAGTTCAACTGCAGCATTTTCTGATGTAATTTCCACTCTGTAAAAATTCAGGTACTTTATTAGAATAAAAACTTTCCCCTATATTTTTGGAATATATTCACTGGACGTGGGGAAAGATGCAAAAACACCACAAAAGAAAAAAAGATGCTTCACAGTTTGCTAGTAAAAAYATAATATRTGAGATTAAACAGAATACCATGCTGCTGTACAACTGATTTTACATKTCTGTCCCTTTAGAACTTGTGAAAGATTTGGGGATTTGGACACCAGCGTGATTCCTGTCTGTCCATGATGTGAAATATCAAACCTTTTKTTTTTTKTTKKTTTTTTTTTTTTTTTTAACTATTCCTGGAAATACATTGTTCACTCCTATATTAAATTTCTGAAAAACAATTTTACTGTCCAAGTCATAATCTCTCAGAATATGACAAGTAATTAATTGTGTCAGTAATCCTGGAATAGTATACATACATACATACATACATGCATATATATATATATATATATATATATGTACACATGTGCATCTTATCTAATATATAGTAGAGATTAAGTTACAGAATCTTATCTGTAAGCCACTGCTCTGCAATTCCCTAAGACTCACAGAATGGTGGTGCCTTGAAAAAGCCTCAAAGGGAAGATAYGTATTTATCATTGGTATTTTCACGGTTCTTGGGGAGCTTATGCAGATACAGCATGCAAGGACTCCACCTGGCCARCCATTCAGATCACTCCTGTCTGAGAATTTATTGGATTTCATGATTCCTTAGGYAACTAGAGTGCCATCATGAAAATAAATACAAGTAGAGTTGAGCTCATCCTTACCAGCTGCTAGGATGAGAATAAGAATTKGGGGCCATGTGACCATTTAATAGGATTGCAGCATAATGCAAGAGGGAAAAAATAGAAAGAAAAAAAGAATGATACTAACATAGAAAACCATGTATTCTGATAGTTTCTTGAAAATTTCTTTGTCCTAAAATCTGCCAGAACTCTCTTGAGGCTTGTTCCTGTCRCTGTACTGATCCAAAATAACAAAGAATGCAGCACTTAAAAATATTCGGCTCATAGGAAATAGCTTGCTAGAGCAGGAGGCAGCTTTCCCATGTGTATTTTTCATGTTCTGCTACAAAAAGATAAAAACGTTGTGAAGTATGTGTATTCAGTTGAGAAATGTTAAAAATGCCACTTCTGATGTAAGACATACTTTGAGTATTATATCTAGTGCAYATCTAAAACTGTCAGGCTACAGTGAAATTTGTCACCTCTATTTTTCACTTGTATTAAGTGAGAATGTGACACTTGACCTCTAGTAACACCAAGTTTGACAATTCTTATACATATAAGTGTTACCAGAATGATTTTATAAACCAAGGCTGTCAAACACATCCTGTTGTAATCTTTTGGGAGAGAGAATGCTACACTGTATTTCTTAAGGCGGTATTTTTACTGTCTCACAACTCTCTTCAGGTCATATTAAATAATTTGCAATGAATTATTTTGTTAGGCAGAAAAGCTTGTCAGTGCTGAAACTAAGAATTGCTCTGTCAAGTTAGAGGTGCAGGAAAAGCTAATTTGTAACTGAATCTGTGTATCCTTTGAAAATGAAATAGCTGATCTGAAAGTAAACAAAGTGAAATATTTAAAAGTACAAGAGACAAGCGATATCCTGCCAGCTTCTAMCTTCAAGAGCTATGAGTGTGTGGCTCAGGCTTGTGCATGGAATTCAGCAGTTCACTTTTCCCTTTTGCCCATTGGTATTTCTCCARTCSACCTGAGSCAAAGGTTGGCATCTGCTTGAYTCCATCTCAACTGCCTGAGCTGAAKTCTCTGCTTAAAACTGGGCATATGMCAGAGGACAAAGCTCAGCTGAGCTTTACATACATGCTTTACACCAAAACACCTTGTAAATACTGAAAATAGTGACTTGGGGGKTTCTGCTCTATTCCAAATAGTTTTGGGAAAGCACAGAAAAATGTCTAGATTGAATGCAAACAGACCAAAAATCCTGTTGCACCCACTGAAAATAGGGAATCCTCACTGAGAGTCACAAGGAAAAAGAACTGCCTTTGACATGCTGACATCAGCTTTGGGTGAAATCTAAGAAAATATGTAACTTAGTGCAAGGCATTTTCCTTCTTATCAGAAAAAAAGTGTTAATTAGGTAGAAAAAGAAATGAAATAAGAAGAATGGGAAAGGAACCCCACAGTGTGCAGGGCATTACTGGCTGCCAGCTGCCATTAGTAGAAAGCAATAAGCAGCACAGCATTACACCTGGACCATGTACTTCATAGAGGAAGGGGAGAGCAGTGGGACACAAGTCACAGGCCACTGCATTTCCAGRTCACTCACTTGGSTAATTTTTCAGTTTTTATCTTAAGTCAGAGCTCTGCATTTTAAGAGCTGATAACATTGTATAACTAACCTGATTAATGGGTGTAACTCTACCTCAAGACTTTAGGAGCCTTCATATCTCAGTGCATAATTTTTTTCCTTTTGCAGTCTGTCACCTGCCAGCAGTGCCTAAGGACAGGCTAAACCAGGCTTCACTCACCTGCTGGCCAGTGCTCTGAGATCCTTTGTCAGAAAGCTCTTTCTGGCAGTTATTTATAGGTCARCATTTGGGTGAGCTAATTGCAGACTGGACCCCTGGAAAGGTAACTAAACACTTAYTGCTCATGCTGTGAGGAGAAATAATTATGTGAATTACCAAATCTCATTAATGTGCTACTCCTGGATATTTTGAACCAGCACTTGGCTTGGGGGAAGAGCTGCTCTGTCAGAATTCTTGATGAATGTTGCCATCTCTTATTGAATTTGGGGCGATATTGCTATCCTCCTGGTGTGTTTTTAAAACTTGATTCGAAATAGAAGTGCCTTAATCTCCCTTCCTTTTCAGGGAGTTTTCCTGTGAGCATTGGTAGTGCACACAGGCTCACCTATTTTATACCAGTCAGACTCTGATTCCTGAATGGCACTTTTACCTGGCAKTGCTGTGCTTTCTGGAGCTAAGCTCAGTGTGAGCTCATTAGCAATACCTYCTCTATTCCCCAAATTCCCCTTGGTACTGATGCTAACTTCTTGAGAATGGATTGTGATCCATAAAGGTCCTTCGAATGACATGGCAATTAATCCTCCCCCTTTGTGCTGAAACCTCTTACCCAGATCTTCTGGCAATTCCCTTCCCTCTGCAGCGTTTCACAAACACCCKACTGGATCTGAGCCCAACACCTGCTACACTGGTGAACACCAAACCAGGGCATTTCAGTCAGGGACTGACAGACTGTTCTGTCTGAAGMAGTGCAAAARCAAAGGTATTCAAATCTGTCTTTCTAAGCTGCTTTGATGCTGACACCTATGGATTTGTTTTCTCATTGCTAATACATCCTATAAACTATCATTGTATCTTTTGTTCTTGCTTTGTAAAAATCAGCAGCTGTTTGCAGTTTGATAACATGAAATGTTCCAGTTGGACAGAAATGAAATTTTGCTTTGGTWGAAACAGTTCTCCCTGTTAATTGTCATACAGTGCTTTGGAAAAGTCTGTTAGGTTTATTTAGTTTTATTTGTTTAAGTGGTGCTTACCACCTGCTATGGTTGACTGTCCCTTCACATCCACATGTATAAATTCAGAGTAACTGCTGTAAAGCCAAWGGGATTTCACTTGCATTGAGTTGTAAGAGAAGTGCAGCTTCAAGGCTGAGTCTTTAACCACATTGACATCCAGTGGATTTGGCTCTTTATATCAACTCCTGCATTTCTTTAAGAGGTATTAATGACCAGTTAATACAACCTGATGAAGTAAGTAATTGCCCCAAACAGATTAAAAATAGTAATCAGAGAATAAAAAAATAAATCTTTTAGCAAGAATATTTATCTGCTTCACAATTAAGCTCCCACACCATTTTGCTCAATTTCTTCTAAAAAACCTCTGTGTTTATATGTCAGTATTAGAAAACATTCAAGATCAATTTACAATTCTAWAACAACCCACATTTCTATAAAGCAACAATTACTGAGGGCACTTAAAACAAYTCTGCAATGATCATATTTGGAGTATTACGTGCTAAGAAGTGTGAGTTTCTGATCTCAAGTACCATCTCCATGGCTTAAGACTTATGGGTATGTACAATTACCTCATTTCTGATGWGATTGTCCACCTTTAGCATTTGGACTTTCTGCTTGTTTGCTGTTTGATAAATGAGTTTCTGTCWACATGACTTGGTGAAATTAGTGGAACTCTTGTACTCTGCTACTCTTCTACTGTGTCAAGGCTCAGTAATTAGGGACATTACTGGAGCTGTTAAAAGAGGCAACAGTGATATGGGAATCTATATCCTGAAGGTATTCAGTACCCTGAGTGCCTATCAAAAATARAAAAATTTAAATAAAAACAATGCAACTCACRGAAACTGCACAGAGCAGATACAAATACAGGCTATCCAGCAGGTGAAAAGTGGCAGTGGCARACACAAGGAGTGTGATTTTTAGTTTATCTATTGTTGAACACAGGCCCAAATGCTGCTGTAGCATGCTGTAGCTGTAGTAGGAGACCATCCATTCAAAACASCACTTCTACCAACTCCAAAGAATGGATGGCTTTTCCTGCTGGGGGACAAGAGTGTGTTGGTGTTTACCAATAAACAAAACTCAGAAATACTGCTCTGAAGGAGACATTACATTACAGTGGACAATGGTTGCTTTCCAGCAAATAGTATTCTACCCCTAAGAGATGAAGGAAGTACTTTGGCCATGCATATACACTGTGCTCTGTCAGATCTGTTCTGGACAAGTTCTTTCTTTGARTGCTCAGGTTCCCTCCAGAGCAAATGAGGGGCAGATCATTCTCCCACGTGCTTTGCCATTATTATCCACAGGTTGTACTTCCAGAGACTGAATCTTACAACACTGGCTAATGAAAGCTGTAAGGTCACTTTACCTCACTTTGTCCGAAAAGAATTAACACTCCTGGAGATGCTGAAAATTTAATTTTGGCATCCTTGMAGTGAAATGGGGAGTGAAATGGGGTGGGGAAGGGCAGGGGGAGAGGATGGGGAATGTTTATTACCTTGTCCTTGCCAGAAAAGCTACAGGATAATCTTTCTGGGCACTATTAGCGGTTGAGGTGCACTGAATTTATGGCTCATAGTCACTTGCTTATTTTGGAAGGGTATCTGAACTCATATATATTGGAATAGAGTCCAAGACGCCACTTTTGGCATTTAAATCCCATAATGAATCACAAGTTGAGGATATGATTCAATATCTTAAACTGCATTATCAGGTTTGTGACTCAGACACCAAGTCTGGCAGGGATCTGAATGATGCCTTCAGGAACAACAACTTTTGATCATTTTTCTGGTGGTCAGGAGGTGAAGGARGTGTGCACTGGGGTCACAGTGCTGTGTTTCTGCAGACAGCCAGCGGGTTGCCAAGGAAGGGCTGTGCTTCAAAAGCACTTGCAAAGAGCCATTCTCCCTAACTCTCACCAGCAGTTCCACACCACAGCAAGAATTTCAAAATGAGGTTCCCTCAAAATACGGCATGTGTGCATTCTGTGCATATATAGTTGCAGGCAGCAGTAAAAATGCTTTTTACTCCTTTGTCTCCTGTGCTTCTCAGGGTACATATCAGCAGAGAGGCAACACTCTGCCTCAGATTCCCCTAATCTTTGCACCTGGTATAGGTATCATTCCTTGCTAGGCTGACCTATATCCACCCCTCCATGCTCCAGGTTTGTGTGACTGGTAGAAAGTGCAAGACAGGCCAAATGACAATGTCTCAGATGTGTGCAGCACAGCTAACAATGACTGCACTAGCACGAGGCACTGGGGATCCAAGCTTCTTAAAGCAGGTTTTTCTAACAGGAAAGACATGAAAATCAAGAAAAATGGCCTTTTAAAAGAAGGAGATTGAGGAATAACCAGCTGCAACTGTGGGTACTAAGAATATGCCTTGGAGGAAACTCAGGTGAAGAAGAAGAAARTGAACTAACTATTCATAATATAGCCAAATTAAAGAAGTCTTTGAGTTACCTGCACAGTCCTTTTGCCAATTTGAGAGGAATTATGCTATACCCACTGGTATCAAAGGCTGTGCTGAGATCCAACCAACAGCAAATACTCATTTCCTAAATTTTATTGCATAGTTATCTTTACAGCATAACCACAGGAATGATAGCTTGGTTTCTCTAAGGACTACTCCACATTAAAACTATAAATGTTGCTGTAAGTCAGGTACTGTAGAAAATGTCTGTGAAAGAACATGAACAGAAAGAAATCGTAAACAGCCCCTTTCTTGTGAACTTTGTCTACAGATGCTGACAGACACAAAGTCATTCAAGTGGCTTTGCTGCAAGGTTTCTGAGATCTTAAGATCACAATTTGAGTAACACCATTCAGMAGAAGACAATGTGCTTCTAAACCTCCTTACATGATTCAGACAGTGAATAGTGCCACCCACATCTGATCTGTRTTTGGATGAACTRCCAAAACATTAAAATCTGTGAAGAAAGCATTCTACTGAATTTAAAGTGGGTGTCCTGCCTTGAGAGAGCTGTTCATACACCAAACACTCCAAGCTGGGGGAAGCCTAGGACAACTCAGTCTTGAGTAAGTAATTAAAGGGGAAGTTAAATGATTTCCTCATTGCTGACTCCTGTTAAATAATAAAAGGCACAAAGCTAGTGTGTGCAGTAGCAGAGGACATGCAAGTTGGGAAATTCTCCGCCTCATGTCATTTCAATAGGAAGTCTGTTCTTTCAAGATGCTGCAGACCTGGGTCCTGAGCCAGCAAAGCACAAACACCCCTCATGGATGGCAGACCTTTCTGATTCTTTCAGCTGCTAGGTTTTCTCACAAGTATTCTTGTGCTTTCTTTCCAAAGGATCAGTGAGGCTCAATGAAGTCACAAAGCCACAATAACATCTTCCTTTCACTCCTTCCCTAAAGCTCTGCTCTCCTGACCAGGGCTTTGGAGGCAGTTAATTTCCCAATGCATGAGGGCTGTTGCTATCCACACTGATCAAATATTGGCTCATGGCTTCTGCATGATCCTGCTGCTTCATGGGCCCATGTGTTACCTCTGTGATTGTAAATGCAGCATGGCAGAACTCTCAGTTCCTGTTTGCAGCCAAAAACTAAAATCATTGTCCAGRAAATGGCTCCTAAGCTTAATTGTAACAAAACTACCAGTGCTCATGTGGCAACATTAAGAACATCCTGAGCAGCCCTGAAATATTGGGAATAGGCTGATCAACATCCGGAAGAATAATTTATTTTTTTTGTAGACAAACATGAGCAAATTGTGTCTATGCCTCAAGCTGGCAGGAGGGAGACCAGGTTGGATAGAATAGGTAATTAAGATGCATTACTGAGTTTTTATATCAGGAATTGTTCTCATTTCTTTCTGCTATATTATGATCCCTTTACTGATGCTCAGGTAATATTTAGTTTCCATGTCTTGAGCATGTCACAGTCTTAGTGTGAAAGGTATTTTAACATCATCTAACATGATGGTTTACTTTGTCCAGCCTGGATAAAATGAGTCAAAACCCAAACAAGAGACGCCACACGTTGAGTGCTTTATCTGCTGTGGTGTTCATTTTTCAGATGCAGATAGAACAGATGGGCTTGGTGACAGCTTGACTTGGATACACACTTTGAAACCTGTGCATTTATCTGGAGAGGAATTTGTTGGTTTTGTACAGACAATCATTTTGCATTTACACAGATCTAAACCTTCCATTTTGCTCATTTTGGAACAAGCACTTTAGTCATAGTAACCAACTACTATGGTTATTGTGGGCCTGAGATTTTTTTATTAAAAGAAACCCTTTTGCTATTTACACCAGTGGTAATAGTGAAAATCTGGAAGTGACAAGCTTCTGTTGGAAATCATGTATTCACTGTGATTCTCTTACATTCCAGCTCTGGCACATGTTTTTTCTTTCAATATTCATTCTCCCATTCCTAAAATGAGCTGCCAGTCAACCTCACATCTTTACTTGTACCCTTCCAACAGCACTTGTCTAAACTCATTATTTCCTTTAGGAAAACAGCAATTAAAAAACCCAACACTCCAACACTGTATTATAAACCTAATACATCTGCATCATGTGCAATTTGTTTTAGTTTTTGCCCAGTTTATTCCAAGAAAAAAAAAAAACCCTCAGATTTGTGTTCCTTTCAGGGCAGATAAAATAAAAAGAGTATTAAAAAGCAGTGTCACTATACCACCAAAGAGGAGCCAGGATATTCTCTAATCTTCACTTAAAGATCAAGTCTTTGCCAGTAAGGTCCGACATGGGGCTAGCAGTGATTTCTCTGCTGGCTTTTCCATCATGTTTACTTGCCACCAGTGTGATGCAAACCCATATTTTCAACATTCTTTCATTCTGAAGAGCTTAAAGCTTTCCTGTACCATTTAATTTACCATCACACTAATATTGTGAAGGGATCATTCATTAAGATATATGATATGAAAAGAAAATGCAATAGAGAAAAGCACAAGAACAGCAAACATTCTATACCCACAGACTTTGCAGTTTTTCTAACCATTGTCCCAACCTGCCCCAGGGAGCTCCAGGGAATATGATGCATCTATTGCTGCTGCTCTTTTGTCCTCTGACACTGATCTGTAGCCCAAWAAAATATCTCTCAAAAGACAGCATGGTGTCACAGCTGGTTTAGAACCTGAGAAAACMAGCTCTTTGCATAAACAGGCTCCATCTTCCCTTTGTTCTTTAAGAAATGTACCCAAGGATGAATTTTCATGGTATTATCTGCTAACCAGTGCCCTCCACTTTGTGCACAGCACAATCAGGGGGTYATTAACACAAGGGAAGGATGTCACATAATGCAATATCCTCTGCTCAGCCACCTATTTTATGCACTTTTGTACTTGAGTGAGTAGATTAGGTAAAGTACAATAATTTATGAAGAAAGAATTTAATACAAAGAAACTTATTTTATTTTGTAGTTTCTCTGTTCTTTTCTCTTCTCTGTCATGGATCTGCTCCCTCCTACTCCAGTGAAAAGGGTACATTAAAATTAATATTCTAAGCTGGGATTTTCAAAGCAGACTATGGCAGTAAAGTGTCCRAGAGGCACTGACATTCAATGGGAGCCTTAACCTCTTTGAAAATTCTTAGCCCAAATCCATTAAAKCATACTTCAAAGAGATAATATTCACAATTCCAGGAGTAATTTTTCCAACAGTCTTTTATTCTCATTTCTGACAGGTCCTTCCTCCCTAGATCCAAGCCCCCCGCTGAGGTACAAAACCAAATTGCTTCCATGTCCCTTGTAATTCAGACCTCAGCTTTAACTCTGGGTCTTTTAAGGCATTTGTTTTTATATTTAATTACATATAATAATTTGTGTCTGGAAGACACAAAATGGGATTCTGCAATATTGCTTTTTCATGTCTATCTGGTCTTATAAATGGTTGTAACTAGGGCTATATAAACACACACCAGTTCATCCAGATATTTTGACTCTTTACTGTGAAAAGTGAATTCACATATTGTGGTTTTTTGCTTATGGTCACTTCTGATATTTTGACAACAATTAATTAATCTCCACCAGTCTACATCCCACTTTGTCAGCCTTTCCTTCTAAAACACAGGGCTACAGCAGTTGTGACTTGTCATATTATTTACTTCAGTCACTTATACTGATTTTTCTCCTCACATCCCAGCAATCATAGCATGAAAAGACTTCACTGATTAAATGAATCAGGTACAGAAAATGTGATCTGACCAGAATTTTTGCAATTGGTGATACAAATATCCCATCAGATGGCAGATTTTAATTGCACTGAAAGTCAAAGGATGCTGTCATAACAAACCCTTACTGAGAATCTGCTACACTACATTGACACCTTGTGGCTGGTTCATCATAATGCAAAGTATTCACCCAGACTAGCAGGAATAAGAGTGAGCAAAATGTAAAACCTGTGGGGAAAATATTTTAATTTTAAATACTCACTGTGAATGGGAGCATGATGAAGGGAATTGATCAARCTCCACTTTTAAATCTCAGTCTGATCCCAGCCCAGACTCAAGTATATATGTTCTTCAGTGCTGAACATAGAACCAAGACCTCTACATCTCTGATTTYCACAACAATTCAGATCTCTGTGGGATCCAGCTTTGAAGGGTGTGCCCCAAGGTCACCTCACACTGCCCTTCTCCAGCTGACATGTTGTATTTCAGCTTCCACACTGAAGATAGCGGGATAAAGAATGAACAGCTTTTGTTGCAACGGTATCTGCTGCCAAAATAGAATGAAATTAAAATTACATTTACAGAAGGAAATGCAAACTTTAGAGTGTGCATGTGAAATAACACTCTAGAAAGGTCAAACAGAATGAAGATGCAGCATGAGCAGTCTTTTTCCCTGCCTGCCCAATGGAGRGGAAATGGCACAGTGCAGAAGCCTGTTTCCAACAGGCAGATGGGCTGTGACACAAACCCGAGACAGCTCATCTGCTCAATATGTAATCTTCRTGTTTGAAACCATTTTCCTACAATCTTCCTGAGTAACACATAACTACCATGAATTCACATAGGAAATGAACTGCTGAAATGTTAATAAAGGGAAGGATCTGAAAAGGATTCAGATAAATCAGTTACAGAGAGTGCTCTGGCCAGCAGTCAGTGAACCACTGAGCAATATTCAATGATTTCTCAGGAAGACTAAATCCATCATATGARCCTTTTAGACAAATAATCAAATAAAAATGCTAAACCCCACAAATAAATGACCTTCCCCAAAACCCATTAAATCTGATTTAGTTCATTCCTTTACAAACCTTGTATCAGTCAGTGCCATCACATGAAACTCTGAAGTTAATTATTTGTGAAGAACCACACTTGAACCATGACTTTGGTGTTCTGTGGGCAAATACTCTTCCACAAAACAAACTGCTAATTAAGCAGTTTTTGAGAATGGGGGAACTGGACATCAGGGAGTCCCTCCTTTGTCCTGCTCATTTTCTCCTTGAAATAACAAGATGAGGCTGCTTGGAGGYCCTGCTGCTGCCTTGGCAGAGGTGTGGGAGTCACCCACATCTGGAAAGGGCACTCACAGCACAATCTGTGCTGATGCTCTGGTGTCTGTGGGCCTTGAACACTTCTGGGATGCCTTTGGGCAAGAATGGCTGAGTTGGGGGGCTGCCTGCATTGATGGCAAAGGCCTGGTTCCAAAGGCAAGGATATGAAAGGGAGGAAGAAGAGGCTGGGAAGGATGCCTGGACTGACTTGGTCTGCACCCATTTCTATCTTCATCCARAACTCCACAATAATTGTTTTGAGGTTTAGACAGTTAAAGGGTTATTAATTTCCTGTGTCYAATTTTATTAATTAAGAAAAGATGTGGTTTCTGATGGTCTTTTGGCCACATGGGAGTAACAGAATTCCATGAGGATGTGGTTAGGAGTTGAGGAGAGCTTCCAGAAAAGCAAAGATCTGCTAGATAAGCCCTGCCTCTTGCCATGGATCTSAGCCAAGTAGCCTCAGCTTAAGGACAGCTATTAACATTAAACAACAKGCAAAATTTTGTTAGTTCAAATTCAAGTAGAGTTAAATTATGATTCTTTAAGAAGAATTCCAGTAATCTATTCATTACCATGGAACAAGATATAATTAAAGAAATTCCTTCAGCAATAACTCAATTACATATATTTTTTGTTCTAAACTGGCTTTTTATAGATTCTTCAAGTGAACAATTATTTACACTRCAAAACTGTAGCTCAATGCAATAATAAGTATCCTTAATATTGCCATGCAAGGAGCTACTGGAGAAGAAACCAGTCTTTGAGGACATGTAGAAAGGCAGCATGTCCTACACAAAATCTGAAACCGTGTGTCACTGCTGTTGGATGTAAATAGATTGTGAACTTCTCTCACCTCTCCATACATGATTATTGCCAGTATTCAGAAAAGGAAAAAGCTGAAATTACAGAACCTTTCCCTTCTGAGTGAAAGAAGGAGTGGTGTTTGGAGGAAGGTGGAAAAGGCATGGAAAATGTTCTTGGGAAGTCAAGAATTCTGAAGTACAGCAAAAAGCTGCAACTGTTCTCCAGAGCAATGAGGACATTGCACATCCCACTTGCAGGATTCTTTTCTACTCATATATGATATGTACAACTTGCTGCATTGTAACCCGGAGCAACCCAGAGCTGTGGCCATTCCAARTGTTCTTTGCATTAAAAGCAGTTTTCAATCTTAGGAGCTCTTCAGTAAAATTATTCTTGTAATGGCACACTACTCCCATCAGCCAGTTTGCACAAAAGCATTGTGATTTGGAGACTGAGGTAAAATTCACTTGCACACATCTGAGTTGTTCTATGCCTGTTGTCCTCAGCAACTGTGAAATTTCCCAGGGATTTTAGTTTTGAAAGTTACTAAGTCAGAGTCACCAAGGAATACATTCCAGGCCACATAGAAAGTCTGCATTGGGGAAGGTATAGCAAGGTAATGCTCTAAACACATCAAAGGTTCCCTTTTTCTTTCTTACTCTTCTCTATAAAAAAAACCACGTAATCTTTTCACTCCCTTTTAAATCCCTGCCTTCCTACCCTTTGGAATCCTGCCCAAACCCCTTCCTGCCTACCAGATATTCTCACATCCCCTGTGCTCTGCTCTTCAGATAACTACAGGAGTGAGCACAGCGGCTGCCTGGATGACAGCCATCARCCCAGCCCTCTCTGCTCTGTGGTTTACCCAGCTCTTGCAATGAATACATACTGACTCATGAAAATGATAACAGATGTGAAAAAATTACAGCTTTACCACCTGTTGCTAGTGTAATGGATTTAATTACTGGCAGACAGCTTGAATTATTTTGAGGTCTTTTACAAAAGGAAGATTTCTTTCCCCCCTGCAGGAGATCCTTGTTGAGAAAATTGTGGTTCCATAAAGGCAATTCACTACAGGGGATAACCCTGCACCACAAAACCCTCTGGTTCCTTACAGATTCCTCCCCACCAGGAATTTTCTCTTGCATCATTCTCAGATGTGTTAATTATTTCTTTGCCTAATTGACCTGCTGAATTCATCTCAGTTATATACTTTAAAACTGCCCTTAAACTGACCATAATTTCAGCAGTTGCTTTCCCTACCACACTGGTATTCACCCTCATACTGACAGGTGTTTTTGCCACTATCATTCACACAAAGAGAAAGAACAGTAAARCTCAAGCCATACTCACTCCAGGTACTCATTGCAACTGGAAAAATAACTGCAAACACATCCTGTGTGGGCATTTYTTCATTCCAGCTCTGACCTTGTTCAGTGAAATCATTTCTGCGCAACATCTGGAGGGGTATCTGAAAATTTCTGTATTGCTACTGATAAATGGGAGACAATGGATTTAATTGAGCACAGTATGCTTGAGCAAGATTGTATCCTCAGTATGTGCTTGAGGTTGGGAGACTGGGAAAGAATATCCTTATGAATAGCATGATGTCTGCTGAGTGGCCATTGAGTTTAAGAAGTTAAACTGAGCTTCTTGATTATGGATTGACCTCAGAGTATCCAGCCATAGGAGGCAGAGGGCAAGCAGGAAAAGGAAGATCTTGTGCTGTGCCCTCTATTCACTGGTGGGAGAACTCGATCTAAGATCTGGACCTGTGTGGAGAACRTTTTGACTGAGTCCTTTGCTATCTGCATCAACTAAAAAGATCAGTGGGGGCACTCATAGTTTCTCTCTGGTTAGGAAAAAAAAGAATAAGGCAACCCCTGCTTTCACAAGAAACCACTTTCTTCATGTTTTAAGACAAAAGTTCAGTGAGAAAAGAGCAGACATGAAACAGAGAACTTGTGGGTATGTTTATCACACTGAAAATACCACTGTGTTTCAAGACACCACTATAGATAYACAATCAATTTAAAATATACTTGCTTAGTTAAGTGAGAGCTGTTGGAAGAGTAGTAAATGTCAAAAACCTGTGACCCCAGAGACAAGGAGAAGGAAAAACAGGGAACCAGCAAAAAGGTAGCACTAAGGGCCCYAKSAAGCAACAAAAGTGGTTAAAAGTAYGTRTTCAATCTCAACACATGCTGCTGAATTGTTGCCAAATAAGAGCTAGAAGAAAGTAAAACCGAATGGGAAAGCATAACSTAAGGATGTAGTCTACCTCCCACTTTTCTCTCACTTTTTCTCTCCAACCCAAATTTTCTGCATAGAGTGATGTATTTAATTTTCTTTAGCATCATTGTCAGCTACAGTGGAAGGTCATTTGTGCCATCATTATCAGCTTTGTCTTATTGACTGCAGTCTGCAGCTCAGATTTTGCTTGTCTTTTGCCATGTAAGCTCTTCCCAGACCTATTTTTTGTCATTATAGGACCATCAGTAGTTGTTTTGTGCAGTTAAAAAGAAAAAAAAAAGAAAAATGAGTGAGAATAAAAGAAATATAGGAGGCAAAAGGCTTCTTTAAATTCAGCTGTGTGCTCTTTGGGAAGCTGATCACTCCTCCTGAAAAGAGATATCAGGGGTTGCTTAGCAATAGAAAGATGGCATCCTGCCTGTCAGATGGCCCTTTTCAGATTATTTCCTAGATAAGTACAATAATTGGAGGGAAGAATCTTTTGTGGCTGGCTGCCCCCTTGCAATATCTAGGTTAACACAGGGAGAAATGCTATGCTTCAGCCAGTGTGCTGCAGCTGCTGGCATATCTTTTCTGGGGAATTAGAATATAACAGTACGTGATATTGCTTTACTTAGCATTATCTTCAGTTACTATTGTTTTTAAAATATTATTTTTAGTCCTATAAAGACATATTTAGGAATGGCTGCCATCTGTCGAGACAGAACAATACAGAAAATAAGTGTTTCAGTAATGATCCGGAACTCAAGTTCTTCTTCTGAGAGAGAGGTTGTTAAAAGGCTAWTTGCCCTAAGCAAGAGCAATACATATATATATATATATATATAAATATATACATTTGCATAATACAACAAAAATTATAATAGGAAAACCAACACGTAAGCACATTTATCAATGTGTGGATTCAGAAATTTTTGTAATTCCAAGTGGTGCCTGCTCATCATTTTCCTGTCACTGTCACAGCYTCCTTAATTTAATTTCATTTTCTCCTCGTTGGTATCACAAGGAGCACAAAAGTTCCTTCCCAGACCTGCATTTCTGCCTGTGGCCATGCAGCGGCACAGGAGACCAGGAATCGGTAGCACTGGGTGACTCTGAGGCAGGAACTGCTCAGGTGCGAGGGGCGGGAGGCTGCCAGGTGACAGCTCAGGTACAGGAGAGGTCAGGCTGATGGCACAGCACCCGCCATGCCTGTCCCTGGGGCTCACAGGTACAGGAGAGGGGCTGAAGGCACAGCACCCGCCGTGCCTGTCCCTGGGGCTCACAGGTACAGGAGAGGGGCTGATGGCACAGCACCCGCCGTGCCTGTCCCTGGGGCACCGCCCGTGCGTCCCCACCGGGACAGAAACCGCCACAGGGGCAGGGGGGACAAAGCGCTGCCCTTCCTCTCTTTGTTTCTCTCCCTCTGCGCGGGGCTGGAAGGCAGCATTACCTGCGGCACACTCTGCTCCAGCTCCTGCAGGAGTTGTCTGCCCCCGGCTGCTGAGCCCCGGCGGGGCGGAGGCGCTCACACGGGCACGCCTGCCTGGCTCGCATGGCTGAGTGCCGCTGCTGGAGCGTTCCCTGCTGCCTTGGTGGCACTCCGCGACAGTTCTGGCAGGCCTGCAGAGCTTAATGCCTGCTYTGGGAAATGGCAGTCATTTCTTTCCCTGCCTGGGAAAGGCTCAGARTACCCCTTGTACTGCATTTACCAGCTCTGTGGGTATCACTCTGTTAACCAGGCTCCGGGACTCAGAACACCCTTTTCACACCTGGTAGAGAGAAGGTATCCACAGGTCCCCGCTGCTCATCCTTGCACAGTGAAACCATTTTCGGGGCAGACCTTCATCTGGTGTCAGAGAAATGGAAAAGCTGTTTCATTCAGGTGAGGACAGTGTGATCAGGGCTCCATCCATTCCTGACATCCTGGAGATTGCAGCAATGCTGTGGCTGCAGAATCCTCAGTGCACTCAGGACAGCACTGCTGAGGTCCCTGTAAATATAAAAATGGAAGAGTCCACTTTGTGCAGCCCATGCTGGGATGATCATGCTTTCTRTACTCCAAGGGATATTATGCCTCATACTTGGATCATTTTCACTAAAGGAACCATTTCTTCCCTTTGGTGGTTCCTGGCAGCAGCAAAAAAGGGAAGAGTCTGCACAAGAATGCTTGATGGATTTGGCAGGATTTTATTTCAGGCTTTTAGATCGCTTCAGTGTGAATGAAACAGGTTCAATTTTARAATTAATCTTTGGTTTTGAAATAGAGCTGTCTTCACATTTTCCTACCTCTAAAATTTAGAAGGGTCSTAAAACTGCAAGTCAAAATAAAAGCAAAAAAAAAAGCTGAAAGGAAGCATTGAATTCTGACCCGTTCCATTGCCAACATCATCCCTCTTACCTCTTCCTTCAACCAAGAGGAGACACCCAGGAGTTYATTTTGAAGGCACAGACACATCATCTCTAGAGCACAAAAATAAATTAAGTGTCCTGGCTTTGGAGCTGTTTATTCGGATACAAAGACTGATAAAAGGTGTAACTACACAATTAGCAGATTCAAATTACCCCTAATGATAACCTCAATGCCAGGAACTTCATTCCTCAAGAGTTATATCCTTGTGCTCAGAGACACCACACACATCCCATCCTGGGGAGCCAGTCATGCCATGTGGGTAAGGACACACAGATCCTCCAGGTGGCAATACAGCAATATTTTCCCATATTTTCAATTTTTTATCTCTGAATTTGACAGAAAAGCTGCTTAGATTCTGGACAGTGAGAGCTTATGATTTAAATTTCTCTGTAAATATTGCATTTCTTTACACTATTTATTTATAGTGACAACTATTCAGTGTGTATATATATATATATATATATACATCTATTTAAAACATATGTCTTTGTCTATATACATAGATGTACCCACATCTACTTCCCACTGTAGCTGTGCAAGCTACATGTCTGCATTCTGCTCTGCTCTACCTCAGCTGAACTCTGCTGCAGATGAAGGAGGAAGATGTCCTGATGAGAAGGAACAAAGAGGGATGACAGCAGTTTAATTTCTAATTAATTAATCCATCATGATTACCTTCTGACATTGAGGCAGTTGTGTTTAGCCTTTGCTGGGTGTCTGATCCAAAGACAGCTGCAGTCAGTGTTGCAAGGGAGAATGACCCAAACTGGGTGCTCCAGTGGAGGTGGTGCCCCAGTGTTTTGGCAGTGGGGACTCCTCTGGATGTGCAGGGTGGCACCWTCCCTCACCCTTCTCCATACTGGTTTCTGCCCAGCTCCAGAGCASGAAAGCAGGGAGACAGGCTAAAGGGAAGTCTGGTTGAGACAAAATATTAAAAGGAGGCTTCTCTTTGCATCTTGCTACTTGTAAAATATAAAAGTGTGAGCTGAAAGCAGCATAGCACTACTGGACTCAAGGAAATGYATAATTTAAATCAAGTGATTCCTTTGCAGTGAACAGTTTGCCTTGGCTGTACTCACACTGAAGTGGATCAGGAATTTTTTCAATGCATTCTGGGTTCTGTAGCACTGTAAGATACATCAGCTGCAGTTTAGATTTGGAAAAATGAATGACTGACAAAGCATTATTATGATGAGTTTACTTCTCCCCATAAGCTGAAGTGGCATAGTTAACAGCATGCATATTTGCCTCAGGATGCCATTTGGACTTTGACATGCCTCCTGGCTGGCTCTCACCCACAGCACACTGAGATTTACATTTGCTTTCCTGAATCTTAGATTTCTGCAGACACCCCAGAAATGTTTTGATTCACTGTCCCTGTGGCACTTGCTGGTCTGTGAGCAGCCAACACTTGTGGTGGAATATGGCTTTTACTTTGATGAATTAATAAATTATATAGCTGACCTAATATCTTCGACTATAAAAGTGGAATTTCAGCTTGAACATAAAATGTAAATCAATGGTTGAAAAAATATTCCAAAATAGCACCACGGAAACCAGAGGAAATGAATTAATGTATAATTCAAACAGTTTAGCTAGGAGCAACAGTTCTATTTTAATACTATGAATATTTCTAAATCAAAACCAGGTTCTGATGCTTGATTTCTTTTTCTTTGAGCCTATTTTTTGTTTTTGTTGGAGATATGAATGGTAATTAAAAACAACAGTGAATTATGAAGCTATTAAAAGCTGAGATTAAAAATTAAATAATGGAAGTCCTGTGATTTATGTTACTGTGCTCCTAAGGCACATTTAAAGCAAACTCACTAAGAAATTCATGCTACTTCCATGTCAGCCATTTTATTCAATACAAACCTCATTAACTGAATAGAGCTGACCACGTTCCAGTTAATACTCAATTAAAAATTTAGTTTGTGGTACAGGTCAATACATTAACTTCTGAGCCCTATGTTATTAGTTGCCTCAGGGTGAAAACTATGTTAGAGCTTGCTGAAGATGAGTATTTTATCTCACAGAAGGAAAGGTGATGTGTTTAGAGTGGGCTCTTCAAAGTCAGAGGTTATTTGTATGAGAAGCTGCACAGCCCATTTATGCAGCCCTTTGTGAGAGCCTGGTAGTGCCTGACTGTCATGGACTCAGAACTGATCAGCTGCAGTGCCTGGTGGAGCTGCACTTGCCCTTTTGAGTGCAGAGTGACCAACACCCCCATGTTGCCTCAGCMCACCATCACTGGAGTTTATAGATTCCATAGATGTAAATACCACAGGGGTTACTGCTGCAGTTAATGACCTCTGCCTAAGCAAGTCGTTTGGTCTGGCATGGTCTGGAGCTCCTGCCCAGAATGTTCATTCATTATGAACTGGAATTAACAACAGGATCTAATGGAAGGGAGTAATTAAATACATAATTGCTGTTGCATAAGTGCTTTGAAACCCTCCCATGTTCCAAATTTATGTAAACCACATGGGAGAGAGCCCTAGGCCCGTAGTGAATTTCTTTAGGTTTTAAATAAGAACTTTGGAAATGAAACTCCCACAGTGTTTCATTATTTTAATTGATGCAATTACTATAGGAAACAATATCATTAGCCCAATTTCTGTTATTTATTTATAAAAAATTCAGGTGCAGCACAGTGATATTTTTCTTAGGCCTGCGCATGATCCATCAGTAAAGAAAGATGATTTAAATTACTCAGCAGCATAGAGACAAGGGCTATACTAAATATCATCCCACCTCAACAGGCAAGCAGGTAATTTTCTATATGCTGATACAAATGACAGGGATATTTTATTGGAATGCCATGATGCAGAAAGAAAGAATCTATTTTTTGTGGCTATTTTTATTTTCTGGGAATCTAGAAAACCAAGATAAAAAAAAGCATGTCCTCTTTTGGCTAACACTGAAACCCTGGGGGACAGGTTTATAAACTGCTGGAAAGCATTGTGCATCAGAGTAATGCAATTCACAGAGGCCTCATTTCTCACCTTTAACGAATTACAAARAAGAGATCTATAAACTCAGATTTTTGCACTGTCACTGCTCCCCACTGGGACAGACAGGCTGTGAAGAGACTGATGACATGAAGGGACCAACATTCAACTGGCAACAAATGAACAAAAATACCACAGGAGCAGAAACCCTGCTTCATCACCTGCAACCTTCTCCCTCACCTACCACRAAAGCAGCAACTCCAAAGAACTGGCTTATCTGGCGTGGGTTGCAAATTATCACTCACAATTACATTAGTCCCTTTCCTTCTTTACASTTTGAAAACAAAAAGAGCTCACTCTGCAAGCAGATAACAAAACCTAGATGAGGAGATGGCCTCATGGAGAGAATGTATTGTATACCCATGCTGATGTTTCAGGGATTGAAACTTATTATACTTTATGATGCATAATTGCTACATGTCTCTCTCATAAAGGGATATTTCATCTCGGAATGCTGTGCAGCTGATGTTTTGAGGTTTTTACATAAACATCTATTGAAAAGAGAAGCTAACAGGTCAAACTGCAGAAGGGAAAGCATTGAAGTTCAACAATAAATTTTAAGACATATACCGACCCAGGCAAAAAACTGGTTAAGAATCAAAGTCAGAGCAAAACAAAAAAAGAGAACCATGACTTACCCCATATATCTTCTARCTCACATGTCATTCACCTTCTGTCCCCAGACACCTTGAGAAGGGCAAATAGGATTTGTTAACACAGAGGAGTGGCTGGAGCTTATAAMATAAAAAATAATTTGTTGTAAAATATTGGAGCCCTTCTTTTAACAAAGAACTTGCTTTACTGTGGCTGCTCCATATTACATGAAAGATAATCCACCCATTACCCTGTTTACCTGTTCATTGTACTTTCCATCCAGCTGTTGTTTCATCTACAAGCAGTTTGAAGCAAGCGTAACATCTTTGGATGATGTACTTTGAAAAGATCCCATTGCTGTGAATCTAGGTGCCTAAAGGGAATGTTTATGCAAAAATAAAATGTAGTGACAAAACATAAGAGTGCAGTCACAAAATGTTAAGGACAATTACAACAGTCTGAACTGTTTCCTTCTGGTTTCCTGCCTTTGATGGTCCTGACTGCACTGATCTCTGGGAGTTTCCTTGGGTGGAACTAAGAGCTGACCCAGAGCCAGCCACCAGTAGCTGTAGGAGAGCTGTCCTGCATAGATTCAAGAGAGTGAAACAATAGATAACTTTTTATTTTCTTCTTCTTAATTAGGTCTGAGTCCTGGAGGTTCATACTCCCAATGTGCTGCATTAAAATCCTGCTACAGGATTTGCCTRGATATRTMCTTAATTACACTATCTKGTTGACTTCACATTGATGCAGCTTCCTGAGTGYATTTGTATTGACAAATTGGAGTTGTAACAGATAACTTKGAATCTGGGAAGTTAAAAACAGAAWAAAAGCAGCAGGGAGGTAACATMYAGGCAGAGGCATGCCTCTTTTATAAGGCCTGCAATGCTTGGAGTTTTAGACCAGAGAGGTGGAGTGATGGAGCAGGAGATGRAGTGATCAAACCTTCTTACATTGCTTACRAGACACTGAATGTGTCAGGAGGTGACCAAACCTTAGCTAGAAAAGAAAAAGCAATATTCTCATAGCTTTGATTATCTAAAAGGATTGTGAATACTAGGATAGGAATTAAAAATGCTCCAAAAAAGCATATTGTTGAATGCCTGAAGCCTGTACCAACCCTGAGCATACATATTATTGCTTTTATTGTTATTTCTAATAACATTACTCGAAAAGTAGGGAATCTAATATGATATTAATGATAAATTATAGCAGAGATTGTAGGTCCAGAGATATTGCTCTCATATGGKATCTGTTCTGAATAGCTAAAAAGCACCAGAACTTTTTCTAGAAGCATTGATTTGATTGTTTCATTTTGCTCACAGTATCATACCTTTTTGTTTTTTTAAAGAAAATTTTGTTTCCTTTTGCTTATTCTCCTCATTTTCCTGTCCTAAAATCTTGTTTATTGTCATGCTTTGCTTTAATCTAATTAGACTAAGCTGTTCTGTGTCCATTCATACTCTCAGTTACCTTGCATGACACGGCTTTGGAAGTGAAGCTGTGACTCCACTGCTGCACTTTCTTTGCCTGTCACTGCCATCATTTGCTTTCTCCTTGAAGTATCAGCTTGATTATGTTGCCATGTTCTTTTTCATAGTGTTTGGGCAGAACTAAAGCACTGGGATAGAGGATCATGTACTTGCTCACAAATAATTCCTGATAAAATAAAATGTACATGATAAAAGGAAAATTATTGCCTTGATTTATAAGTAGAGGTTCTGTTGTCCTGACTTTGGGAGCTTTGATCTCCTGCTCAAGTCACTCTACTGTTGTGACTTCCAGTAGCAGAAAACTGCCTGTGTGCTGTAAAATACTGAGATTATCASGTAGATATTGCTGGATAACTGGAAATTCTGTCAAATGCTGGTCACACTGTGCAAATCTTTCCAAATCACATTCACATGAACCCTGACATTACCTGTAGCAATATCCTGCTGATCTAGGCTTCAGTTTAGCTCAACAGCTCTTGTATAGGTGTTTTTGCAGGATGCTTTCTTTAACCTAAGTGTTAATAGTTACAGAGTGGGAATATTTGTCATGTTACCAACACTTCACAATCTGAATAAGCAACAATATTATAAATAAGGCAGTTTCCATGGTTAAGTATACAGGTTATACAATCCTTATTCAGCCAAATCTTTATAATCAGTGAATTAACATATTCCATAAGAAAACCTGGCTGAGGAAGAATGCAGAGGTAGCTCAAGCAGCTCTGCACTAATGGGTCCTTCACAACGATGAACATTATAGCAACTCTTCTTAAAAACCTGTCCATGCCAAGATGTCAATTCATCAGCCAGTGCCACTCTTTCTTTTATATTATAGAAACAGATAAAGCTGTCCAGTATATAAGGGTATATACTCATACATAATAAAGACTAACTCCAATATAGTTCGTGGTTGTTTTGTTGTGTTGGACATGACCATTAAAATAACATGTGTGTCATCCATAGCCAAGTTAGCAAAAGGCAGTGAGGGAGAGAAAAGAAATTTAATTGCAGAACTTTGACAGTGGCTTATGCTCTGCTTGCTTCCTGAGATTTTCAGCCTCTCAAAGAGCTGGATTAACACCCTGGGGGTCCTGTCTTCTCCTTAATGGAAATGCTTCARTGACATTTTTTCTTCCCTTGGGGAAATCAGACATCTTTGAGAATACTATCTCTGAAAATATAGAAAAAAAAAAAACATTTAGCTAATAAGTACTTTATAGAGATTAATAATCCAGTTAATAAAAGTGCCTGTAGCAACTCCTGCCAGGCAGGACATTTTAATTCTCTCCTTAAATCCTCTGTATTTAGCTAGTTAGCTGTGGTAAGCATGAATTCCAAGAGAAACATCATTCACAGAACTCAGTGTTTTCAGTGTGGTATGCTCTTGTTAAAGTCTATGGGACCTGTGTGACAGGATTAGTGCCTAAAYTGCCATGCTGAGTCAATGCAAAACAAACCTCCAGTTAGCTTAAGGAAAAATAAAATAACAGATCTCCTTTAGGGTAGATRCATTTGCTTCATATCTAAGAAAGTAATGCTTCAGTTATCTTATCAGGGCTTAACAGTTCTCCCTCTGGCTCCAATTTGTTATTGACATTGCAATCAAAATAGAGCACAAGATGACCTGTTGTTCATACAGGAGRAGGAAAAAGAGGTAATGTTGTTATGGAGAACACAATGTACCACAGATACAGTACAAATATGTACATTATAACTCACAAATATGCTGAGCTATCTATCAGCTATTCCAACTGAGCATTCAAAGCTGTTACCTGAGAGATCTCTGAGAAAATTTGATAGTGTGAGGGGGAAAAGAGTATGCAGGACCTCATGGTTGATTCTGTAAGAAGGAAAAAGAGGAGGAGGAATTCAGCTGAGAGTAAAGTCCTTGTTTGCMGACCTGTTAGGGAGCACATCTGACAGAGTCTGAGCACTGCTCCTTGTCCCAAGGGTGTGGGCATTGAGCCTGCCCACCTGTAAGGCAATTTCACACACACAGAGAACCTGCTGCTGACAGCACCTTAACACTGGCAAGGGTGACCTTGCACAGGCACCCCAATGACCCAGCAACAGCAGCAAGGGCACAGGGCTGCTTTTATAGACACTAAAAGGTAACACCACAGGGTTTACATTATCCACCAACAAAATTGTTTTGCTCTTTTATCATCAGATCTTTTTTGTTCTTTTTTACCCTGTTACGGTGAACTGAATTCTAATTCCAGTTTTCATTCAAATTGCTTTTAGACTGAGCATTTAAAAATGTTTTTCTGTGTTCAGCACAGCTCTCCTGCCTAAGCAGCCATTCCCCACCTGCCATGTGTCTCTAATGTTTAGAGCAAGCAAGAATGTCCTCTCCAGCCTCTATTGTAGAAGACTACACAAGCTAAACTTATCACAGTCTTTGTGCCAGATCAGCTCTCCCTTTCCTGRTGATCTCAGAAACACTGTTCTTCACCTGTTTCAGTTTATACCCATTGTTCTCTAACATGAGATGTCAGGAGTGTGTGGTGAACATCAGTACATCTAAAGGGCTTTGAGGACCAGCACTAGAATCACAGAATAAGAGGTTGGAAGGGACCTCAAGGAACATCTGGTCCAATCTTTCTTGAGAAAAGCATTGTCTAGACAAGATGGTCCAGCAGTCAGTCAACATTAATCTTAAAACTGTCCAGTGTTGGGGAATCTGCCACTTCCCTGCTGAGATTATTCCAAGGGTTAATTGTTCTCACTGAAAACTGAAAATTTTTCCTTACATGTCCAATAGGAATTTCCCCTGGATTAACTTGTACCCCTCTTCTTTTCCATGTGACTCCTCACAAAAAAAGAGTCTTCATCTTCTTTACAGCCACTTTTGAAATACGGGAACATGGTGCACACAAATAATTCCCTATTCCTGGGTGTCCTTCCCCATGTCATGTTCAGAAGTGCTTAAAGGTAAGCACAGATGTTTGGAGGAATCTGAAGGATATACTGACTATCTCAGCATATATCAACCTGATGCTAAAGAGCATCTGGAAGAAAGGCTGGGAGAGGAAATTGCCTTCAGAAATGCTGACCAAAATCCATGTCTCCCCTCTCTACACTGCTGCAGATTTAGATCAGGTTTCATATTGCCCCTGGATTTACAGGGCTAGATGATYATTGTGGGTTCCTCCCAGCCCAAACCATTCTGTGATTCTATGATACAATATTGGGTGGGGTTTAAATTATAAATACAGAAGTAGTGCCAAAATTTCTGCCAAAGCTATCTTCTCCACATCTGAGGGGCTGGGATGAACCCTTTCCTGCTACTGCTCCCTGCTCTGCCAGACCAGAATGGGCTCTGTGCAGAAAGGTGGAGTACTCCGTCCTCATATCACTGACAACAAACATAGCTATCAAAACAGGTTTTAAAATTATTTTCTAGGTAGCTCCTGCATTCTCTCCACTGCACAGCACCTACTGAGCTGTGACCAACAGCCATGCTAGAGAAATAATATTTTAAATTTCTTTTACCAGTGTGTCTAACAGATTGACTGCAGAGCCTCAGCCCCTATAACCTAGTATCTCTGCAGTGACTTCAGTGATTTGAAAAGCACTTTGACCTGCTGAAAAGCTAGATTTGTAACATCATGACTGAAAAAAATAATTAAAATTAAGTTTTATTTTAATTTTTATTAAAACTATCTTCTAAAATTCACATGTCACACAACAAAAGACAAAAAGAACAGAAAAGGAAATGCATAATTTCTTTAGAAAAAAATCCAAATTTTTAAAATTAGCATTACTGACAAGAAAACTGTTGCTCTGTGGCAGTAGGTAGTGCTTCTTTCCCTAGAATGTACTCTGTTATGGCTATAGCATTTCCTGTTCCACTTTACTCAGCTGCTCAATATCCAGATCATGAAATATATGCATCTTGCAAAATGGCTGTTGCTATGGAGACCTCAAATATTTAATTGGAGAAAAAATAGCTGAATAAGCTTTCATTTACAAGCYAACAAAAGGTGTTTGACAGCCTTAACTCAAGGAATGCTTCCTTTTCTTTTTCCCTTATACTTCCTATTTTACTTTTGTTATATATTCACAAAACAAATGTTTTCACTTAATTTTCTATCCTGTTTCTCTCTGTATTTGAACAGGAAATGTTTTTAGGAAATCCAGAATGAGGACTTAACCCTTGTSATAGGAGTGGTGGCTGTTCTATGTTTCTTGTTACAGTAGTACTAATGCTTGAATGGGCTCATTTTCTGCTTTAACCAGGATAAATCAGTACCCTGAGCWCACATATTGTGCAGTAGTATGACTGCAGAAAAAAGTCATCCTCAGATGTGGGCAGTTCTTCTCCCCTGCAAATGCTTTCAATGTCTAGGACCCACCTGATGAGTTTGAGATAAGTGAATACACTGCTTTTTAATGATACCTGAACAACTATTTCTCATTTACACATAGATGAGATAAATCAGCTGGGTTGAAGTTAAATGGGCTTCTTTAAAAGTGTCAGCTCCAGCCTCTTTGTTTTGGGGGAAGAGAAGTCTGTGCCTATTTAACTTTTGCAAGAACAGTTGTGCAAATCAGCCAGAACCTTCACCTCTGTTTACACTTTCATGAGTTTCAATTTTTTTAAACCTGAGCTGATTCAACCTTCTMATTTGCATTTCTTCCTTTCAGAAAAGTTCTAATATCTTCCCCAAGTAATCTCTAGAAACCAAAACTATGTTTCTTTCAGAGATTTCAGAAGAAATTCTGTTTCCTGGCAACCTCTACACACAGGGATAGGCAGAGTTCTGCTTCTCCCCTAACCAGCAGTGCTCCTTCCTAGAACAGCTGATAATTGCAGCACATCTGGGGCAGGAGAGAAACTTCAGCAGAGTTCTGGTCTGGATTGCAAACCCCCCAACAGCTGGAGAACAGTGAGTTACAGCCCTGACTTAGCCTCTGGATAGATGGCAAATTGGGTAAAGTCATGGCTCAGCCATATGGWGGAGCCTGATGGCCACATGTTCTGCCATATGCTTTAATACTGCTGGCAAATTTCCTTTGTGAATTAATGAAAAATTAAAGGGKTTTTTTGCTATATCTACAGATTTGATCAGTGGGTTGGCCTCACTGCTATTTTYAGTTCCTGGATAATTTTCTTCCAAAACTACCAGTAAATATAAAGAATAAAATAGCAGTATTTGTACAACCATGTAAATCTGAGATCACTGAATTTCAGTGTACTAACAAATACTCAAATATATCTAAAACAGAATTCACAGGTGTCACAGAAATAGAATATTCACTTGGTGGTTCCTGAATGTGTTAGAGACTACAAATGTTTATTCAGTTCCTCTGTGATCTCTTTATTTGATTTTGAACTACCTGTTTAGTTGCTTAACATTTAATACAGTAAAAGTTCTATAGAATTTTGCTAATACTCATTGTATCAGAGGATGGTTCATAGCTTTTAAATGAGATTTTGTGTCTTGGAAACCACCAGCTTTCTCGAGGAAGTAACTGACAATTCCAGAACTGCTTCCTCAAGGTAGAGGAAGCCACAGCAAGTATTGAAATTACCAGAGAGTCTTAGAAGCAATTGGAGGATGTAGAAGAGGTATTGAGAGCCTTTATGTGGCTTTACTGATAAACTCTGCAACTTAGTGAATTTGCAGGTTGCTTTGGTGCTGTATCAATGACAAGAAAGTTTTAAATCCCTACAAAATCAGTATCAATGCATCCTGACAGCTGCACCCTTAGAGTGACTCTAATAATGATTAAAAAACCATTGACTTATCCATCAAAATCTGCTCCTTACATGAGACACTCAGTTTGGGAAAGGGAAAAATAGTTGCAACATAGGAACTTGACCAAGGAAAACCAGGCTTGAGGGACTTACCACATGTTGAGACTCCCCAGTCACAAAAAAGATTCTTCCAGCATGGAACTGCTTATCTGTTTTCCAGGGATTTTGAGAGCTGCCTGCATTCACTGTGCATTCACACTGATTTGTTGAATATTCCATCAGATTCTACTGTATTCCCTCATGATGTGCTGCAAGGAGTTGCTCTTTTTCATTGTCCTGCATTTGTAGTATTTTCAAAAATTCCACAACTCAAACAAAGGGAATTATGCCTCCCCCTGTAGTGCCATGGGAACTGTTGATGCACCTAGACAAGCACTGTGATAAAGGATAATAAATGTAAACAAACYGTGGATTGAATAAAAAGCATACCTYAGCTATTCTGCATGGATCTCAGGAGCAGCTTCATTTGTCTTTCATGAAGGGTCCCTGGTGTCCAAGTGGGTTCATCCATGTCCACGAGAGCCTGAACTGCATTGTGCAAACACTGGAGCTCCGTGCTGCTCTCCTCCGATTCCCAGAGCAGACATGCTCCAAGTGAGGCTGTTAAAAAAAGAAAGTTTAAAAGTAAGTCTGACTTCTAGTAGTGTTTCAGGTAGACTTATGGGTGGGGAAAATGTTGGTTTTTCTGGATTTTTAAAATTTTTTATCCGAATAAAACCAAGAATTTAAGTGCTCTAAATCTRTTCTACTATTATGGCATGTCTTTTTACAAACATACCATTTTTTAGCCAGAGTGATCCTTTTTGTTCAATAGTTTATCARTTCTAGGGAATCTGAGGAAAAAGAATTAATAATATTTGGATAATTTAGTCCCAAATATAAYCTGCAATTTTGTAGAAAAAGGGAATAAATGGAGAGTGTACATTCTGCTGCTCAAATTCTTCTTCACTTTGCCCTTACCCTGGGCTCGGGGCAGTTGGCACAGGGAGACAGATGCTGAGCTGGCATTTCCTCTACCTAAAATGGGATTTTGATTTCCTTTTAAAATATGCATGTCAAAAGCTCTACATACTACAAAAAAGAAGAAAAGGCAAATCTTCAGCTTCAAGTAATATGTTAATTCCCAATTAAGGCAAATTTTGATGATCTAGCAGACAGTTGTAGAGAACTGCAGTTACTGATCTATTTCTGGATTCCTATTTTAGGTCTCAATGCCAGAATTAAAGTACTTTGCTTTGTTTTCTCAGTTTAGATCGTCTTGCTGGCTTCAAATGAGCCTACTCCTGTGTTTAAATCTCTGGATGAATCAGCCCCTTCATCTGTCCATATTAAACAAATTGCATTATGTG
>CADDXX010000041.1:647980-776037 GCA_902810485.1 Alauda arvensis
TGGGGTAAAAAGTTTTTTATGGAAGTTTTAGAATAATTTTTATCTGATCTCAGTGAGGACAGTTTAGTTTTAGAAAAATTGTTCCATTTTAAAAGAGCCCTGGCCCAAAAAGCATGAGAACATAAGCCATGTTTCTGTTCAGTTTTACATCGTCCCATGTATTTCAGTCCCTTGAAAAGAAACTCTGACAATTATAACACATATTATAGTTGAAGAAACTCAATTTCCTTTACTCCTTAAAAGCTAAAAAAAGCTATTGTAAATCAAAGGAATTTACTCTTGGTCAAAAATCCATGAACARTACAGGTTCACTGAAGTCCTGTTTGAAAATGTTGCAGTCTTCTTATCATCACTGAGTTTTGGAACCTGGAATAATTTATTACTTTATTAAATTTTTTATTTCTTAGCTGAGTAAGGGGCAAGGAAACAGGGTTTACATCTGATTAGGTTTCCTTTGGTTTTGGTATCACRTCCTTATCACAGTGTCTAGATGCTCAGTAAGTGATGTATTTACTGTGTGCAGAAGGACACAGATGGATTGTCCCAGTGCAGGCCCTGAGCACACCCTGGGCTTGGATAAAGGCACGAGCTCCAGGTGCCATTGTCCCTGCCATGGAAACATCACCCCAAATCAACCTGACTTTGCTGGGGAAGTGACTTGGATAATGAGGCTCAGGAGCAGACACAGAGAACACAACATCAACCTTGGACTCTTTGCTGCTGCAGGAATTCAGATGAGGTGAGTTCAGCACAATGTTTCACAAAGATCCAGATTTACCCCACTGTCTCCAGTGCAGAGTTATAACAGTATTTATTATAACATATATTATATATAACAGTATTCCTGATTAAAAAAAACAGTATTTATTATAACATATATTATATATAACAGTATTCCTGATTAAAAAAACCCCAAACCAACAAATCAATAGCAGCAATGATACTTCATTCAAATAAGATAGATCCTGCTGGAAATTCCTCCTCTTCATGTGATTTTCATTGAACTGCATTTAAATATAACAACATCTGGATAATAGAGAGACAGATACACATCTTCAAAAGAAATTATTTATAGTGAATCCCTGAAGATTACACCAACATTATATATTCCCTTTGTATATAGCTCCATGTRTTTCTTKCTCRACATTTTGCTAGTGCTACTTCTCARTAGAGAYTGTGTTAAATACAYAGGCAAGAATTCAGAAATCCTTTTTCAGAAAGCTCTAGCAAAACCCTTCATATTTTCTTGAAGCTGTATGGCTTAATAGTATGYCTGCAGGTGGAATATTAATGTTTTTGAATAAATTAATTCAGAAAAAGACCAGTGACTTAAAAAAAAATCATAAAGACCTGCATCACCAAACAATGGATTCCCATATTAATATTTGACTGAGGAATGATAGCTAGCATCCATAAGGAATGATAGCTAGAAATGTGCTTCAGCTTCAGCTTCCATTATTCTTGGCTTTAATAGATTGTTTGGTTGTGTTTTAGGCTCATTTCTATTTGACTGCTTTTGTGAGAGTCAGAACAGTAGGAAAAGCAAATGAATAGTTTAAACTGTAACATTTAAAAATTGCTATGAAATCAAATACATATATTAGGACCAAAATGGGAAAAGCTCATTATTTTTGGTATKCTGTCTTTTACTGGATTCATSTTCCCAAAAGAAGAAAACTCATAAAGAAATGAACTGCACAACTACATTCAGGCCTGAAACCTATTACAGATCTTTGAGTTGTATAGAAATATACATCTGGCATAGAGTGGAACAGAGCATCAAGRATGTAATTACAGCTATTTAATATGATCGATATCTTTTGACTGAATTAAAGGGAAAGATAGCTACCAAAATAAGGTATTGTATCAGCAAAGGTCTAATCTAATCCATCTTTCCTTGTTTGCAAGCTTTACCATTACATAAGTTTTTTTTAACATAATTTTCTAAGGCTGAATATCTGTTTAAAGTCAAGGATACCACTTCTGCTGACTGAACATTCCAAGATGTGCAACAAGTAGATTTTCCTGCAATGCCCAGCTGTGGCATGGGGCAATTTATTAGCACTGCTTTTCACTAGACAATTAACTGAAGCCAGGTACTTATTTCTCTTCAGTAAGGTTAACTTCAGTAAAAGGCCATACATTAAAACAACATAAAGGTCAGTGGTCTTATGGCAATTATTTATGCCTCTTRTGACAATTCAAGTGCTACATCTCTCTGTACACTCCAGTAAAACTGCTGTTATATACCCTTCCATTGTTAGAGGAATGGCCAGTGCTTTATGGAGATGATAGGAGACAGAGGAGGGTTAAAGTMATTTAATCTGTTCTGTCTTTGACTGGTCATGGGAACAGCTGATGGTGCTGATTCAGGATCCAGCCTTCCCCACAGCAGCCAATTCACATGGAAAATGTCACTGTAGCACTTACATTAATGGCTTTTGAGCACAGAAAGACCTCAGTTAGGTGGCTCTGAAACATCCCTCAAGGTAACCTGGCAGTAAAGAGAAATTCATGCTACCAAACAAAACTACTTAATTTTATATCTCCAAAGGTTCTGCCAGTACTTGCAGTACTCTATTTATTTGGTTTTGTTATTGGTACATCTGCTGCATAGTTTTCATTGATTTCTCATGAAAATGTTCCACTTGAGGCAGTTGTATTTTATCACAACCCAGGAACAATGGACATACAGCAGCACATTGAATTTCAATCTCTTCAAAATAGGGGAAAAGAACAAACTAACCAAAATAAGCTCCATCCGTCTCTATTCCCTACAATTATGTAAACTACCAAAYATTAGCAGTTGTTGACTTTTGCTAACATCAGTGTGGAATCTTAATGAGTAAAATCTAAGTGAGATAAAATGGAGTTAAATATTTACTGTTGGGGCAATAATTTCCAGTAGCAGTTGGCAGCCATGTGTGTAATGAAGAATACTTTTGCAATAAAAGAAGCATTGCAATCTTTTCCTTAGCTGCAATAAGGTTTGACTGGAGCTCTAACAGCTTCAGGAGGARACCCTTTAAGTTTGAAGGGTAGAGAAGCTTGTAAAGATATACTGCTAATCCAAGATGGTTTAGAGCCAGTCAGCCCTCTGTGAGGTTTTTATAGAATAGTGCCAAGACAGTATCTATTAAAGAGAAATCTGATGGTTCCAATGAGTATTTTTCCCCTTCACTGCTCTCCTATTTCAGTTAAAATACATGGCAACATGGTACTCAGTCTTGATCTGAGCTCTGCACAGCTGAGATTTAWTAGGACAATAATCAGCACAGCATCTGACTGTGAGTTCAATAACAATGACACTATTTGAAAAGTTGTTTATACTCCTCAAGTTTGTATATAAAACACAGCCAGTTTTCAAGGTGCCCCTGTRCCCCTCAGTACTCAAGCCTCTTGACTAGTCAAGTGAAATAGCTGTCATGGAAAGAAATCCTTCAACATCAGAAACATGAAATATATGCTTCCAGGGTGTGAAGGAATTTGCCTCAACCCTCTATTCACTCCTGCATTTCAAGGTTGCTTTGCATACTTCACAGCAGCATTCCCTGCACAGGTCTGGCTATCACTTCAAGGACTGAGCCAGTCAAAACAGCTTAGCACTGACCTGTGTTGAAAACTTGATCCTTTCTTCTCTTTACAAAGTGCTTAAAAGTCTCCATAAATGCACTTGTTGTTCACAATTGCCCCAGAAAAATCTTTTAAGGGATTTTCAGTTTCCTAAGTGTTTGTCCAGCCACTTTTCAGATGGTTGGCTCATTGGCCTGTGTTGTTACTTTCATGGGCTTAGGTGGATGTACAGCTATTTTTGCCCAAGGGGGCAGCTTATGTGTTTAAAGCAGACAATGAGCTACACTTCTATCCCTTGGTTTCCTGAGGCTTAAGGAAATAGGTTAATAGGATACAAATATGCACGGCCATAGGATCAGGACTATTTTTACTTGCAGCCTGCCATRTTATTAACACATTTTAAACACGGAAACACTGATCAACTTTAGATTTGACACACAAGATGGCTTGGAAATTATTTTAAATTGTCACTGTTACTCCTTTCTCAGCTTTATTTTGTTTAGAGTAAAAGTGGCAGTTCTAGTTAGGCTGAGAGGCTCAGTATGCACCCCTTAAAAATGTCCAAAAACCCATTTTGTGTGTCCTATCTATAGTGGAAAATAGAATTTTAAAAACCAATGCAGCATAATATCACTAGAAGCTGATTTGTCCATTTTTAATTCTCTAAAATAAAATAAATTTCTAGACTTTTCTTTATAACACAGAAGGTTCTGAATGTTTTTGTATTACATTATTTCTTGCAAAACATTACAATTTTACAGTTTATTGTAAACTTGGTTGATTTGGTTCTTTGGGTCTTTGCTGTTCGGGTTTTTTCCTCAGAAATTCAAAGATTGCACATTAAAAGATAAAACTTTTAAAATAATAAAATTTATTCAGCACACATCTTTTCTTCCTGCTGTCAGCTGGAATTGACTGTCACAGGAAAGCATCAAGGAGAAAATGTGCTCCATACAGACTTCTAAATTTGGAAGGTCTGCATCCTTCCTTCARCACAGGGCTCTGAGGCTTACTAATTCAGACAGGAAGGTATCATGACAACTCTGCATGCTCTCTGAAACAGCCTGTTCTCTCATCCTCTTCACACACATGGGACATTCTAATCCCTGCTTACCTGAGATAGCCCCRTGTTTGTCTCTCGCTCCATCTCCTCTGGACTCTCAAGAGCCTATTACTCATTTAATGGGCAGGGATCAGTGGGCTTTGWATGAAATGGCAGCAACAGTGCATTAGTAAAAATATTCATTCTTTGGGTGGAATTAACAGTGTGATGTCCTTCACTACTAAATGCTGGGTATGCCCATTTCTGTACATCTGCTGCAAGATACAGAGCCTTCAGCCATCTTCATTCCCATCCCTTCCCCTCCTGCAGTGCAGAATAGTGGTTATCCACAAAAATCCTGGATATGAAATAACTCAGAAGTACTGCACTGAGTGGTGGTTAGTGCTGCTGCAGCCTCACCCAAGGCACTGCCACCATCAACATGTGCTAAGTGTCAAAGCTGTCAAATCCTCTGTCTAGAATCCTCTTGTTCTGAGGCACTGCATGCAAATCTCTATAGTGATACCCCAGCTGGTGCAGAAAAATCCTTGACACTGTGCTAGCTCTGTTCTACAAAAAACACTGGGCTTTTATCACCACTTCTAATGACAAATCCAGAGCCATTCCAGGCCATGATGCAAAAACTTAACTTGATTCCAGCCACTCCCAGTACACTCAATATATGTGGGTATTATAATGGCTGCTCAGATAAATCATTTCCCTGTTTAGAGGAAGGGCAGAATCACTTATTCTGCTACAGCTATATATATGTATAAATCCTTTTTAATAAATCCAAACCACTGCTATGGCTCAATTTCAGAGCTGAAGAGTAAGTGGAGTTAATTTTTTCTAGGTACATAAAAGTACTAATAGTTTATAAGCAGAAGATTCCCCAGAACATCTTCCTAAACAGGAGTGTGAAGGATAAAGTGAGCAACAGCTGCAGTAGGATGAATTAATGTAGATTAGTTTCCTGCAGCTTTCAGAAAAAATGAATTAAGGAAGAAAGCTGCCATCCCACACCAGGAGACTTCCATGGCAAGTTTTTGCACAAACAGATTTGTGCAATCACAGGAACCCCCTTCTGTTTTTGTCCTTCTACCCCCTTTAGCCTCTACTGACACCTCCCAGCCCCCTTGGATCACTGGTTTATTGCCAGCATCCTGACCTTTTGATGCCACTTTTGGTCCCTACTTTTTTCCTGTCTCTGGTCCACTACTGTCCTCTCACTCCATTCAGCCTCAATTTTATTCTGGGATTCCAATGACCTTTGGATCTACCAAATCCTTTCATCTCTATTTTTCTAGCCTCACACAAACTTTCAGCCACCACCCCTTTCAACTGCTACATATTTTCTGGCCTTGTCTCTTCCTCCAAGTCTCTAATTTATTTTGGGTCTCCTTTCAGACCTTTTATCTTTGCCAGTACAAGATGTCAACAATCTGAAAGTGGGACACAGGCCTTTTTTCAGTTTTTGAGCTCTAATCTCTATAGCCAAGGGCAATTGCAGTCTACTTTAAAGGCAGATAGCATATATAAACTGGATTTCTCATTTCACTGCTCCCTCAAAAGAGTCAGAAAGCAGTTTGTCTCACTAGGCCAAATTCTGCTGTTGTGAATTAAGGATTTGTTTATCTCAATGAGAAGGCAATACACTAAAGACTGTAATGTTTAGCCTTGTTATTTATTTTTCCCTCTCCCCAGTGCTGTGAAATTTTTGTTGGTATCAATGTGTTGAAGAATCACTACAGCAATGTGTAATATATAAACCTGGAAAGTTTTAATGAAAGAAATTCTAAAGACCAACTTTAYACCACTGGAGTCAAAGGAAATTTTGTTACTAGTAACAACCAGTGCAAGAACAAGGCAAAAGTTGTCTTTGAGACATGCAAACCTTTGAGAAATACTTCAGACAAGAGACCAGAGACATSATTTCTCCCTTAAAGATTTTTGAGTGAGTAGCTCTTACTAGAAATGTTTAACTGGGTTGGAAGTATTTGATCATTGCCCYAGCTTTTATCAAAGTTCTATGACCTGAGAGAAAGAACTTTTCTTCYAATTTACTTTTCCCATTGACAAGCAGGAGAACTTTGTGCACTGAGGTTTCCAATAGCCCTGCAAAAATTGCTGTGTGCAATGTTCCAGCACCCTCTCTCTATGAAAGAAGCTTGAGCAGAAATGACAGGAGCTGGCACAGAACATAACAGGGATCTTTCTGCCCTTGCTTCATCCACTTCCCCAACAGCAGGGACCCTCATATGCCACTCACTGCTACTTCTCTTCAAATACATTCTTCAAAGATTCTGAGCCATTTCTCACTGCTCCATAGACAGAAACCATCAACCAGAGAGGTCTAAGWGCTTGAGAGACCCATCACAGCCCCATCAGGCCCTGCTGACACCACTGAAAGACTCCCTCAGACTCCACCTTGCATGCTGTAAATGGTAATGCCCATGAGGCAGAAGCACACTCAAAGTCCCCAGCCCCTTTTYAAAAGCAGCTAGGTTACTCTTCACCCATTTGTTTGGCATTTTGAGGGAGTTAGCTGATCTCTCTCAGCACTGCAATTAGCTTATCAGGTCTTTTGGGGCATGGGGGCTGCTTTTCTTGAAGGAGCCTGTACACAGGTAGGCAATACTGTGTTGAGAGGGAAACAGACCCCTGAGGAAAAGTGTTGCCCTCACAAACGAACAAATTCTAGGTAGAATATCAGCCTGTCCTTTTTACCCTGCTGAATTCAGAGTGAAAGGAGAAATGTATCTTCAATTTAGACTTGATATTAAAGGTAAGTATCTGTTGATGGAGGCACAGATGATATCTCTTTGAAAATCTGTCATGGGAGGCTATGGCTGGAAAAGAAGATGGCATGGGTGCARTAATGGGACTCCAAGGAATTCAGCTGCACAAACTGTAGCATTTGGAAATGACAAAGCATGCTGTAAATGCCTTGATATGAAGAAAGTGCCCCTTTTTAATGGAAAAATAGAATGAAATACTCTATTGGTATATTGGGTTGGTGCTAATGTAAGTAATTTTTATTATCTAAACATCCATTATTATCAGAATTCATTATATGTTTTTTTTTCTTATTTACTGTAGTAAACTAAACAGGATCACTATGTAGAAATAAATCCACATCTCATTTTCTGCAGAGTGCAACTGTGAATTAAGGAAAGATTGGTTATAAGAAATACTAATCTTGATGCAGAAAGGCAAGGAAACTTTAAACTCTTSTMGCTCACCTTTTTTTCTTGYCTGATGTACATATATAGCAGTATCATTCTTCTGTTGCCTTTAGATTTCTGCTTTCAGTAGAAGATCTTTTTCCATGCTGTGCCTTTTCTTGCTTCTCAGTCTAGATGTCATAGAAAAAAATGTAATGAATAATAGCAACTCTGATAGGGATATTAAGTTCTATTCCTCACCCACAAGCCAATCTCTGATGATTACAGACAAATGACAAAATGGGGGAAAATGAAATATTTTATCTGCAGAAAAAATGTTATTCTCTGAGAGTCACTAYGAATTACTTTTTTTCTGACAGTAGGACTAAAGTGTCCCAGCAACACAACAAGGAGCAATGGGAACAAACTGAACTCAGGAAGTTCCATCTGAATATAAGGAAAAACCTCTTTGCTTTGAGGGTGACAGAGCACTAGAACAGACTGCCCAGAGGGACTGTGGAATGCCCTTCTCTGGAGATACTCAAAACCTGCCTAGATGTGATTCTGTGTRAACTGCTCTAGGTGAATCTGGTTTAGCAGGGGGCTGGAGTAGAGGAGCTCCAGAGGTCCCTCTGGAGCCAGTCTGTGCCTTTGTGACTCTGGRATCTCTACTTTTATCAACTCTAGCCACGTGTTCCTATCATATTCCTTATCAGTTGGCCAATGGCACAAATTTATGAGAGACAGAGATAACAGAACAACAGAAAAGCAGGCAAATTAAGACCTACAAAAAGATTCTGCCAATTTCATGAGTTAAAAAAACCTTTTGCAGGCAGGAAGCTTCACCTTACAGATAGGGAAATGGATGCAGAGCATTCAGTTAGGTGTAAATATCACCTTCTACCCAGTAATTGCTGGTAAGACCTCAAATGTTCTGCARTCAGACAGCCTTAGCATTAATTTGAGTGACTCACCTGCAAACTGGAGWAGTTTGCACTGGCATTAACATTGACATGGTTTATGTGAGCCAAATTCAGGTCTCTAAACTTTTGCTGCTACTTGGCTTCTATCAAATCCAGATTTTTCAACTAAATAAAAAAAAAAAACAAACAACCCTATCCTTAGTTTTAAATTACTAATATAACTTCTCGGATATAAAAATGGTTAGCTCATGTTTTGGATCAGGTCAGAAACATTTTTCACAGAATTGTCTCMTGTCTTCCACTGTTCCATTCTGCAAGAGAGCTGAGGGTTGCCAGAGAAGAAGCATTAGAGATTAATTTACAAAGAATGACCAGGAGAGCACATTCAGTGAGCCTTCTGTCCAGCTTTTACTCATCAAATAACCAGTCTCTGTCTGATCCCACTAAAACCCACTGGGATTACCAATGGGGTCAGTGCAATTGAAGTCTATTAGAAATTTAATAGTCCTTTTTTTGTTTATAGCACAGCTATTACATATTTTGCCTGAAGCATCAATAAAACAGATAGTATTTCAATAACTAAACATGAATTATTCCAATGTTATAAAGTAAAAATGCTGGTTTGCTAAATTTTCTATATTGTCCTTTTTTTCCATAATAATATAATGAGAAAAGGTTTCTTGAAGTGAAATGAGAGCTTTGGAAGATTTAAAGATTCTTAGTAGACAAGTAAAATTGCACAGAATGATCACCCCATAGTGTAATTATTCCAAAAATACAATTAAAAGACAGCACTGWGCACTTTCACAGTGCCCAAGGAGACTTGAATATGTGCTTTTGGAACTGCTGGGCAAAAGAGTATTGTTATCCTCAGCASTTACTGGAGGCAATAATTTAATCTYCTTAATAAATTTCTTAAYGSTCTAAAACACTCTGTCAATGGAGTTTTCATGTGTCAAAGTGATAAAAGTCAAATTTTCCATTGTCTTTTAGTACTGTAAACTAGAAGTTAAGGATCTGGGAAATATCCTCATTTAAGAAGCTAATTTCAAGGGAATTAAAGAATTAGCCAAAATTATTGAACATATTATGGTATAAAGCAAGCCTGGAAACTCAGAAAAATTTTATATTCAAATCCCTACTGCAATCACAAAGGCATGAGGCACTTTTCTTTGCTAATAATGAATTTAAATGCTTTGGATATCAYCATACATTCTTGAAATTTTTAGACATTCACTTTAAGCCCTTAGAAGAAGATCTTATCTTTAATGTTTGTAGGAATGAAGAATTGAAGTTCCATACTTGCCAAAAAAAAGACTGAAATTAAATAATCATTCCCCGTAACTAAACATTCTTTCTTCTTCAGATTCTTAAATATGGTTTCTTTTTCATTTTATACTCTCAAAAAAGTGTAAGTGATTTTAATCTTTCTTGGAAATGAATAACTAAATCATAAATAATCACCAAACAATTTATTTGAACAAGTCTCAGGCAATGAGCTCATAGAAAACCATTCCCTTCCTTGACTTGCTACTCAACAGTTAACCTGAATCAAATTTTGGATCGCTGAAACACTAATCAAAAACAAAATCATAAAATAAAGTTAACCTCCAGGTCCAGTTATAAAACTATACATTAAACAGTTAGTGGGATTCAGCAAATACTACACCAGTGACTATCACACATTAAAACTTCTACAGAGACTGATGGCTAAAATTGAGCCATTTATTTATTAATTTTCTCATCCAGAAGCCCTCTGGGGAGAAAACTATCTAGGACATCTAAATTAAACAATCTGACTTACTGCTATCATACAGAAACTTGGAGAAATATTAGAGATTTTTTTTTTTCCTTTTTTCTTTTTTTTAAGTAAACCTTTTATTTTAGTACAACCCTCCTGATAACCTCTCAGCACCCTTGGTCTGACCTGCTGCCTGGGAAGGTGGCATGAGGGGTAAGGTGTGGGGCTAAATTGCACTAGGAATAAGAGACAAACTGTGTTCTGAAAGGACAGGGAAAAAAATTTAAATCCTCATCCTCTAGTTTTTCTATTAGTTGTGCCAGAGTTACCACACATCAGCTTTTATGTGACAATTCACAATTTTCACTTCATCCCCATCCTTAGCATTACCATGGATAACATATCTCAAACCAAAACCAAAAATGGACTCTCCATGTATTTCAGTTCTCAGGCAGGTGGGATCGAGTTCAAATACAATGAGTAACATTTCTTTCTTTCTTTGTTGTGAAATTCAAAGATTTATATGATGTGCCAGTCACCTTTCCTCCAGTCTTCAACATACACAAGCATTTCARAAAGAGTATCAGCTAAATCTCTCTTGCTGTTAAACAACTACAYCCACAGCAGTTCACTTCCATGAACAGCATTCCCTACTAGGACCTGTAGTTATACACTGAGTGGGTCTTACAAAAACCTTCATGAATTCTGGTTCAAACACCCAAAATCACCCAGTGATCTCTCAATTTTTTTTTAATTTTTTTAAAGCAACTATTTTTCTACAGGAAAAGTTGGCATTATGAGAAACTTGAGTGAGACAGTGCTGGATTGTAAATCTTCAGAGAACACTGATTAAATTCCAGAYGTCTCCTACACTCAACCAACTGCCRCTATAAAGAAAATGTTCTCCACTCACTGAAAGTAAGAGTGGAACTATGTTGTGGCTCAACCTTTTCAGAATTTATTTACAATTTACAGTTATGAGATGAGTAGACAGCTACAGACATAGTAACAATGTTTAAAACAGTAATTTAATKGTAAGAAATGTTTTTATATGAAAAGCAGCAGCAAAACTAGCTCTGAAGACTTTTTCCTTATTACTGGAGATTAAATCTCTTTTAACTTTACCATTTTGCCTTCAGAGGAAGGTGACATAAAAATCCCTAGAATGTGGAATATGATAGTTCAATACATTTGTCCAGTCACCAATGCCAATTTGCMTTTCTTTATTTCCTACTTTTTATAATCTTCTTTTATTGTCATTGCAAAKAATGACCATCATAACTGAACAAATTCTTAGGCTTTTCATCCCCAGATGAAATTGGAAAGAAAAAAAAACCATCAGAAACTGTAATTAAATGTGAACGATGCAGAACTAAGACAAGGAGGCTTCTGAAACTTGTTATGTTTTATTGCTAATTTAGTYTTAACTATTCCTTCAATAGCTATATGTAAAAAAACCCCAAAAACCCAAAAAAACCCCAAAGCAACTGATGTGATATTTAAACACAACGAAAAAATCTGAGTTCTGAAGTTCCATTGCCCCAGTAAGCAAGATTAGACTGAGATCATTAAATGTGCAATTTGCCACCACTACTGTGAGGAATGACAGTATTAGCATCTGCAGKGGTTCCCAACAGTGCAACCTTGTTTCTCAGTAGGTATGAACCTAATTCTTTCTTCTCCCTTTTACTTACGTATTTCTGTTCACCTAATGTTAAAAAAAAAAACCCAAAATAAAATCCAAAACAAAGGCAAAAACCCTAATGGCTGAATACTCTCTTGCCATTTTGCTGTAAAATGTCAATGTGAGCCATAAAAAATTTTACAGATCAAAAGGCATTTTAGTAACTTCCTTTATGGCTTAAAAATTAAAGTAAGTAGAAAAGACTGCTATTTCTTATGGAAACAGAAAAGATCTCAAATCATTTAGATAACACTCAAAGCTGAGGCTTAATTCTAGCAGTTCACACAATTGAGGTAAAAATATACAATGCTCTGTAAAAAGTATTTTGTACAAACATTCTTCCTTTAGATATCACAAACTCTATCTTTGTTCCTTCATATTACCTGTCTTTTCAAAGTAAGGCATCACCACACTTTCCCTGTGAGGATGAGGTTCAGCATCTACCTTTTGTTAAATCTCTTGAAACCAACACTGAGAAAAGAGCCAAACATGCTGCTTGTGTTAATGGAGATTTCATTCCCAGAAGTGTTGTCATGAGTTACATCGGAATAATTAGGGCTATTTATCAGCATACCCTAAATGAACAAGTTTTTCACATTTTAAAGAGTCTAACATCATGCAGCCTGTGCTTAATGAAATGAATCAGARGATAATGCTGAAGGTACTAACATTATTGGAAAATCTAGACTTCCAGCAGAGTTAGAGAAGTGCCTGTATGAAAGCTACTGATAACTCAGGACTCAGCTTGTGCTGGGAGCTCTTGCAGGGCTGTCCTGGGCTCAGGGCAGCTCTCAGCTCTGCAGCCAGCAKATCCAAGGCAGCCCTGGTGCCAGGCTGTGCAGCTGCAGAGCTGCCAGGGTTGGCTGTGAGGCAGCCTCGGAGCTCATGGCCTATTGCCACTAATGCCCCTGATGTCCCCACTTATCCACCTCCTCAGTTCCAGAGCATGAGAAACAACCTAGCTAAAGGTGTAATTTAAAATATAGCCAGCAGTGAAATAGTGACTAGAACATTAAAGGTCACTGACTTCCATAGCTCTTGAAATAAATGAAATAGACCCTGCAGACATGTACTGACATGGAGAGCACCTGACCAGTTGGCTGGGTTGAKTGAGAAAGCCTTCTGTCCCAGAGCTACCAGTGATTGCTGCCCATCCTACWCCAGCACTTTAAAATCCAGTAGAAACTGTTAAACAAGATACACCTAAGACTTAAAAAAAAATCTTAGAAAAATGACAGACAGAAATATTTTATTTCAATAGACGAGGAGCAGACAAGTTGGAGCAGTGGGTTGCCATCACATATCTGTGTGGGAGCTCCCTAACTGGAAAAAGCTCACAGCCCTCTTGACCAAACCCATTAGYTGTGTTTCATTCTTCTTAGTGAGCACCAGACACATGGGAACCCCCACATCCAGAAAGGGAAATAAGTAAAGGAGAGAGGCAGGCTCACACCAAATGGCTCAGTAATTATTCACATAAGCTGTTTGTTTTCCCTYTGTACTTTASAGTTCAGGTATCAACCAGAGCTGCTGCTGAGCATGTCACAGCATCCTCCCTAGCTCTGTTTTCATTTTCTGTATCTATTTCCAGTGTGCATTAAAATAACTCAAGTTCATTTGCAGCATCAGCCCTGATCTCTAACTACTGTTATTTCCATATCTAAAAATAATTCAAGTTTATTTATGGCATTGTTTTGACTACCCAACTGCTGATGTCAACCAACAYCATAGAAAGAGAATCAATGACCAGGCTCAGATTATTTTCAACTGCAGACAAGAAAATTTGAAAAGATTGATGATAAATCAAGATGATTCTGCACGAAATCCTCTGTAATGTACTGGCATTTCAATTTTATTAAGAAATAATAAACTGCCTCCWGCGATAATATGTTTCCACAAGACAGTTGTGTTCCAGCAAGTATGTGTATGCCAATGATAAGAGTTATTTCCACACTTTTCTTTGGATGTGAAGCACTCAGGCTTTGCACTTGCACAGCTGAAATGGCACAGATACAGAAAGTGGTGCTCCCATCCCAGCATCCCAGACTAAACAATGAATAAGATTGTCCTACACCTTCAGTTWTTCTGTGGCCATCAGCAACTGTATGAATTTAAAGGGTTTTTTAGGATACAAAAGTGTCTCAGGAATTCAACAGCTGCATTTGGAAACTGCATCTGGAAATAAATTCTAGTATAATTTTCTATGGAAAGTACTTTTCATTCCGCTTTTTAAATCCTTATTATTTTCACTTTTAATAGCTTAGTTTTAATGTGGAACTTTTGTCTTTCTGTGTCATAACTGGAACACCAGATCTTTCTTACAACTACATCAGTGAATTGTGGCTGATTCATCCCTGACTCATTTTGCTAACGTTCTTAAATATATCCATTTTCTRGTCTCACTTCAAGTAATTTATTTTAGGTTTCAGTTGGGTTTTTTTCACATAGGTATAGAAATCCCTTTTCTAATGGCACTGCTCAAAATAGGCTGAAAATAAAATACAATCAGATTTAGCTGCTCAGTTCATTTTGAGAGTCTGAGTAAAGCCAAATGTTGGACTTACCTACATGTGTAAGAACAAAGCCAAGATGTTTGTCCTGGAGGCCCTACAACAGTGGTTTCCATTTGTGCAGTACCTTCATGGTCCACTGTACTCTCCTGAAACTTTTCAATTGTTTTTACTGTGAAAGATSAGAAACTCTCAGCATTGACCTTTCAAACAGATTTTTTTGAATGAGTTAAACTTTGAGCTGGGTTGAAAATACTGCTGTTTTCATTATTTAAAAYGAGAAACACTGAAGGTATGACATGAATCAGAGTCACAATAATTCTAGACTAGAAAGCAAACTGGATCCTCCATGATAAGAATACATTTAGAATTGATGCTCAATTCCTCTGTGTCATCTTCTTGAAACAGTCTGACTGGTAAAGCAAAGACACTCCTTCACAGCTGATTTTATATTGCTATTCTATATTGAAGATAATGCTATTAAAAGCTTATTCAAAAGTTTGCATTATTTCTGCAAAACAGAATCTATCTGTACTATCAGATTTTTAAATATTAATGGAAAACTTTTCTGCCAAAGGAACCCCAAATATCTCTGAGCAAAAACATTTCTAATATGAGATATTTGCCAGGGATGATGTTTGTACAATGACCCACAAAAAGATATTGAATTTATGGGATTTTTTTTTCTTACTATTAAGAATTCCTCATTTATTCACATCTACACATTGATGAATGATCTTTTACTACTAAAATAATTTTGATATGGATATGAGTGAGCTAGAGAAAAGTGAATGCTTATCAAAGGTAACATAACAGTTCACCAACTTAACATACAAGAAATGTTCATATCAGTGAGAAATCCTTTAATAATACTGCACAAGCTTAATCATTAAGGARGAATGAAAGGGTATGGGGCAAGGCTTATCTCCAATTTGAAATGGATTTGCTAACTTCAACTCAATGCTCTCAAAAGAGTGTAGAGTAACAGAAAGGGGATCCACAGATTTGTTATTCATCAAGTCTTTTTACAAACCTGAATTTTTTATGACTAAAAATCTGCTATTAAGTAGTTTTTCAATTGACTAATTCTGAAGGAGYAGAGCAATTTACATGAAAATACTAATTTTAAACATGCTTTTAATGAAATGCKTATTAAGGTCAAGCACTATGATTTGGAGARTAAACTATGTTAYTCCATTGTAATACATTTAATTTTAYRCTGTTCAGAATCRTTATTTTAAAAATTCTCCCACAAATGTGCATTAGTTGCACTGAATTTCAAACATGTTGTTTTCTTTTTCCTTGTGAAGACATAAACAATTTCTGCCTGCTTCTATYCAGCACATATGAGATTGCTGTCATTCTTTGTTATGTGCCCCTYAGAGGAGCCAAAAGCCTTCAGCACTACCCTGGACAGAGGTGCTTTGGGCTTTACAGGTGTCCTGGCAGCTGCAGAGCGCACTGTGCTGGGAAGGGCTGAGCCTGGTGCCAAAGGCTTGCCAGCACAGGCACTTTTATTTGGCTTGTGAATAAACAGAAACAAAAAGCAAGGGGCTGTTGGTGTGGAATGTCCTCACAGCTCCCTATCATGGAAGTTAAAACCCCTTGTTTATATCATATGTGTGCTGGAAACTTGGAGCTGGCAGCTCTGCACTGCACACAATATAGGCATGTTCCTACAGAGCTGCACAGAAGCCTTGGTCACTCCTCAGCTTCTGGCCCMCATGAAAACACAGCTCCCCCAACCACCCTCTTTTCCTGGGGGACAGAACTGGAGCTCCACTCTTATGTCTATTTGACTTGAAGCGGAAGCCATCTGGAGAGAAAATATCAAGGAATTACTGATAGTTTTCCTTGTGGTTGAAGCAGCTTTATGTTTTTCCTAGTCCAAGCCTAGCTGAAACTACTTCCAGCAGGAGACACAGCTATCCAAACATGCCAACAAGGAGCTGACTCAGTTCAAACACTGCTGGCTCATTTTGCACTATCTGACCCCAAATGGAACTCTCCTGCTTTAGAAGGGAAGTAAGAAACCTACATAGACAAGCCTCCAAGCATGAAGTGCTGACAAATCTCCAGTCCTGTCTGAAGCCCCTCATGCGCTTCAGATGTGTGCAAGGGATGCACCTTGCAGGTGGCGTGTGGCTTTTATCCCAGGTCAGGCTGGAAACAGGGTGCACAGAAAGAAGCGGGATCACAGGTGAAAAGCAACAGAAACAGCAAACTTTGTGTACCTGGCACTTAAACCATGACACCAAGTTAGTTCAGGTAGCTACTGAGTAGCATTTGATTACATCAGTAATTTGTGCACGTACAGGGAAAAAGCTGATGTGTTAATTCCTGGCATGTTTGTATTAACAGAGCTTTTATGGTCAGTTAAACTGGGCCAGAGCATGGGCCTGTCCATGACTTTTTTTTTTTTTTTTGCTGCAGTTTTAGTTATGAACAAGTGCTTAACCCAGTGTACAGGAACTGTACATTTATTATAAAGTTCTTACAGCTTCATGTATTTTACCTGAGGGATGCTTTCCACTTGCTGCTGTCTCTTTCTTATGAAGCCACCCTCAGTGGTTACATTTTGTGGAGTTGTTCTAGGGGAGGAGTTCAGGGAGACTCAGCCTTTTCCAGGTGCTCTGAGGCTGGCTGCTAGATAAAAAAAATAGAGGATTCATTTAGGTTGTCTGCAGTGGCTTCAGCTCCTCTAAATACTGCCTTTCTGCCATGATCATCTGTTGGCCTTACAGGCTGTCAGGCTTCCTGTGGTTTAATATTTATCTTTCTGGATTCCTTTTGTTTGCGTTACCACCAAATTGTTTGCAGGTTTTTTTTGAGCTGCATTTATGGGTTGAGAGGAGGTAATAGAATGGTGGTGCTATGGATTGGTTTTCTCTAGCACTGACTTTCCTCAGGCCTTGTGTGCATCATGAAACACTTGTCACATTTAAGGCTTGAGTAAAATATGTCTTTGAGTGCCTTTATGTTACCTAGCCAGGCACCTACTAGAGAGCCTTGCTGTTTTGGAGCATGTGCACTTGTGTATGAAAGCTCTTTTTGCTACCATGGTTTAGACTACATGTATTTCTTCAGTAGTGTGTCTAGAAACAGAAACAATTACTTTTAATGCACTATTGGTATTTTCAGTGCATTGTTCTAAACTCACACTATACTCCCTGAATGCCAGTATCAGTGAGGATTTGCCACTGCTGCCTGCAGTCCCTCCTTATTTACTGTTCACTGCTTGCTCAGCACGAGGAACACAATCATGGGGAGTCCAGTGGAGATTAGGTGATGATTAGACTGGTCCCCAGCTCCTGTCCTGAGGCTGGAGCTCTTCCAGAGCTGCTGCCCTGATCTTCTGTCTTGCCTACCCCAGCTATAGGCCTTGCTTCCCAACCCTCTCACTCCCTCTCACACTCACCATGCAGCCTCTCTTGTGCAAAAAAAAAAAAAAAAAAAAAAAAAAAAAATTTTTTTTTTTTTTTTTTCATGTTTAATGTATGCCTACCATCCTAAACCACAGTCCTGTAAATGCACAGGAGAGATCCTGTCAGAAGAATGAATAATTGTACTCCAGCTCAACYAAAGATTGATTGATCCTTTCTTTCATTTATTTCCTGGCCTCCTCCTTAGTGGACTTTCTGCATTTTCTTTTTAAAAATTGATTTTTTTCTAAATAGTCACTAAATGCTGCATGCACAAATGTTCTTTAGCATCTTTCTTCAACCTCCTGCTGCTACTTGGAAAGCTGTGCTGTGCCTGTGGCAGAAACATTGCATACATTAATCATCAGGGAAGACGGTGCCAAACAACAAAAAGGTAATAGCTTTACTAATATTTTTGCCTTTAAAGATCAGGAAACAACAACTGAACTTTAAAAATCTTTGTTAAAATTTAGTTTGCTGAAGACAGTTCATTATTCCAATGTATGGCAGCACATTAATACAAAATCTGCACATCAAAGCACATTACAGCAGACAAAGCCAAGGCTGCTGGTAACTCACTCCTGTCTCCACACCAGTTCAGGGTTCCTTACCCTGAAAAAGGAGCCACACAGGTTTGACATAGGTGTGCAGCCAGGAAAGGCTCCATCTTTGGGGGCCAGACCCACCAGCAGAGGGAAGAAACGGAGGTGTTGATGCAGCTGGGAATTACATGAGGCTGGACCCAACTGCTGCTGAAGTTGTCATTCACTGCAGCAGAAGACAGGCTCAGCCCCATTGGAAAAGTTCTGCCCAGCAGAGGCTGTTCTGTACTGCTGTCTAGAGGAAATGCAATCCTGCACAGATGACAACTATCTCATCTTTTTCAGGCATACCTTTTCAGCTCCCTAGTTTCTTGCTGCTGCCTTATGCTGTATAGTTTCTGGTTTTCTTCATGGATAAGATTACTCTATTTTTTTACATTTAGGTTTGGATATATTGGATAAATGAAGAAATGTCTATTGTGTTCATCTGTATCACCAGACTTAAGATCACTGACTGAAGAAATCATTTCCATTTCATAACACAGCATCTCCACTGGAGAAATTTAATGGAGTTGCATGTCCATTTATCACTTCATGTTCGATTTAATAGCAAACTGCTACAGGCTTAAGTAATACAATGAATTTAACAGGTAATTACAATAATCCATAATTAATTAAGAATGTCTATACTTGAACAGAAATGATAGGTGAATGGGAAGGAAAATCATAAGGAAAGTATAATTTCTKTTTGATAAAAACCTGCAATTTGTTTTTCATACTTCCATCATTAAATTCACAGCACAGAACAACCTTGGATTTTTGAAATCCCCTTACTCTTCATTTTCATATGTTATAACTTCAGACGGTCACTTCTCTTGTCTAACTATTAAAAATAAAGGCAAAATAAATCTGGAGTCATAAAACTGTTACCTTCTAGCTGAGTTCACATAAAGGAGAATAAAGAATAGAGACACTCAATCACTAGAAAACCAGTGATGGGAGAACAACTCTTTTTCAAAAAAGAGCTACTAAATGTTATTTTTTTGTTCAATGACATGAATTATGGTGTTGAGCAGTTACAGTTAAAACACACTGAGTTCAGAGACAACCACAAAAAGGCAAAGGATTAATATTGTAGTCATAATGGTAAACACCAAACTGTTGCCTTCAATCTGACTGAAAAATTGCCTGAAATTCTAGATACACCTGAAAAACTTTAAAGACTTTTATGCTTGTTTCACCCTCAATATTTGAAAGTAATCTAATAATACGCTCAGTAGCAAAATTCAAGGAGTGTAGATTTAATTAATTTCTTAAGGACAAAAATAGTATATTCCATTTTTTTTTGCAAGTCAGTATAGTCTGTTAGGATGCTGCATGCAATGCTAAAGCATTTCAGTTGTGTGTGACAAAGAAGGGCAAAAGGAGTTCCTGCTTGGTCCAGCAAGCCTGATTCTATGAAAAAATCTAGGAGGACAAGACAGGTTTTTTAACAGACTCCTTTTAAATCTAAGGACAAACTGTCAGTTATATGCACTTTAGTTCTTATCTGAGTGTTGTTTTTCCAGCCTGCCTTATGTTCTTTAGGGAACTGCTGCCCCAGGCCAATCTCCAGAGTGTTTACCCTTGCTCTGAGTCACTCCTCTAACACTTTGTGACAATAGTATCTACTAATTGATTCTTGCTTACAAAGTTAATATCTGGAAGTGGTTCAGMGCTTCCTCAGGATCACAAATATCAGCTCCTTCTCTGCTCCCCTGAGCCTTTTATACATCTTGTTTTTACTGTTYACCACTGTGGATAAAACCCTGGGCCCTCCTTACCAGGAGGTCTTGCTGTTGCCATATCTCATAATAGGGTCAATCCCACCTGGTAATTCACTGAAACCACTTTCTTTTCCCAATTAGTCACTAATTGTGTGTTTCTTGTTATAGGACAGAAACTCTGATTTGAAGCAGGGGGATTTTATCTTGTTTTTTAGATTTTCTAGGTCTGAACATCCTTGTCTGACYGGTATCACTGTGCCCTGCAGTTCATACATTTGAAAGCCTGAGTAAGCAGCAGGCCCTGTAAATCTCAGTTAGATGGTGACCRTGGAAGCACACATTTCCTTTACTCACTCTTGGTATTGGTTCTGTATTTGTAAAAGATCATGCAACATTTCTTTCCCCAGCATTCCAAAAASGAATCTGTATCCACAACTAGGAGCAGCACCACAGAAAGACTGTTAATTAGTAGCAATTTTTCCTTCACACTAGGGCTGGAATCATCACTAGTAAATGGGCCACAAAGTGAAAAATGAAGAGATAAAGTACTAATAGCTTTGTTGATTTTATGACTTAATGAAGCAGGGGACCTATAAAGCATAGTACAATTGTGCTTGATTAAAATAATGAATAATATAATGCATTATACACAAAGAAGCAACAGTTCCGTTTCATGCAGATGGCCTGACTTTGGGGATTATCACACTAATAATGTCATCTAATTTACATGGGCCTTATCATCCATATATATTCCTTCCTTTCTGGATGAGAAAAGGGAAACTCATGGACATACTGACGTTATATGAATCCTGTTGCAGTGAACATGGGACCCTCAGGGAGAGTGACTCTGTTTCTGGAAACCCTGGAGACCTCTGGGTAGAGAAACTGGATCAAAACTTCTCTGCAGCCCTGTAACTTTCTCTCTTCCTAAAGTGAGACAGAAAATAAAGAAAAATTAATTTTCTAGGACTTTTYCCCCCCTAACGACTTATTTTCTTCCATGCAGATTTCTATGCAAGTATATGCTGTGGCCCAGGCAGTGCCTTCTGTGGTGTTTTCCAGTATGGATATCAACCCACATGGGCCTTCACTCACCACTCATCCACACATTTGCATTTGTGGAGCTTTTATGTAATAGTGCACAGAACCTGCTACAGTTCTCTGTTCCACCAGCAGAAGGAATAATTAATGAAGAATATATGAGGCATCTGACTTCTGAAAAATCTTGCATCCTAGCTGGTGTAAGATTGTGCCAGACTCCTGAGATTTCTGTCCTGCTTATCCTTATTATAGCTTTGAAGCATCTTTTAATCAAATCAGTGAGGAAATGACCTGAGATCCTGCTCTAGTCCTTTCCTGTGAACAAAATATAGATACAGTTCTAAGGCAGTTAAGCAAAATATGCAGAAACTTGGGTAAGCTAATTTGTTCAAGGAAAAACACCCCAAACCTTTGTTCCCTCAGTTCTTGGAAGAAAGCAATCCATTATGTGCTSTAGAAATTAATTAGCTTCTCCCACAAAATATATGAAATTTTCAAACTGATTTTGCATAGCTAAAATAGAAGGTTTTTTCCTCGCACTTCCTTTCCCTGCCAAATTTTTTTAATTGCTTAGTACTGATCATTAGCAGTTCATGAGCATGTACAGCACTGTTGTTGATGATATAGGATATTATATCAACTTCTGTCCATAACAAATGAGGCTCAGAACATTTTTTGCTCATTTTCTTAAAAACAAACACTTTTCTCCTTTCCCTTCACYTCCTGATGATTCTCAGAGCATCAAATGTATCCATTTTCTAGTTGAAGCATGGTTTTCAGAGAAGCAARCAGTATGAAATGAAATTGCTGTGTGCTGCCCCCCACCCCGCTGCAGTCTCCTGGCAGCACCCTGTTGTTAGTCTTTAGAGAAAGCTGAAAACATGGATTGGCACATGGCTTGCACAACAACATCACTCTATCTGGACAAATGTCGTGATATGGCAATCACAATAAATAGAATATGAACACAAACAGCCTGGGAAGGAATAGATCCTTACATCTGATGATGATATTAAATTGATTTATTCCATGTTCCTCATATTTCTTTGAACAGAAATCCCCAAAAGCCTAAGCCTGAAGCCTTCTTAACACTGGGAGCATAGGAACTTGCACTTGCAAGGTTTGGGAAGCAACAAACCCAAATATTCTGTCTCTGAAATCTCTGTCAATACACTCCATAAACAGCATTTCCCCAATTCACCACCCTCTTTAGCATTCAGACACAACAATAAACTCATCTGCTGCAGTTTGCTTATTTGGTTATTTGAAAAAAAGACAAAAAAATTTAAGCTATTTTGCTGGCCCAGCAGAAGTGACTACAGAAGCCACTTCCACAGGGCAGCTGTAACAGCACGTGAAGAAAATGTCTGAAAAATAAGAGATCTGAAACAATCTCTCAAAGCTACAAAAAAAGCCTGACAAAGCCCTAGCAGAAACCTCACATCTCATAATCCTTTTAGGCTGAGAAACTGAAGGAACACAAAGCTGCATGTAGCTGTAAAAGAAGACCCCAGCTGTCAAAATGCTCTACAACACCTGATGCCCCATCATCCTTTCTTGCCAAGGGAGATGGCTAATTACAATTGTCCATGAGAAGTTCACATAAACAGTGTCCTTTATAAATTTTTTCCCCTCTAATATAAATTGATTTGTCAAACGATAGCCTTCATCCAAAATACCTTATCTTCCTGTTTTTCAAATATGGCAARTTGGATTTATACTGTAATGCAAACAAAGGCTGCAATATTTTTGTGTCTTCCCTCTGAATAGAGAACTACCACTGGGCTGTCTCTGCCAGTGGATCCTTCCACTCATTTGGTCCGTATCTGGATGTTTTGTGTAGTATGGATGTGTTGGACATCCTGGAACAAAATGCTTATGCTGAGGAAGTTATCTGCAGTCAAAAAATCTTTGACCTGATCCTAACTAGTAACTTTTTAAAAAATAAATCAACTCTTTTATACCTCCTGTAAAGCCAAAGTTCTCCTCACTAAAACCAGAGGTAGGTTCAATAATCAATGTAAAGAAAACTACCCTTTAAAACTAGAGCAGCCCATTATCTTGCTCATGGAAGTGTATTACACAGATTGATCTCTGCAGACACCTATGCCTCTCTGAAACAAGGATTAGAGATAAATATCTTATTTGCAGTTCATTGTACCTGTTTGTGCCCATGCTCCCTGTGAGGCTTACAGCTTACTGGAGAAATTGGCTGTTTGGGTCAGTGGAGCAGGGAGCTCTTTCTGATAGACTTTTRGATATTACAACAATAATAATGGAGATTAATAAGTTTTATATTATTTAGTGATTGATACTTTTTCCTGTTTAAAGTTGTGTGCTGACATGAGATGAGACATTTCTGCCTGCAGTGGTTCTGTGCTGCTCCAGTGAGAGGTCACCAGGCTGCCCAGATGAGCAGCTGTGTGCTCTCTCCCGGCGCCTCTCAGGCAAAGCAGCCAGCAGCAATTAGTGTAATAGTATAAATTAGTAWAACAATATAAACAATTTAATCAGCCTGCTTGAATTAGACCCACAGTTTTGTTTAAAATGGATTACAGGAGAGCATACTGCCCTGAGAGCCTGTATCTCCAGCAACCAGGCACCAAGGGGAGATCAGCCTCTTCACCCCATCAGCCTCCAGATGGATCAATTCATGTCCACAGCCTCATGCCTCTSTGGCAGTTGTTCTGCTTCCTTGTATTTTCTCTTACTTCAGTTCCTTGATATCCTAATGCTAAGCCAAAGAACAGAGCTGAATATCTTTGCAGGTATTTTTGTACACAACCACCTTGTCTCATGTGCTCCACCCRTGTCCATGGTAACTTCCATCTTCCTCTTTGGTGTAAAACTAATTTAGTTTAGTTGCAGTTTATATTTTTCACTGCTTTCAGACCCATTAACATTTCTTAAAAAAAAAAAAGTTTAAAATACAAAACACCTTCCTTGCTCATGGGAAAATTCTTAACTTAAATGACTGTCATGTATTGAAATGTAAAATGAATTATTGTTCAGATCTGCACATCTCTTGAATAGCATAAAAAAGMAGTCATCAAAACAGACCTGACTTCAAAAACCCAAGTATAAGTCCTGGAASATTCACATCCCAATAAAACTGGAAGCACTCCTYATTATCTGAGCAAACTTTAAAGAGSGGTAATTGTATTAAAATAACAWCAACTGTCAGACATGATTGAAGGAATGAGAAGTTCTCCTGAATGCCACGTTCAAATGGTGACTGACTCAGTGCTCCTTTTCCAAACAGCTTTCAATGAAATTTAGTAATACATTTTTCCCTCTCAAGGCTAGATTGAAACCAGGTAGCAATTGCACTTCTCTGAAGAGAAACTCAGTTTCCAAGAGCAATGAGTAAAGAACAGTTGAKAATTCTCACTTATAAAGGGGAAGTTCCTAAAAAGAAGACACTAAAKGCATAGAAACCAAGACAGAAAACGTTCATTTTGGAAAGTGTCCCTTAAGGCAGGAGTGCATCTCTTAAGTGTGCAATAGCACTATCCTGTTCTGGGATGGGTAACCTGAAAACTATTGGGTGTTGAAGGCTGATGCTCTCTCCCTAGCTCTTTTCACTGTTTTCTTGCACACATCTGTGGTTTACAGAAGCTCCAGGATTTATATATACTTGTCTTTGATGCACAGGCTACCTTGCTAGAAATAAAACTAATTTTCTGCTCCTCAGGATTTTATGCTGGTTCTCCTACAAGAGCTATAAGCTGTTTACCTGTTATCTTACAGCATAATACAGGCAAAATAGGTTTTCTACTGTTTGTATTGATTTTTCTGCTAGCTCATTTGACTGTCCAAAGCAAAGCTTTAACAACACGTGCTTGAAATGATATATTTGAAAGTATTGCCTCAGTTATTTAGTTCTGTAGATATCATGACAGAACCATATGYCCTCTTTGAGTTTAGAAATATAAATCACAGGAGAATAACAAAATTCTTTGGTTTGGAACCTATCATGAGMGAAAGGCTCCAACTGTCAAAACTGAAATAAAATGAGGAAAATGAGCCATAAAAAAGCATTTTGGATTTGTGAGTGCCTTTGGCCCAAAAGGATTTTTAATTGAAAGAAAATGGTTATTATACTACTGCTCAATTAAAAACAATTAAGYTTTTTCACAGTGCACTGAATATCAATATCATAAACCTCTTCAAATCCCAATTACTCCCTGTGGTATTCCAGATGAGTTAGTGAAGGATAAACGGTGCACARTCTATGCGTGACTCATCCCAAAAATTCTCTGAGAACTACACCCAATAAAAGGGTGTATTTGAGAGGTGCAGAATTTGTCATACAAGCAGGTCCCTTTCAGCTGCAGGAAATCAGGGATTGTCATTGGCTGAGAGATAAACAGTTCTTGTCATATTACTGCTCACTGATGCTCCTCTGTTCTGGCATACCAAGCACAAAACTGAAAGTCATTTAATCAGAATTAAAAATGAGTTTTGAAGAGGAAAATGAAGGCTGATAAACTTTAATAAGAAGAAACCTGGATTATTTGAAYATATCTCTGATTGTCTTGGTGAAAAAAAAAAGGAAAATGAGGTACATGTCCAACTGTCTAAAAAGTCCCATTTCTTTTTATTACAAGAGTCTTAACTGTAATTAGATAAGTCATTTTRGTGCCCATTTTCAGATAACCTAACACAAATATCAGGGTGGAGGCACTATTAGATTCATTGATTTCTATATACTCAAGACCTATGAATCATTTTAAAACCAGTGGACTAGAAAACCACAATTTTGTGAACAAAATATTTTCATTTCTCCAAAGAAACAAATGAAAATAAGCCCCTAAGAAACCATTATTTCTACTTCATCCCAAGCTTTTTTGATGCCTATCTTATATGACTCCACTATGGCAATGCTCTTTCTGGAAAAAGTGAAAGCTTTCAGGGGGTAAAGGGCTGCCATTACTTTGGAGACGTAAAACTTCTGCACTCTGATGATAATGCTTCTAAATATGGTAATGTACACACTTCCTCAGGTTTGAGGTACARTATGTTTTTAAAGAATAAACCTATATACAAGACTGATACCTTACAAAACACCAAAGTCCGTTATCACAGCAATATAAAACTGCACACACACACACAAAAAAGYAGCTGTGGGTTACAATCTTCAAAGGTAACTCCATTAAGATCTGTACAACAACCTTTCATCTCACTCAGTTTTAGCATTTTTATCAGCTGATCTCATATATATGTATTTTAAATATTATTATATCTACAGAAAGAGATCTAGACTAAATCTATATGGCAAACTAACAGCTCTTAACAGACAAAAATAAAAATTATCAGAATAAATAATGTCATTCTGATCTTCCACTCTCTTTGTATGCTTGCTTTACATCCCCTGGCTATAAGATTTTATAGCTCTGACTAGACATCCCATTTAAAATTCTGAGTGAACCTYCCTGAATTCCAATTAATTATTAATAGCAAAATGTTGCTTATAGAATAGATGGATTATTTTTTCCATGGGAAATTTAAAAGCCAGACAAATATCCAGGAGCTACAAAGCAGAAACATGAAAAGCATGCTTGTGACATTTCTCTTGAATTCATTTCAAGACCTCTCTCTGTGARTTTTTCTGGAAAACAGGAAARRAAATAGTAGTACATGGCAGGAAGATGTGCTATATAAAAGTTTACTCTTTCAAAYACAGAAAACAATGTGGTGTGCAAATAGAATTTTAAAATTATTTTGCATTRTTCTAGAATTTCAGATGTACTTCCTCTCATAAGATTGCACCTCATTAAGCATAAGACACAACAGCAACAGTTGTAGCTTCAAAAAGAGGGATGGTGGAAATAGTCAAGTGGARAGTGAGGCCTCCTTTGGCTCTGCAGAGCAGATACCTCAGGCTCAGCAGCTTTCCAATACATCCTGCTCCTGCTAGGCCTCTTGGCTTCAGGGAACCTTCAGGCAAAAATAGTCCAGAGGACAAGAAGCAGAGCAAACTTGGGTACCAACAATGTCTTTTAAGGATGAACAGGATTATCCTAACCTCTTAGAGTGAGACAACCCCCAATGAGAAATCAGACATCATTAATGGATAGATACATTTATCAAATATTTCATAGCAAAAGCAGCTTGTGAAACATTGAGATATAGRCAGGCTTTTCTCAATAATCTATCCTTATTCTAGAAGAGTGAAACACTTCAATCACATTTAATTTTTAGGAAGTATTTAACATAGTACCTTAGTCCTTTCCTCTCTCTAGTGTGTGGAATACCATTGAATTGGTGTCCAAACATTTTACTAAATTAGAGAAACACTTAAAACTATGTGTGTTAAAAACATAAGCATCCCATCCTCTATGTGCTAATCTTCTGACAACTATAAAAGCAAAACAGACACTCATAATGTTAAAAATACTGCTCCCAAGCATCCTGGAATGACAYTTACCTCTGCTGCTCCTGGAAAATGGTTTGCTCCTCTGTGCAACAGAGAGCTCACCAAGGCGGCTGTGTTGGTGAGATTGTTTCCATCTAGCTGCTCTTTCTAACTCCTGTTCACCTTGCTCCAGTTTCACCAGTTTCCACCTGGGTATTCACCTCTGCCCAGCAAACAACACCTGCCTGGGTGTGCAATCTAAGTGACATTCTAGTTTTGTGTGTTCAGACAGTTATGGCCTTAACTTAGACTGCTTATTTGAGGAATGAATGTAAAGGAGCTCCCCCCACTTTSACCTCTTCTGGTTAACACCAAGAAGGTTTTTTTTCTCAGTTTCCATGAGAATTTTCACTGACTTTGTGACAGACTAACAATTAAAATACCATTGCTTCCACCATCAGGAAGCCATGTCATGTTACCCAAGCCATGTTCTCTCCAGAATGTTCCAGTCTTTTAGAAGAGCCTCTGCCCAGTGGTTTATGGAAAGATTAAGACATGGCTTGGGTTCACTGGTAACTTTCTGTGCAGACATTGGATGTCCCAGTTAACCCTGGGAGGAACAAGGTTTACAAATGGCCTACCTGCCACTGGTCTAACATTGCAGCTGCAAAAGAATGAATGACAGGAAAAAGAGAATACAAATAAAGTCACWTTCCCCTCCCACAGTTCTCACTGTGTTCTCAGCACGTGTCCTGCAATGCACAGCTATACAAAAGTACCCAGAGCACCCGAGTGAAGACATCAAACAGAAYCTCTCTGTACCCTCAACTGAATACAAACTGCAAATAAAATTGCTCCATTAGGTAGCTGAAAAAGGTGTCACTGAGTCTGTAGTCAGCTCAGACTAAAAGACATAAATATGCTCTTTCAATAGAAGGTGCAAATCCCTATTGACTCAGAAGCAGCAGGAAAACGAGCCAAGGGAGACTGCCAAAAATAACAACCAAAAGTCTCAAGAGACACAAATTCCAGTCTCCTAACAGGCATGCACACCCAGAGTGTTTCGTTGACATGAAGTACTAGAAAAACATCTTAAAATTTGCATCTCTATTTCCCTAGGAGTTTGCAACTGTCAAAATACAGGGTTCAGCCCAAGTGCAAGCCATACATGATGATGGGAAATATGGTATTCCCTTGGGCCAGTACTGCTCCACTGCTTTCATATGCCCAAAGTATCATTCACAGCAAATGAAATAAACTGTATTATGGGGATGAGCATTAACAACTAAACAGGGCGTTTCTATCTCAGAGAAAATCTCATGCTTGAAAATTGCAATAAAAAGTTACTTCAGTTTAGAACACACACAAGAGCTCCTCTATTAACAAAGCACAAGCACTTGTCAGGACCATATTGATTAAAATTTTTYCCATTTACCCTAAGCACTGAACAAATGATGTGCCTAATATGTGCAAAAACCAAATTGGAGGGCAAGCAAAAGAGCAGCTGTTTCCAGTTGGAACTATTACTAATGGGAACATTTCATTGTGTAATTGTTTTAGTGCCCTATATAGGGATCCAGAAGTAGTGTGACTACTGACCTCTCTTTTCTGAATCACATCATAATAAATAAATAAATAGTCTATAACACCTATTTTTGTGGACTTCTCAAGGCTGAAATGAGTCTCATGGTAGCATGTGGCGGGCTTTTAGCAGAGTGTAGATAATCAACAGGTCATAGTAAATTAAATTAAACATAATTCAATCAGTTGCATGGTAAAATGGGATTTTAGGATCTTGTTACCTTGAAGTCACAGAACTGCCACAATYTGGGTCAAAATCTGTACTGACCTACTGCTCAAAGTGGACCAACACAGAGAAGGTTACAGCAACATGCAACATTTTTGAGTAACTTCTTTTAATTCATTTAAGTAGAAGTACATAAAATTTGGGTGGGGGCTAAAGGTGGCATGTGAATCTGAAAGCCACCTGCATTATAGCCAATAATTACAGCTGGGAACAGAAGATGATTTTCCAGTGGAGATACTACTATATCAAGATGACAAAGAAAAATTTAATACTTAGTAAAAATGAAATTAAAACTTTAAGGAAAACAATAAATTCTGGTTTAGTTCTCAGATTATCTTRTAAAACTCTGATATTAGCCCCTGCACTAAATTTTGTTCTGTACTTCACTGTGAAGCCTGTGAAGTCAGGAAGATGCTCACAGAACACTCACAGAAAAACCCCTGAAGCCATTTCTGAGGACAACCACATCGGTACCATCACAGAGGGCCCCAAGAACCTCACTYAGAACCTGAGGACAGAATTCAATCATCAGGTTTTTAAACCAATTTTCATCAGCTTGTTTATATTTAATCTTGATCATACCCTTCACAAAAACTCAAGGGAAACCTAGTAGTGATTCTCAGTTAAAGAAGTAGAACAAAACTGCATTAATGAAGCGCAAGAAAATAAAATATTATCAAGGCTTCCAGAAGRAATTATGGTTTTCTAATCCATTATCCATTAAGCCATCCATTTGATGACTTAGATCTGTATCTCTGGCCCACAGCTTTCAGGAATACTGCRGTGTTCCTTGCAACCTTGGGCTACTCACACATGGGTTTGGCTACTATAAGTCTGGCTAGAGCTGGAGTAGGTGAAGAAGTTACACATATTAACAGTAATGATAATTGCCTGAAAATCTCAGAAATTTCAGAGATTTGGGTTTAATAAGAACCCAGCATGGAAGTAATGAAGCAAAAAATATCCAGCTACCATCAAGATTATGTTATGGAATCTTCTTTCTTCATTATTCTTCATTTAAATGTCTAATGTGGTATTCAAGACCTCATTCCTATCCTTCATAGATCACAAATTATTTTTAAAAGGGATGTTTCTTTGTTAATTGTCTTCACAGTGATGTTCAGACCAAATAAATCAGTATTATGTAAGATTAGTGCCATTAAAAGGGCACTAATACAAATGCTCTTATTTTGCTTGCACCTCAGGGCAGTAAGCAAACTTGCCTTCTGCAAAAGCAAAATTGTTTACTCCTAATTAGTTCAAGTAAAAGCACAAATCAAGTTTCTACCTTAGGGTTTAGCTATGTGGAGAATTTTCCATGCTGATGGCTACTGGTTCAAGTGAGATTATGAAGGGCAAAATTTATTCCTGACTACAGTCAATATTACAGATTTTTAGCAGCTTGTCTGCAAAACAACTAAATCTGAGCAAAATTTCATCTAAAGTCAGCTGATGAATTTTTCCATGCATTCTCTTCTTGAATTAGAAATAAATCTAATTTTCAGGAGCAGCTTATAAACTCTGTGCTAGCACACCACAGGCCAGAGATGCAAGAGGCTGGGAAAGCAGGACACTTCTCACTCTCATTTCCCTGCCATCAGCTCTCACACTAAGAACACACTGCAGCTACTGCCAGTGGATCTGCTGTCACTGGAGCAGGAAATCTGCTGGCTTTCAGGACATCTAACAGCCCTCCTCTGTTATCTGTGACCTAAATATGATTATTTCCTCACATCAAACATTGAACACTTTGATCTATTAAATCTTTAAGACYCATCAAACCAAAACCCAAAGCTCATTTAAAATTAGGAAGCAACCTGCTTTTTGGAAATACATATGGACATGCATTTGTGTGCATGCACACAGATCMCAGCTCTGATTTTTACTCAAAAATTATAGCAATTCCCACAAGAAATTCCTCTCARTCTGTTTTCAGAGATTATACCATCACATTGCAGTTTATACAGGAATAGAATTTACAGTTCCTTCCTACATGGCAACAAATGCATTATATTTTTAATAATCTACTCTGGCAAATAAGACCTCTTCTGAGAAAGAGGAAGGAACTTTGGAATAAGTTATGGGGAATATCTCATTCCATARAAGATTGAAAATACTTGTTTCCACATTCTTCTTGGAATGTCATATTCACAAGAGTGAGTGCATTGCACTCATATCCTTAGACAAGTAAGCAATGTGCTTATCAAAAAGCTTTTGTTTCCTCAGTTCAGCTATTAATCTTATTTCTTCCCATTTTGTAACCTGGTCAAGTTACAGCATTGCCATTCTGCAGCTCATCTCTGCCATAAGATGGGAACTCAAKAACATTGGTCCCAAACTTCTTGATGACCTGAGTTCAGTTCTGCCAGATCAGCAGATCTGAAGGTATCTTTGTCAATCAAACAGAGGAAGCAAAACTGGCTGTGGGTGGATTTGAGAAAATCAGTATACATTAGCATAATCCAGAAATGTCACATCTGAGCTGGCAGGCAACTAAATTAGACACAGAATGACAAATAAAAAGGAATCAAACATGCATCTAAAATTAGAGGTGACTTCATGGGGAAAAAAAAATATTTTTTTAAGATAACAGAATTATAAGTATTTGTCATACATCCCACAGTAGCTGAACAAACCACCTGGGTGAAAAGTAAGAAGAATTAAGTAAATAACATCTAAGAAATGAAAATTAAGTTGATACACTTATTTCAAGAAAGCAGTAGCTAAAAGAGTTACTTTTAGGCAACTGTTTTCAAACTTTTTATCTTTTATTTTTCTAAGGAAGAACAGCACAAAGGAAATCTATCAGAAATTTCTACCTTCTTTAATTTATGAAAAGTTGTATAGCTTAGGAATGAAGAAGAGTTCCCTTTTATCTCCACCTCTGACCCTTTTTTATATCTTCCATGTCATCAAAATTTCCCTTTCAAAATGGCCTTGATTTAAAGCCTATTGAAAACAATGGAATTCCACTTAAAATCCATGCCCATGTCTTGRTTATTGCAATGTGACTTTCCAAGAGGAAGCTAAAATGAATAAACASCTTACCAAATTTTATCCTGCCATGGGAAAATGTTCTATTCAAGCATTGCTTAGGATCACAGATTAAGGCAGCAGCTGAGAAAATAGGCTTATGCCATAGAATTTCTATTTGGTTCACTTGTATGGGCACATTTCTTTGAAAACCTCAAAATTTCCACTGTGTTTCTACAGCATTTGCATGAATTATGTGTTTTCTGTCAGTCTGGAAGGAGAACACATAGCACTGTCTACTCCAGTCCCATTCTCTGTTTGAAACTCTAAACCATCTTCTGCCTTCAAAAACAACCATTCTCATGGAAGCTGAGCTTAGCTAAAGAATATTACAATCTACATTGGTTTTTCCCATATAAACAAGAAAGAGAATTCCCTTCATTGTTCTGTCACTTGGTGGCAAAGGATGGAAACTCAGTCTGATACAAAGGTCCTCCAGCATTCTAACAGGACACACTAAGAAAAGAAGAAAAGATGGCAGAGATATCTTTCCAGGAAAGAAGGACATGTGGTTTACAAATTCTGGGCATCACAGACAGGAAAGAAGGAAGGAAACAAAGAAAAAGAGTTGGCAAAATGAAGACAAAGAGGAACATGAAAGAGAGAAGACTCATCAGTGTATTAGGGTAGGGTGGTAAGATTTACTAGCAGTAGGAAGGGGAGAGATTTCCAGACAGGATGAAACAACTGAGCTTGCTTGCAAAGCTGATTTTTTTCCTTGCTTACACAGCTGCCAATGCACCACAGATTTGTAACGAGTGCACAGTTTCTCCAAGGAATGCCTACAACATCCASAGTCTGATTTGAGTTTCACTGAACCCTGTGGGCCCTTAGAAAGACATACTGGGGACATATAAATGTAGAACAGCAGAGTGAATGCCACCTTTTAAACAGCACTCACTACCATTGCACTACCACTGACGTGCACTGAGTTGTCTTTCTTGGATAAAATCTCCTACTCTCTAACTGATTCCTTGTTCCTGTCAGAAACCCACTTGGATACCTGCAGACAAACAAGCTCAGGTCCCAGGTCCCTGAGGAATTTACCTAGGAACAGTCTGTATGATTTAAAGACACCAAAATTTACAGTGGTGGTGCTCTTCTTTTTGCAAAGGTCTCGGCAGCGAGACACTTCCCCCAGCAGCATTTAACTGCCTTCAGATTTAATGAGGTTGCTATTTTTCATTAAAAATTTGTAGATTCCTGTGACATATTTTTGCAATAATYTAATCTTTCATTAGTCATGGAGATGAAAGCATTCAATTAGCTGTTTTGACACTTTTGACTGTACTAAATAAAATCTTCAAGWATTTCCCAATGATAATGCCTCCTATCTAACAGATTTTCTGGAAAGATTGCACTTAATGATGGCAAAGGGGGRCATAATCAATTACATGGCCAGTCCAAAAAATGATAGGACAATGTCATAGGAAGAGCCTTGATGGAAAATTAATCRTTGCTTGTTAATTGATGCTTAAAGTGCTTCAGAGTCAGTTCTGTGGAGATCTTTTCTAATGTGAAAAACCCCACCAGAGGTAGGGAAGAAGTGGGAAGAAAGTGGGAAGAAAACCCTCAGAAATRCACCTGGGTATCACAGCACATTATAAAATACATTTTGAACACAAATGACACAGCAGTGACACAGATGACAAAYTTCCTTCCTTAGAGAACACTACAATATGACACACAGCAGTGGYTCCTTCTATCCTGGCTGCACCTACAGTTCAGATAAATCTGTTATCCTTCTGTCAGCAGCAGCATGAATRAACTGGGTCAAAAAWGAACATAAGACCTCAATGAAYATGGGAGAAACATGGAAGMTGTTTCTTGAGTACGTGAGCCAGATGCTCCAAATACTCCAAGGCTGCAGGAACTAAGTCACTCCATGATGAACACAGTTCAACCAAAGCCCTTCATGAAGTTCAGCTAGGATCAGGGGAGCTTCTCCAGAGCCTGGTTTAATCAACTTTAGAATAATGACAATCTTCCACCCCTGAGATGAGCTGGTAGTACCTCTTGTTGAGTGAGTCACCAAGATGAGCCTGGATCATTTGCGTGTGTGGAGAAAGAATGTGCTTGACTGTGCTGCCATCCATGCACAATCACTGTGGGGTGAGTTCCAAGCTGTACTGGCACCAGCTTCTCTGCACACCAAAATAAGAAAGGGAGGCACAGGAACACGAGGGCTAATGCATTCACAGGGAGACAAAATGCCAGTGTCTTTAACAGGACAGGAAAATCCCTGAGAAAGGAAACTTTTTTTAGTTCAGAGAAACTGATTCCTGGTTTTTTTTTTCACTTTCTGTAAAATTAACCATGCTCTTCTGAGTGGGAGTTTGGTTTTTTTGATGAAGTATTTTTAAACATTTTTAGAAATTTTTTGTAAGTTGACATTTTCTTTCTTGACRCTCAAGGAATCTTTGGGCAAAACTGATGTCTGCTAGACAGTGAAGACAACTTTGGGCACTATTAGTCAGGAAAGTTTTTCAGAAAGTCTTCAGAGATGCCTTTGGTTGGGATCTTTTAAAACTGCAAAATACAGAAGATTTCAAAAAGCGAATCAAGAAACACTACTGTATTTGGATGTTGTATTTTGGTTTGCTTTTCCTTTTGATGTCCACATTTCCTGAGATTCTTTGCATCAAAAACCATGCCAACACAGCTTAAAACAAGACATTTGTGACTGAAGGAATAAGATTAGAACTTTAAATATGAAACAAGTTCATTCTTCAAGTATCTAACCCTGCTGCTCATGCYGATCTTCTGAAATCAAGAGGACTCAAGAACACATATTTATTTCCAGAATATATATGCCTAGCCAGTGCTAATTACTTCATGAAAAGCCTTTTGCAGTAAGGAGCAGAGGTCCTTATTATAAAGACCACAGGGGGTTTTTTTTGTTATTATATACAATCAGAGTGGGTTTGGTCTCATTTTTCTTTCCTTAATCGAACCTACCCTTTCTCCCTGAAAGTGTGTATGTTCTAATCTGCCATGAGAGAGAGACATTATGGGCTAATAGAGGCTTGACTGCCAGACACATAGAAATTTTCTCATAAAGGTCATAAAGCAGTTGAAGACTGCTGAAATCCTTAGGCATTTTCCACTCCACAGCCTTTGGATAAAGACCAGACTGACCATAATTAAACAGTTCCTATCAAAAAAAAATACTTTCCTGATCACTAATGTTAGCTGTAGTTAAACATATTAATGAAATATTAATGCTAYCCTTTGAGAATATTTTATATGACTGATGCAAAAAARTATTTGATCAAAAACAAAATGCAAACTTAAGAGCCACAAATTTAGCAACAGTATTGAATTTTACATAAGGAACCACAAACAAGGTCTAGAATAATACAGATAAATCAAAGAAATGAGTAAGCCTGTTTTTGAAAAGCAAAGTTATGTCAGACCTGAAATAGAAAACTGGGAAAAATGACTTTGTTTCAAGTAACATCTCCCTCCCAAGCCTCCCACGCTGCCTATTCTGTTATGGAAATGTGTGTTGTTCATCAGAGTGGGCTGATTCCAGAGGACATGCCTCTGTCTCTGGGCATTCATTTTCATGAATGAAATGGCATGTTAGCAGCCTAGAGTGGGGAACTCCTCAGTCTCTCAAAACAGCATATCAATTCACAGAGAACGATCAAGGGATTTACAGATCTTTCCTTCTCTCTTGTCTGGTGAGCAGGCAAAAAAGYGCAAAGTCTACTTTACAATAATTCCAGGTTTTTCATTATTAGACAAACAATATAACTGAAAACWCAGGGAGGTTAACCTACTAGGGTTGCTGTTTTACCCAGTCTCTTATCTCCCAAATGAACATGGACAATTATGTTAACCCCCTGGGCTGCCAAATACGAACAAGCAGAAAGAAGATGACTGGAAAAAGCAAGGAAAATGCCAGGGCTGTCACCTCTGATCTGGGAAACYTGCAAGGCTCATAAGATAAAGGTACAGTGAATGCTTCTTAAGATAAAGTATTTATAAATCTTGTAACTGTTTAGGGAAGCCCTCAGAAAGCACCCCCTTAGGTACATTTGCATTTTTAAACAGATCCATTGAGCAAATTAGTTAGCTGAGGGGAGAGTGACCATCAAGGCTGTATTTGGAAAAACCAGCCTGTGTTCCTAAAATTACCCTATTGTTACATAAAGGACAAAAGGATCAAGAACAGAAGTGAGAGGCAGGAGGCATATCCCACTTACAACACAAGGGACRCAAACCACAGCCTCAGAGAATTTTCTGAGAGGGCAGCAAGTGTGAAGTGGGGAGGATGGCAGACCTTTCAGATGTGGTAAGATCCAAGGAGTCCTTCTTCATCCAGTTCTTACAATACATTAYTGTTTCAATATTTTAATAAGGCAATACTTCTCCCAAAACTAAAAAGGAAAGATTGCAGGGAATGAAAGATTAGGGTCACACTGGCTGACAGTGAAAGGATTGCTATGAACTACAGAAACAGCCTTGTCAGTCTGTGCTTGAAGCAGCTCTTCCAATCATCGATGTCACTGTTTTATCTGCAAGTTGTGGCAAAGCTACAAGTTTGTTTTCCACTGGAAAAGCTACTTCTGAGTTGTGCTACATACAGAGTGCTGGTGATAGGGAAATGTAGGCTGTGACTAAAATAAAAGCAGACTCCCTGAGAGGTATGTAGCAATCTCACACCTGACTGAGCACGGAAATGAAAGGCAGAGGAACAGGAAGTACAAATGGCTGTTTGCACAAATTCAAAGCCAAATTATATCATCGGTGGGAATGCATCCCCAGTCCAAAGCACACCTGTGCAAGGCTCACCACAGAGTGTGCAGTCTGAGATGGACATTGCAAWACAAAGGATCTGGCTACAGTCCTGACTGGGAAGCAGAGCTTTTCTGAGAAGCAGTGCCTTAACATATGGAGCTATGGACCTGAGCCAGGACATCAACCAYGTAACTGACCCCTGATTACACAACTGATCAGTTGGACTCGTAAGGATATGTTCTTAAATGATGCTGCAGGAGCAAAGCAGCCAYAAGTTAAAAACTGCACAACTCTGCTTATATACTTTCACGCCATGTTCATATACATATACATAGCATGGAAGTATATAAACATAGAAGAGTTTATGCAAGAAACCAGTGGTAGCAAAAGTCTATGATTGAATGACCAATAGCATTTGAGTTACAAATCTAAACAACCTGCTTTGCAACTTCAAATAGTCACATTACAAGAGGAAAGTGTCCCCAAGCCAGCCAGTGACAAAGARCATTTCAATTCAGGATGCATTGCCAAGGTCAGGATTCAGACTGCTGGAATGGCCAGTTTTGGGCCTCCTTGGGAATGTCTACAGAGACTGCAAACATAWCCCTAAGTTAAAAAGCACARACAGAGGTGTGAGTGYTTCCATCATGTTCCACCCTAGTTRTRTAAGAGAAWTAACTGCACTGTCTGGGGCTGAGTTAGAGTTCTAGWCTCCTTAGTTTCCCTGGATAATCTATGAAGAGGGAAAAGCTCATTCAGGYAAGAGYTGGGATCAAACCCACCTAYATTACCTGTGTTAGCTCCATTGGARAAGGCACAAATGAAGCTAGAGAGCCCAGGGATATCAGCCTTGTCTRCAGCTTGGGTGCCTAGCACTTGGTATCCCAGACAAATAAATGGGCAAAGCATGCAAATACCTATCCCACCCTCAGGTTTCATGGACTCAGCACAGGAAAAGGGATGTGCTGCAGGAAATAATCATCAGCATGGATTTATAATGAACTCAACAGGAAAGTGGTCTTTATTCTTCCACATGCTTGTGGTGGATTTAGACAAGAAGTGGCAAGAGAAAACCATAAAATGATATGATTCTACCCATCTGAAGTTAACCAGATTCCWAAGAATAGGAAATGCTGTGCAGAGACAGTTTTCAGGAAGGGTTACTTCCCAGAGAGGAAACTAATGGCACAACTCAGTGAGTGCATAGCTGAAGTTTGAGAATCTCCAAGAACAGAAAAAACCCCAAACACAAACAGCTGCTCTTAAAGCTTATTTATCCTAAAACAATTGAAGATGGTGATAGAAAAGGCAGTTTATTTTTAGAACCAGAAAATGTTGGGGTTAGTAAGTCTATTTGTATAGACATAGTTTGCGTGGCTAACTGACCACCTCAGGGAAAACAGGTGCTTATCAGCTTTCTGGAACACAAAGGAAAAAACCTGGGTAACCCAAGTATTTTAAATCCTTCAGTTAAACAGAAAATTCACAGTTAACTCCCTTTACCTGAAGCTCATACTAAAATTGTAGTGTGCAATGAAAACCCTTAGATTCAAACCAACTTCTTTTTTTGTGTATGTGTTTGCAAAAAATAGCACTCTTTTCAAAGGCTTAAAYAGCTACCTAATTTCTTTTAACCAATAATTTGGTTTCTATTTCATAAGTTTATGTTATTGTATTAAAACATTGTTTTGATTTATCATACTTTCAATTTCAAAATTCTATCAATCAGAACACTATGATGGATAATACCAGCAAGTAGCCAACATCTAGGGAAAGCATCAGCCTTTAGATAAGGATTTRCATCCAAGAGTAAGAGAAAGAAGAAGCAGAATTATTTTGAATGATTCCTTAGATTTGTCCATGGAATAATTTAAGTAACATGTAGAGTCAATGTTRTTTAGGTATTATGTATCTTTGGTGAGTGGAAGAATCAGGATTATGATGGATACTGAAATGCCCATTTTAAGAAGTTYGCTGGTATTCCTGGAATGGAATTTGATGTGCACTGCAGATATACATAATGGTTCACTAAGGTGCTTTCAGGCATAAAATCTATTCTTGTAACGGTCACTGAATGTAAAGCAGCTTTAATATCAGAATGAAAATCTTCCCATAGTTTTTCTATTTATGTGTTGCATCTACTCCTGCATGTTAGGAAGTATGAGGTTCATTCAAGGGGTTGCTAAGGATTTTATGGTCTTTGGAGAAGAGAAGCAGATGGTCCCAGAAAGACGAGCACTTCGAACATTGCAGTAGATTTGGGAAACAGACCTACAGCTGCCTAGGGATATAAATGAGAATTTTAAAAGGTTATTAACTGAACTACCACAAGCTGGGAAAATAACTCAAAACCAGATGCAATCACTAATTGCTCACTTGAACTTTGCCTATGAAGTTATTTCAGCAGGAAGAATATTTTTATGCTGACTCCAAACAAAAGTCAGAAAAGGAGATAATTAATAAGATTAAGAAGGCAATTAGAGCTGGTGATGCTTGGAATTCTCTGTGAATGCTGCACATTTGAATTCATTAGGTGACAGTAACTGCACAGATTCATCATACATGGAACCACTTAGTCCTGGAATGGACATCAACAAACTCAACTGTTCATTTTCATTGGTTCACACACAGCAAGGAGAAACCACAAATACCAAAACAGCTTTCAAATACTCGGAAGAAGCTAGATTTTAGTTTTCCCATTAAGCACAAAGAGTCCTTATCCTATCTGCTACACATATAGCATAAAAACTGCTACCAACACTGAGAAGAGACCTTTTATCTTAACTAGACCTTTTGTCCATATCTCCAAATTAAAACAGAAAAATAAATCAAATCAGATTCATCATGGAGTTCTGACAGACAAACAAACTCAACCTTCAGTCTTAAACTATTTGCAGTGCAAAAGCAACCCAACAGACCAGGATTAAATGTCATCAATGCCAGTGAAGAATACGCAAGAGTGGCAAAAATGTTAGGAAATTCAACTGCAATGTAAAATCCCAGCAAATGGATTTCAGAGCTACTCTGCTGCAAGATTTAAAGGGGAAAAAATTGTGAAAAGTGAAACCAAGAATTTTGTCTTTGGYACCACTGCAAGAGCTACAAGATGACAGGAAACGTGTTACTGTGAGGCAACATCAGCACTCATGAGCTATTACATATCCCTCCGAGCAGATGCATAGGAACACACAGAATAAAGATTCCTTAGGCTGCCAGTACTGTTCAGATACTAAGCAGACAAATGCCTCATTGCTTAAGCAAAACTGTGTGTTGGTTGTAAAGAGGAGTGTACACACTTGTCCCTTGCAGCCAACACACAGCTGCTCAGAAACACCAGCAATAGAAGACTCTGAAGAATGGGTGCATTGCCAAGTGGTTCAGAATTATGCCACGGCTGCAGACATGAAGAGAAGCTTCATGGGATCAAGAGAGGACACAGTTCTGTTTGCACATTTGAGGTCCTCTTTTGCAGCTATTGCATTAAGGTAGGATTTCTTCAAAAGGAATACTGAGTGGAACAATAAAAATGCCCACATGTTAGCAGGAACCCCATCACCATAACATTCCAGAGGAGGAATGAACTACTACTATCACACTTTCCACTTTCAGTTATCCACTGCTTACAAGTTCCACAAATCTCCCAGCAAGGGGCTATCAAGCAATACAAGTTACAATTGCTATTACCCAAACGTGAATTGACAAAAATATTCAAAAGTACTTTTGTGAATTCATGTGAATAGCAGAAAATTTATCTACAGAAAATCACAATTTCCCTTTTAAGAGATCTAGGGATAGAGACAAGTTAGAAAACCAATTCAAATTGAATAATTCAGCTGGCTGTCCTAGCCACTATGCTGTGATTCCAGAGTGGGTTATTAAGCTGGATATCAGAGAAAATTTTGCAGTATTAGGGAAGTCCCAACCTTCCTTTTAACATATGCAAAAATGCATGCATAGAAAAGCTCCAGGCCCCCACTGCCCTTGCTTATATTTCCAAATATACTCAACAACCTGCTAGTTAAGGCTACTAATTTTAACACAGGAAGTTTTCTCCCCTACAAGCACTAAAATACATGCCATTCCCACCAATCTCCTTTTCAGCCTGAGCTTAAACATTTGCAGACAGTGAAGCCAGGTGTTTTCCTACCTGTACCTATTTCCCCACCCAGGACTTCCAGACTTTACTAAATACTGTTTCTTAAAAATCCAGCTTTTAAAATTCTCACTTCATAATGTCCATTTGCCCCTACGTGGAATTACAGATGTATATTCATGTTGTCACATTACAGCAACTATTTTTACTGTGTAGCCCAATCTTCTAATCGTCCCTGAGAGTTGTTCTTCCCTCATTTTACATACTAGAATGAGTTATGTGTCTGTCAAGGAGGAAAATTAAAACTGCTCTCCATGAAAGTCAGCCTGGYTGTTTCTTTGCAATGAGATATCTATGTAAACACTGCCACTTTAGTTTGTACTAAGGTTTCACATAGTAGTATTTCAGAGTTTATAAACTCTTGTTTTTTCTGATATCATTCCAACTGGTTTTCTCTCTCCCCACCTGAGTCACATACACTGTTCCTTCAATAAAAMTATCAAATTATGTAGGCATGGATTCCAAAAGCAAAAATGTCCCTTTCAGTGTTTTCCCTTGCTATAGCAGTCTTATTCCTTATGTCAATGTGATCCTAGGATCTTTATAACACCTTTAATGGGAAAATCTACCAAAAGAAAGGTTCCAGCATCTCCACCTTTGATAAGCAAGCCAAGAGCTGGCACAGATATAATCCCTGTCTGAATATTAAAGTACATGAAGCTTTAAGCAATTTTTCCTCCAGGGTCAGATGATTCAACTGCTGCTTGGCCTGAGCTCAGGGTTGGCAGCTCCATAAAGAAGTGGGCAAACACTCTCTTCAGCGTCATTTGTATTCCAAATGGAGATGTGAACACAGCATCAAACCCCAACTGGTTTTCTGTCCTTCATGAAAGCATTTTATCTTTGATGATTTAAGATTATGCATAAAGACTGAGTGCCATATTTTGCAGACTCTTACTCACGCAAGAGATTTTAAAATGCATGATTTCATGGGCCAATAACATGTCACTAGGGGTTTGCCAAAATAAGATATTGTTTTATTAAACATGGAAAGGTACTGCATATTTATTACTCGCATTTATGTAAGCAAATGATAATTTATATTCTTAGAACAAAAGACCACCATATATCCTCTGATTCTCCCTCTGCTGCTCTTCAATTTCACTTATTTAAAAAGAAGAAAAAAGAGAGGAACACCAGAAATCCTAAATGCTGCTGTGATAGTGACTGGTTATTCTGCAAAAGAGAAAGTGTTTCTTTTCTGGAGCTTTGGAGCCACTGTGATTTCTTATTCCACACCTCCCAAACAGCACTCCTAAGTGCTGGGCTGAGCAGTGCTCATTGTGGTCAGCCACTATAATTATTCTTCACTTTCCACACCATCAGATCAAAATGAAGAGAGACAAACTTCATCCATAAAAATGTAGATAATCACCTCCAGTTTGAGGGGTTTGTAACCCTGCTCTTAGCACTTTCCTTTATAATCTTTATACTGCATACTTAACACTGTGGTTTAATCCTCCAGCACATCAGAATCTGTATTAAAAAGTAAACCAAAGATATACTCTAAACAGTCAAATCCTGTTAAAAATTGGATGACTTTTATTCAGAACTGATTACTTCAGGTTAACTAAACGCTGCTCACTAGATTTTGTTTTAAAGCACTCTTCAAAGCAAAACTATTCTTTACAGTCAAATCCATTAAATTAAACAGAGAAGGTGCTCCCYTTGATAATATATGTTTTCAAAGACATGGCATTACTAGTAGTGCAATGATTTATGTACTATTTATGCTAAATCTATTCTCAGACTGAAGATTTGTTACCAGCTTTTTAGTCAATTACTTTATGTTCCATCTTTAARTGTTCTGTATTTACTGAACAAGTATACCCACTTGATATTAACCTCTTCCCCCACCACTGCCAGTACCGTATCTTTCCAAATCTTCCCTTACTTTTGGATTAGACAGGTACATGCATCTGGAGCACAGGTCAGAACATGCACAACAGTTAAATGAAAATAACAACATCGCCAAAAATTTTGACAATTCCCATCCCTCTGTTTTCCAGTCATCAGCAGTGAGCTGACAGCAATAGCTTTATGTATTATCCTATTAAAAAGTCAGCAGTGCCAACCATACATGCAGTGATATTTTGTTTCACATTTAAATGTCACGATTTAGTATTTATATAAACAAGTGGCTGTTCTGAATCTATGACAATAAAACCAAGTTTTATGCAGTATATTCTGATGTAAACTTTGCAAAACACAGAAAACTTATTTCTGAAATACCCAGGCACCGGTAATATCTAAGGAGCTGAGGCAATGAGGAAGAAAAGAGAAGCTTATACTTGCTTTGCTCCCTAAGCAGATTTAGGGCAGGGATGGCAGCTCAAATTCTGGCCTCAGAGTCTGTTTTTCGTTGTGAACAACCTATCCAAATTAGGACTTCAGTAAATATAGATCACTGCATCTTGTCCGCAGGTTCAGTTGACGGAGTTTTGCAGGGATGAGTCACCAAACACAGACCCTGTTCTGCACCTCCCAAGCCTCCTGGACCAGCTGGGAGTAGCTGATGTAGGAGGCAGGACACCACGTTAGAGGGACATCTGGCCTGATTTTCCAATGCCTCCTCACATCCTTGAAGCCAGAGAGCCAGTACCATCCTGCCCACCCCTGTAGCTGCCCCCGCTGCAGAAGCCTGCACAGCTCCAAGGAGGCACAGCCCGTGGGTGGGTGCAGAGAGCTCAGTGAGACTGAGCTGGGGCAGCCACAGCCAGCTCACTGCACTGCACACTAACCACGTGCTGAACAGACCACTTAGCTCAGGCTCAGCAGCATTATTAGTGCTCTGCACATCAGCTAAATAACCTTTCTGACCCTCCTGCTCTTGTGCCTTACAAGTCCCAGGACTCCAAGTACTGTTACTGGGCTAATAGACCCATCTGGAGAGACCCATCTGGAGCACTGAGAATATGCTTGCACTCAGCCCCATCAGCACGGTGGAGGCATCTCAGCATATCTGCATCCATCAGCAGGGCTGATGAGCCATACTCTGCACCATGACATGACTGTGCTGCTGCTCCTAGAGCCCTGGCAGCTGCACTAATGCATTCACTGTGCTGTATCTCAGGCATGAAAAACCTGTAATCCATSTTATTAAAGACAGGCCTTGTAAAACCCGAATCTTGTTGTTCCTGATCCTTCCAGCTTTCAAAGAGACCCTTTTACTGCATTTTTCCATGCTGTTCTCATTTTGCTACCATTTAACAAACACTAAAACACTGCTGACAATCTAAATCATAGCAAATGTACATGGTAGCTCTTTAACATGATGAGACCAAAAAACCACCAAAACCCAACTTTTAGAGAGGTAACAGGACCAAAGCTTGACTGTGACTTAGTGCAGAGCCTCTGTGAGCTGAGTGCTGCTGACCCATTGGGTGATTTCACCATTTTCCTGCCACTTTCTCACAGTGGCCCATGCACTTGKACTCTGAGACTCACTGAACTCCTTGCTCAAAACACCCTTCACAAGAGCAGACTAGCACTGAGATGCTCTTTTCTTTCCACTCATGACCTTGCCATCACAAATAAAATTGACAGTTACAGGCAATTCATTTGAGAGGTGTTTTGTTCTGAGGCAAAAACTGAATGATTAAACAGCTTTTGCAAACACATGTTTAATTTCTGGGAGCTGAGTTATTTTACAAGACAGTGTACAGTTTGGTTTGTTGTGCTCTTGAAGTAAAAGAAACCAAGTAGGAGATGCCACATCTTTGAATTATTGTAGATGATGGACAACAGACCGTGGCACCAATTTAGTGATAATGTCAGAAGCAAGCTGCCAACAGATAAATAACGATGCTCATGTAACAGCCAGAGAGCTGAAACACGTTCTGCTCAATGCACTACAAAGATAGACTTTCTGTACTGTCCTATTCAATTATTTTCCTCTTGTTTCTTGTTTCCCAGCAGATAATTGGATTTTAAGAGAAGGTATCTCCAGTTTCTAGGGCTTCATTTCTCTTCTGATTTCCTTCTGATTCCACACAGACTCTTATCCCCGTGTCCTGTACAGAATCAGCCAAAGCCTTTCTAAACTTCTAAGCTACCCTTGAAGTCAAAGTGAAAAAAAAGAAAAAGAAAAAAAGTCTTCAAAGGTAAAGTACTTGATCCTGCTAGGCAGGGAGGAGTGCTACTAATGTGGTGAAATCATCCCTGTTGCAACTGCTAAAGAATCTGCAGGAACATGGGTCTCCACAGAATCAGTCTCTTAATAAGAATAAAATATGATTTAAATGAGAAAAAGGAACTTCCACTTTATTTAAGTACACATTCAAAATGAGAGTAAGAAAACAGCGACTGTTTCTATCCTAATATTAAGACTATTATTCAGAATTTATTCCTGTAACAGCTTTCTTTCCATAATATAAGTATTATAACACACTGTAGAAAACAATATATATTTTAATATATTATGAAGAAATTTATCTATTCAAGACTCATAACATGCATATAGTTTGCCAGTTTTGAGTGATTTTTCATTGTTGTATAGGGTTTTTTCTCCTTAGCAGAAAATAAAATCTTGTACCAACTTAGAGAAAGACCTGAGTTGACCACAGTGCTGTACGTTCTTGGGTGGACAAGGAGCATTAACTAAACTGCCCTCTGAAAGACTGAATTACCAGTTGTATATTATTCAAAGAAAAAGTCTTGCTTTCAGCCCAGAAAGGCAATACTCTTGGAACTCTCTGGGCAATTCTTTCCCAGCAAGTAATTCCCCATAAACTGAAGGAACTGAGCACACCCCTGTCATTTATGAATCTGTGTTTTCCTTTCCCACAACAAGCAAGGCTGTGATAGTGCCTCCATTTGCTAATTCTGAGAGTGCCATGTCTACAGATGCCCAGTGAGTCATGCAGGGAACTGTAAACTGATGGGCACCAACCCAGCACCTGCAGCAGCACAGCACCTATGTGACAGCACAACAGCAGTTACAGCACTTCACAGCTTTAAAATTCTAAGTTTATCCTACTAAGTCTAAGCTACTTTTGAAAAGCAAAGTCTTAAGTAGCAGACTCCATCAAACGTTCCAGCTACATCAACTGCACCTGCTGGTCTGCTGGAGGGTTCATGTTTGTAGGGTCTTTGAGAATGGCGTCAGAAAAAGCACTAGAAAACTGGATCATAATCTATGCAACAGATTCAACACCTTGAGAAATGAGTAGCCCAGGAGTAGTCCAGGGAGGATCAGAATGGCTGTCATTTCATTCTTCCTCTCTAGAGTTCATCAAATCTCACTTTTCAGAYGGAGCCAGGGAACTTTAGGCTGCTAAATTCCCAGGAACTGCTTGGACCTGCTCAAGTGTGAAGCAAGAAACCATAAGCAGCTGCCTGCCTCTGCAATTAATCTCTGTAAATTGCTTGCCCTCTGCAAGATAGGCAAAGGAGCTCCAGTGCCTATTTTTACCAAAGGTTTACATGGCATGCTTTGACACATTGTCCAGACAGAACATGTAACTTGTGTCTTGTTATCATCTCTTCATTCCAATCCCTTCTGTAAATCTACAAAGCAGTACCTTTGTTAAAGCAGCACAAAAGTATGTGCTATGTAAAATCTCAAATATGGTCAATAATAGTTATTTAACAGCTATAAAGCTTAAATGATGAGATAGGCCAGAAGAAACAATGGTATCTCACCTGGTGTACTTTTTCAAACAAAATGACCCTTATCTTYTTTGACAGGTTCAAAGCCAGCCCAGGACACACGGCCATCTGCGCACAGGACGGCAATAAAGGKGACTTCTGTTTCTGCCTCAAGAAGGTGCCACCTTCAAGCTGGGAGCAAACATATGCAAGCCAAGGCACTCCAGAAAAATTCAGATATTTTCAAATCACCCTTATTATTCCTCAACCATCACTCTTTTTAGCTTTGGAAAGTGTCAACTGAGCTATTCTTATCTTCACTCTTTATTTTCTGTAGACCTGCTTAACTCCCTTCCTTAGTGGCTTTGTTTGACTATAAATGAACAAACAGCTTCTATTTCACAAAGGTCACTTTTTCCCTTGAAGGGCAGTTTAAAAAGCAAATGGCAGAACTCCCTATATTGCCTAAAGGTATTTAATTCTGATTATGCCATTTGCTAGCATTATGCAATTGCCATGATATAGGATGCCCAAATCAAAAATACAAATTCATTATCACATGCTCATGTAGTCAAGACTGACCTTTAATTATTTAYCAAGGTTTCATGAGTCAGGGCTGTGTAGGACAAGTATTGTTAACTAGGATTACTTGATATCTTATGGGACACATCTGTATCAGCTAATTATTACAGCAATTATCTATTATCTATCAGAAACCTATGTCTTTCCCATTTAAAATCTAGGGCTGTTTTATTAAATAGTATAATGTTAATTTTGGCTATTCAGAGAAGTAGAAGGGTTAGAAGGGTTAAAAATGAGATAGGTGTGCACTCAAAAGGGAGCTCATGCACATCGAAATCAAGTTCTAGCTTGACTTCTATCCAGTTCTGGCAGAAATGACAGGGAAAAAAAGAATTCCCATGGCAGGGAACAATGTGCAAGTCTCTTCTGCAACAGCAGGCAGCAACTCTTAGGTAAAAAGTGTTTCTTTGTCCCCACTGACAGAGAGCATAATTGGAAATGTTAATATGCTTGACACATAAAATGAATATAATCCTTTGGAAACATCAAAATTGCTTCAAAGAGCTCCTGATGCATTGAATGTTTTTCCCCTGACATTAAAATGAAAGTATAAAGAATACCACTATAGACTCCCTGTGTAGTACACTGTCCTGCCAGAACTGAAACAGAGATCAGTTGGGAAGCTTTACATTCATCTGGCCCAGCTGAGATTACTTCAGAGCAGCATTCTAAAACTCCTGTTCAGAAACCAGCCTGGACACAACACCCTCCAATTCCAGATTCACACGCAGCAAAGCACACAGAGCAATTCCATTCATTGCCTACGTGAATACCCCTAAACCAAACAAATTTGCCTGCCTAAACACTCCAGTTTACACTATTTATTTAAACTTTAAGACATACTTAAAGTATCTCATGGCACTTCTCTTATCACTGTAGTAAAGATATGAAAAGAAGGCCTGGGTTTAGGTGTGCTGAATTACTCTCTTCATGGGTTTTCRGGGGAATATAAAATGTTTTTCTTCAGTCTGCTGAATGATGGGAAAATTGTACAATTAGTCTCATCCATACCAAATGAGAGTTATCACATGCTAGTGAAGATAAGAAGAAATGACATTGCTACATCCCAGAGGTACTCCTTGAGAATGAGCTAAAAATAAAAGATCTAATTGTCTASTTACATAAGTTTAAAAACTTTAGCTTTTACCAATGCTTTGTAGGGAAGTCAAGAGTTCTCATCAAGAGAAAGATTCTCTCCAGGCATTGGCACACTACCAATTAGGGCTTCTACCTAYCTCATATTTATAGCAGAGAAGTGCCACAACACAGATTCCTGGCATAAGCAAGGAGCTTGTGTGATTCTYAACATGTAGCTGATTTTCCAAGTTCCCATCCATTCTGTTTTGCCCTGTAATGGCATCTAGAATGTTATACTCAGGTAGTTCTATTTTCAGACCATTTTCTCCCCCTCTGTGCTCATCTCCTGTGCATGTTCAACCAATCTGTAAAGTTCTGAAAAGCACCAGTTAGGCAGTGACACTGACACTAACACTGTGCCTGAGGACCTTTCTGGAGTTCTCACCTTTACCTCTGAACTAACGATACGTAAATACCATCACTTCAACCTTCACAGCTTAAGAAAATCAAAGCATCCTGAGGGCAAATGTAGGGATAAAGGAAAGCCATTTATGTCTTCACTCAGTTGAACTCACATAATAAGACTGTGCCTCAGGCATTTTATCTGTCATTTTAWTGTGTCAAGTGAATGGGTTATTGGCTTATTTCAGAGAGGAAACTGTCTCATTGGAAGGAGACATCTTGACTTATATGTGACCTGGCTTTCTCCCTGAATWGCCAGACTTTGATTCAAATGCAAATGTCCTCAGGGCAGCTTTCAACATGATCAGTGTGTAAAAGTCATCAATAAAAGGAACCAAAATGACTAAAAAATAATAAATGTCAAACATGTGAGATGTCCATTAGTTTCTCCCTGACCTAGATCCATAAAATAGAAAGCAAACAGCAGGTGCCTGGCAAAYTGATCTTCAGGAGTACTTAGAAAGCTTAACCTTCCTGTGCTTAGTCATCTACATCACTCCACTGCATGTTTAGTCCATTGAACAGTTCCAGCTCTCTTTTCTTTTCACCTCTTTACTTATGGAAAAGGGCATCTAATTGACCAAACTCTGCTCTATGGCTCTCATTACTCCAGCTTTGTTTGTCAGGAGAGAGATGTGAGAAAATTAACTAGGCAGAACTTTAATCTTCTGCAACACCTATGGAAAGTTATACAAAAGTTGAAACTAGTAGCAGAGACAATTTTTCAGGCAAGTTCATACAAAGAAATTTTGAAAACATATCTGTTGTGTGACGAAAGTTTCAGGTGTGAACTGAAATCCTTGGCCTGTACCTTGTATGGAATATCCATTACCAGGAACACACAGACAGTCTCTATTCCTTAAAGATGTAAAAGTATTAAATATTTTGCAGGGTGGACTGCACATAAAGAGGTACTGCATTGTCCAGTGTAAAGCCTTCATTTTCTTGTTTTAGTGAAAGGATTAAAGATCTATTGGCTTCCAATTGCTAAGTAAATCTGCACAAGCAGAGTAGAGTGAGCCATTCCTCTTGCTGAGCTATTGTAGCAGGTACAATTAGACATAGCAGGCCTAACTGCAGTGTRTTTTCTGTGACAGAGACAGCCATGTGAAGGCAGGAATACTACCAGAAAGAAAACTCCTTAGACTGGAAACAAAGCACCAACTTCTGTTTTTAGATAGGCAGAGGAGTTTGGGGGAAGCTCTTCTGCTCCACTTACAGTGTTACTGTGAACAGAATCTGACCACTCCTTTTCAGGGTACTTGTCAAATAACATAAGCAAGAAAGAGATAACCTAAATATCTTCTTGCTTTGTACTCTCTCAGAAGAGACTGACTGCTCTCCATAAAAAACACTAATTTATGTAGAGAAAGCTGTTAAGTTGTATTCAGTCAGCTCTGACATTTGAAAACTCTCCTTTGGATCTCAGTATCAAAAATTAACTTTTTATGTAAWGTTTGTCAAACAAACTGGGACTTTCTTTGCACAAAGAGGTCCAGRAAGGTTTTTCCTATGCTTAAATGGGATTTCTTGTATTTCAGTTTCAGTCCATTGCTTCTTGTCCTTTCTTCAGTTACCCCTAGAAAGAGTTTGGCCCCATTGCTTTTRCACCCTCAATAGACAGTTATGGACATCGATAATACACTCCTCACAAAGCTTCTCCAGACTAAACAAGGCAAGTTCTCTCAGCCTTTCCATGTCTGAGACATGAATCAAACCCTCATTCATCCTCATGGTCCTTCATGAGGCTTGCTTTTGTAGGTCTGTGTCTCTCAGACTGGAAAACCCAGTCTGAGAACACAAACTGAACCCAGATTTCCAGATGTGTCTCAGCACTGCTTCGTGGAAGGACAAGGATCACCTCTTAGCTGTGGAAATGCTCTTCCTACTGCAGCCCAGCAGGCTGTTATCTTTTGCTACCACAAGTGCACATTGCTGGCTTGTGGTCAGCCTGGTGCTCATCTACACCCCCAGAAGCCTTTCTGATGTCTCCTTCCAGCCAGCCAGCCACTGATACAGCCCTGTACATAACACAGGCACGTAAACAGATACAGGGAAACAACCCTCAACCCAGGCCTTTTCGAGAATGTTAATTAATTGGACAAGAAGCAAAAAATCAGYCACAGATATAATCCAAGGATTACAGCAAATGCCTCCTGGTAACCTAAAGAGGTTATTAGAAAAAAAAGAAAAAGAGGTAATCAAGCTGCCACATCAATGAACAGAGCTCACTCAGGAAGTAAATACGAAAGGGTTCTCTACTGCAGCAGTGCTCATCATCACAAAAAGCAGTGCTTGGAATATAAACAAAGCCAACCCAGAAATTAGACACAAAATTTAAGCCACTGAGACAAAAAAAAGGATTTCATTCATCTGTTGCTGGAGGCACAGACACCATGTCCTTGAAGATGCTTGTCACAGCTACTTTCTTCAATTCATTCCATGCCCTGATCCAGTCTGATCATGTACATTTTATGTATATTAGTCCGTGCTTAGACCCTATTTTTAGGTTGGATGAACCAGTTTCCTTTGAGTGCTGTAGTTCATCCAGGGATAGTTTGTTCCAAGGACTATSCTGTATACAGAGTATGCAAGAGATGCTCTGCCACATTGAACACCATTAGCTCTACACACTAGTCCATCAGCATCCCAGCAAGKCCTGCACCCTCAAACACTCCTTACCCCTCTACAGGCTGTTCCCCAGCCCCTTTGAGTCCCAAGCCCTTCTGCACAAGTCCTGAGGCCACACTGAGCAGAAAGGAAAAGACTTCTCTCTCCTGACATGGACCAAGCAGGTTCTTGTAATGCTGGCTGTCATTCCAGCCAACACACAGCACAAGTGCACCCTGCATGCCAGCAGCAGAAAATAAAAGATACTATGTGTGTGAAAAACCTACCTAGCAATGGCAGAGAGGCTGAGAACAGTGAGAAGAGTAAGGACACAGCCCTGCTCTTTGCCAGTTCACACAAAATGAGAGGACGTTTCAACACTCAACACTGCAGCCTCTGACTCCACTTCACTGGAAGTGGAGGTATATTTAAGATATTTACACTTCACTGGCTACTGCCACAAGCCCGGCAAGAAAATCATGAGATGGTGAATCAGTTCATTAAGAAAACAAGYGGGGCTAATAAATGCCACAGAGACAGTTCCTTTAGGGGGAAGGGGAAGAGACACTGGAGATCCCCTTAGAATGCTGATGGAACARATGTCAAGTGTAAATACATCTTAAATACATCTTTAACTAGCTGCACTGAGATCCTTCTCTAAAGATCTTTTAAAAGATCACTTTTTTTCCCTAACTTGGCTGACAAAAACGTAAAATGTAAACAAGATGCAAACACATTATTCCAACACTGGCATGAACAGATTGGCTCCCCTTCAGTATTTGTCTCCTACATTATATTCCATAGGATTCTCACACATGATCAGCTTTTGGGAATCTTTGCTACCACTGGAGTTAAGAGGTCACACATGTGACTTAGGAGCACAGTAGCTGTGCTTCAGTAAGGCCATGCAATTAGCAGCCAAAAAGTAAGTGGTTCCTGTAGTTCCTCTATAGGATTTATTAATAAGTATAAATAAGACAAAAATTCATAATTCTCTGTTTTGCTGCAAGTAGAAAGTGATAACTTTTAGTAACTGTGAAAYGAGGAGGTAAATTTTGCAAGGTGCACCTGAGAGGAATTGCAGACTCATAGAATRCTGAATGAAACTTCCAATTATAAAGCAATGAATAAAAAATTAATGTAAATGTATATTGCCAAAGGCATTACAAATCTAAACATTCCGATTAAGATCAAAGTTTATTTCCCTGGGAGAATATTCATGGAAGCAATTAAGAAATTTTTGCATAATTCCCATTAACTTTTTATAGCAAAACCAAAACACCCAAATATAACTTCCTAACCAAATTATGATCTTGGCTCTTGAACAAAGAATTATCACTTTAAAAGAATGACAGGTTTATGGCTGGAAAATAATGTTCAGGAAGCCATATAGAGCAGCACCATTTTAARCAGCCATGTCTCTTGATTTGAACCAAATGAATATTTTAAACTATCTTTTTCCAATACATTGATCAAACTTGCCCTCCAAACACAGCAAGGAAAAATTGCCTAAAAGTCAATATTCTTCTGGCAGTATATCTGAGGGGCACATCCTCCAATATCATAACCTATCCTTCATCTGTGCAAAAGTCTCACTGACTTGTGGTAGCTGTCTCATCTAGGATTACTGAAATGTGGTTTTTTTAATAAAAGGATGGCATTTCTACAATACTGAACTCTACATTCCAAAGTTCATTTCTTACTGTTAAAGCAAAGCTTTAGTTCATGTGCCTGAACTGATGTTTGACAGCTCAGGCTGGTGGGAGTTGGCATCAGTCCTTTGGTATTCCGTTAATGGCTGTGAATAAGACACTGCAGCTGACAAGGTCTATATGTGAAACCTTACTGTTTGTTCCTGTCCTGTCAGTACAATGCAGACAATGGTAACTGAGAAATGGTTTTCTWAAATGCCTACATAATTTTGGTGAAAAACCCTCACCGAATTTTAAGGAAACWCCTCTAGCACTTGAAAACCTCCTTTGGAAGCTTTCCACACTTGCTTCCCCCTCCTGTCAGATGAAGAAAAGAAGTTTGCTTTCACTGAAAAAGGTGATGACTATTTTTGATCTGCTACTTGCATTAACATACTACTCCAAATACCTCTTCTACAGATTACTTATGGCCTTAAGCATGCTATATATCCTTGAACTCTTTGCAAAACTGATTTTACACAACAAAATCCCTACAGAAACACACTGAAATGGCCCAGTTACACAGACACATGCAGCGATATCTGACTGAACTAAACCATGTCTCAGGATGGGAGAACATCAGAAATGGTTCCATGCTGTTTACTGCTACACACAAGACTTTCCTCAGCAACTCTGCCAGAAGCCAATGGCCTGGGAGCAGAAGTACATCAGTTCCATACTGTATAAGTTAAAAGCACAAACTTTGTCAGTGACACTTTACTTCCCATCAAGGCAATTCCACAAACTGCTTTCAAATTAAAGCAATGATGTGTGTTCATTACTCAGACTGTAATGAGCAAAATATAATTTCCTCTAGTAATACTGCATTCTGCCTTCATCAGGGGAGAGTTAACAAGACAAAAAAGAAAAAGCATCCTTACTGTAAGGAAATATTAAAGTAATTTAAACATCATCTTGTAGAATTAGATACTATTTATTATAGTATTTTGAAGGATTTAAGGAGATACTAAAAACTTGTTTTCATTTCCACCTGAACTTCAAAGTACATGAATTGTTAGCCTTTAAAAATCATTCAAAAGAAACCCCAAACCCAACAACAGCAAAAAAAAAAAAAAAAAAAAAAAAAAAAAAAAAACCACAAAAAAAAAAAAAAAAAAAAAAAAAAAAAAAAAAACCTGAAAGAACTGAAAGAAGAAACACCTTACTGGGAAAATATCCACTCATGAAAATATCTCAGCCCTTGCAAAAGGTCATTTTCATGAGGGAAAAATGAATACCTCAGCTGCTTCAGTTCTGTGTTCAAAGGTTGTTTGGAAAGACTTTCATGTATGTCTGATTAGCAAAGGTGAAATACAGCACCCGAGGCACTAGCAGGGATTTCTAGCTTGCTATTTCTTTAGAGACATTTTAAAATCAAAGCAGAAATTCGACTTGCTGTTTCATTTCTAATATTTTGGACAGAGATTGAAAAAGTTTGAGACCAACAAACTAAGAGAAATTAAGCATTATTGTAGCATGCTCTAATCAGTTTGGGATATTCACATTGAAAAAATGTCCCAGACACAGACAAAAACATAACTAGTCGCTCATGCACAGGACTTGAAAAGTTGCAGGGAGTGGAATTAGGATGCACAATACAAGAAATGCCCAGAGGCTGGCATTTTTGAACTGCCTCACTGCACTTTACTCAATGCTCCCACAGCTCCAGCAGCTCTCAGGATGATCAGCCCTAACTATAGGAGAAAAGGACCAGGAAAAGGAGAAAGAAAAACAAAAACAGTGAACTTTCTTGTTTTCCTGTTCAACTGCTGCTTTTCTGCGCAGTTCAGCAGGTAAATTTCTGGAAAGCAGATTTCAAGTCTGAATCAAGTCCTTCTACTGAGTTCAGTTAGACTAAGGACTGATATGATCCAACCTCTTTAGCTGAACTTAAAAGAAAATCATTCTGGATCAGAAAACAGCCAGCTTCCTTGATGAAATAATGAAAGTAGATGTGTTGCATTTTTTCTCAAGATACATACTGGATAGAGCAGTTATCATGCCCCAGTTATATTATCTTGATAGATAAAAAACTCCAGAGGGCTTTTTCCTATCTCTCAGAACTGGATTTGCTGCTCAGATTAGAACTCCGCAAAATTATGATTTTCACATCTTAAGTTGCCATCCAGTATGAAAACCTATTGTCTACACAGTGATGCCTGTAATAGTAGTTCTTAAAGTAGCTGAATTCTGAGTCTCATGCCTCAAAGTGCTGTAAGAAGAGTACAGAATTGCTTCTGTAAACCAAGAGCTGTAGATAGTGAGGAACTTATGGGCCCACCAGTGCCCGACTTCCATAAACAGGAGTGAGTTCAGCGGAGGACAAGCTGAGATGTTCAGGGCTGGAACATTTTTCCTGTGAGGAGAAGATGAAAGAACCTTGTCAAACCTGGAGAAGACAAGGCTTCAAGCAGGACTTAAGGGCATTCTTCCAGACAACCTCATCAACAAGGCACAAGCAGGCTCTTCACAGCAGTGCACAATGGAAGTACAAAGCAGCCATAAATTGAAACAAGAGCATTTCGGACTAAATATAATGGGAGGCAAAACCTCAAGGACAATCAAACAGWGGAACAAGTTGTCAAGGAAGGCTGTGTGGTCTCCATACTTGTTGGTCATCATGACCAGAATGAATAAATACATGAGTGATCTGATATTATCTTGTAGCTGTCTCAGCAGGAGGTTGGGTAAAAGATCTCCTACAATCCCTTTCAACCTGAATTACSTAAAAATCCTATGATGGCAGGTTCATATGCCAAAATTAATAATATTTTGCAAAAAACAATAAAAAATTTTAAAAGATACATCACTACTTAGGCTACAGTACATATGACAAAAGAAATTGTACGTAACAGGGCCGAACTGAAAAAAACAAATTACAACCTTCCAGAAAGATTAGAAAAAGGTTTAATTTAGATGCTAATTCCACCAACTAGCATGTTTATTTTCAAGAACAGGGCTGTTCCCTCAGCTTATTAGTAGTGTATTTGCATGAAAATATGATCTATGCTTCTTCACCACTCACTCATTTGCTCTTCTTGATTATGCCTCATTTGAAGCCACAGTCTGTAAATAACTGTTATGCTACAGAGAAATGTTGAGTTCAAGTAGAGAAAAGTTGCAGGAGGATAGAAAATACTTAGAAAGACATTTTTTCCCCTGAACATCTGTTTATGCATAAAAACTTGAAAAGAAAGAGTAAAGGAAAATACAACTGAGAAAAAAAATCCTTCAGTCAAATAAGAACTTTTCCATAAGGCAAAAGCACCTGGACCAAAGAGAATTTATCAGAAAGATGCAAAAAACTTTTTACAAAGGCCTGTAGGAGCAAGGAACAAAGATTTGAAACTGGAAGAAGAGAGATTTAGGTTGGATCTTAGGAAGAATTGTTTTTACAGTGAGGGTGGTGAGACACTAGAGCAGGATGCACACAGAAAACATGGATGCCTCATCATTGGAAGTGTTCAAAGTCAAGTTAGACAGGGCTCCAAGGAACTTGAAAAGTTGACAGACGTCCCTGATCATGGCAGGGGCATTCAACACGATGATCTTTAAAGATCTCTTTCAACACAAACAAATTTAGGATCCAATTAAGAGATAGGATTAGAATAAATCTTACCTCCCCACAGAGAAATCTCTTTGCAAATGCATTTGCATTGTGCCCATTGACATGGGTTTCCCTAAAGCAAATACTTGCTAAAATATTTGCTCATATAAAAGAAAATTCTAAGCTCAAGGAAAAAATTATCCTTCTTGGAAGGTATTGCTCAATATTATGTTACATCATGTAATTTGAAAAAGAGCAAAACAGCTCTGATCCCTTCAAATCAGCAGGTAGAAATTAGAACTACTGAGCAAAACTGTCCCTCCTGATCTCCTTTTTCAGGGCACTCAGGTCTTAGGGTAAGCTTGGCTACCAGTTTTACAAAAAATGTTTTTGAGAATCAGGGGTGTTGTTTAATTTTTTTTTTTTACTTACTCATTTTTTTTTACAGAAGTAAATTCTTCTGGAAATAATTTTTCAATATTTTCTGGTGTTAAAAAAAATAAAAGAAGTTGGGAATTTTCATAATAAATAAGAGTATTTTTTACTACTTTCTAGTAATAACATATAAATCCTGAAAGCTTTCAGGAGTTTCTAATCCAGAAATAAAATTTGTATCACCAGTATGAAAAAGGCTATGTCTTTATTGTCTTTCTGAACTACATCTTCTAGYCTTACAGTATATCCTTCTTTCCAGTTTGCCAAGCAAGCTGACCTAGATTTTGAAACAAACAGGATCTAAAAATARACTATTTGCTAAAATAAGTGTTGCACAGAGACCTCTGCAGTCAGCAATACTCTAAATCTCATAAGAAGGACATTCTTCTGTAAAAACATGGCATTTTTGTGCCAAATTTCAGATTAAAGCATTTCATTTATGAAAATAGGTTCTCTTTATTTTAGTGTGGTAAAGTGAATAAGGTCCTAAAATACACCAATAATGTTGTGACATTCATATTAAAGACTTACCAGAATATATAGAGTGAAATTCCTGGTTCCACTGATATTCACAGAAATGTTACCATCAACACTGAAAGAGCAAAGTTTCCACTCAAAAAATTAATTCCCACGGACAGATTCTGGAAGCTGGCCCTTAAAGCCAGAGCCAACCTTCAAGTCCTATCTTTTCAGAAGCAGGCCCTAATTTCTTCAGCCCCTTTTTTACTAACCACTATCTTGAAAACTTCTGAGCATGATTACTTTGGTTTTTTTCCTTTGTTTCATCTTCAGGTTTGACTATTGGGCACAGTAGAAACCAGGACTTATCTCAAACTTCCTAACACTGAAGTCAACAAAAGCTCATGCAGTTGGTCCTGTGTAATGGTATTTTCAGAGTCATGGCCCACACAAGCAGTATCCTTTGAAGAACCAGCACAGGAGGTGATTCTGTTTTCTCAAAAGACTTACTTCATTTGCAAACACATCACATTTCCTGATCAGAAAACCCTACTGACAGTAGGGCTTGACATGACAAAATATTTAAAAGTTCACATCCCACACTACCCACTGAAACAGTGGGAACTGTAACCTAGAGCTGAGCTACAGAACTTTGTTAGCTCTGTTTCTTTTCCAAGGAAGAAGAATGGCTTCCTCTGGTGCCATAGGCAGAATTTATTATTCTACCTTCCACCRGCCACTAAACTCTTTATTTTCCAATTACTTGGAAGCCCATTCAAAAAATAAAACTAACTGCACAAGAACCTCAGTTTGTACAAATTAATGTGGTTCCACTGAGTTTATTGAAGGATCAACAAGACAGCCTGGCAGAAAATTTGTCCTGGCTGTTTTAGATGTTGCATTCAGCTGGGTATTAATGTGACTATGGTTGATACTTGTTCTTGCTGTCTCTCAGATTCAGTTTCTTGCTGTGAGAATTATCTGATGCACACTGGTGCCACAGTAAAGATAGGTGAAATGAAGCCAATATCAGAGGCTGTCTTATTCAACCAAAAAACATCTGAACCCTGCTGCCAAATTGGCTTTATCTTACCTTTTTTTTTCTTTTTTTTTAATCTACAGTGTCTGCTACATTCAGAGTGACCAAAAAACCACACAACATAGCAACAGCGTTTACATCTTCCTGGCATCCAGTTCTCTGCAACTCTTTCTGATTTTCCCAGGTGGAATTACAGACATTGTATGGTCAGATACGTATGGAATAGCAAGCATGCCAGGGGTCTTGCCATCATCTACTCAGCTGCCTGGGAACTTTGTAAGCCTTGCAGGGAGGATATTCCAGGGCCTAGCACAATTCAAAATGGAAGATGATCCAGAGAATTTGCACTGTGGGGAGATGGCATCTTTAACTCTTTGCCCAAATGAAAAAGTTGTAATGATGTAAGGTTGAGCCTTAACTTCTGGATGTTGAGATCCTATTCAGCAGTTTTGGGGATGAGTTTTCCTTGAATGTTGACCCTAGGAAATAGTTTGTTCTTTTTTTTCAGATTTCCCACATATATTTCAAGTCCTGACTAGACCTATTATGAACAGAGCAGTAAATGGTAGCTAGAAATATCAAATCTGGAGCCAACCCAGGAAATTCAGGGGGCCCACAGGGATAAGAGGAGGACAGCAGTGCTGATGGGGGGAAGAGCCAGAAAAGGACCAMAGTTAGGAGGAATAAATGCAAAACAGGAAGCAGAGATTTTTACTTGTGGAAAGGGGCCCCTTGGATACTTTGTGTGTCCCAGGMAATGGCATTTGGTAGGAGCCCAAGGGTCTGAGTGTAACCATTYAGTAGAAAGATTTTATCGATATCAGATCAGATGGTAACAGCAGGTAGAAATTCAGATTTCACTTATTTTAAGCATAAGTTAGATTTTAAATTATGTGTTCCCATAATTTAACAATTATAATAATTCCACATTCCATTTAGGGACATAATGGTATYAGCTGGTAGTTACAGAAAGCAGTATCTATTCTTTTTTCCAGTGTCTGCCCTGACAATCCATCATTTTAACCACTGCAATTAGGATGAGAGAAGATTGAGTATTTTCTAGGTTTAGTTTCAAAACAGCTCTTAAGTAGGTCATGTGAATCACAGTGTCTGCCAAAAGGTCAAGTTAGTGTGATTTAATCAAACGTGGCCAGTGGGGACAGTTTGCAGAAGTCACACACAAACACGTCAGCACATCAAGATGCTTATTCTAAAATATGCATCCTTTTTTCAGCCCATGAAAARAAACCCTCTAGAAAATAACATGAATTTTAAAAGAATAAAAGACTGCCTGCAACGTGTTATTATTGGTCAATTAATAAAACATATCAATCCATCCCATACATCTACAAAAGCAAGCCAACCCTGACAAATGGCCAGAACCAATAACAAATGGAGCAGCATCATTATAGATGTTATCAGAGCTAACACATAATTGTTTATTTTAAAGAATCTGTTTTCTTTTTTTATAATGTAAATAAGTTCCTCATGATGTATATAAAAATCTGTGAGAAAAAACAAATGAAGATTCAATATATACAAAAAAAWGTCAAATATCATAATTTTACATATTTTTCCCTCATGGATAGCAAAATTATGCTTTACGAACATGCCAATTTCAAAGCACCATTTATATGAATGTGTTTCACAAATTATACCTTAAATTATTTACAGTGTGATATACTAGCTGCTGTGCTCATTTATTTTCTATAGGGAAAATTCTCTAAGCACCATCAATATGCAGTATGCCTTTTAGTTACATGCCAAATTTTTTAACCATAATTAATTTGGTGTTACAATTAAAATGAACATGTAGCTGCACTTGCCAGCTCCTTACCTGCTATCAAATTAGCTACTTTCCCAAAACAAGAAAAACTGCTGATCCTGGCATTACAAGTAAGCAAATTTTAAGCTCACCCTCCTGATGGCAATAACTGCCACACTGTCTCATTTATCTTCTTTAGCTAAAARAACCAAAAACCTCCCAAATAAACCCCCTCTACTTTCAAGTATCCAGCATAAAGCCATGTCCTGGAGTTCACATTCAAAGCCCTTTTTTCACATCAGTTAAATTTAAAGAGAAAGAAGGCTGCCACATAAACTACCAAAAGCAATGCATTTATTTTTGCTYCACCACGTGGGTTTCCTGCAGATTTTCCAATAACCAATAGCTAAAATCTTAAAATTAAGGACCTTGTCATTAAGTGCAATCTAAGCAAAGTATTAATGAATATGCTGCAGATGGTAACCACAACATGCATAAATAAGTAGGAAGTGCAGTAAATTACTGGATTATGATCCAGGATGTCTCAACATGACAAACTCAATCTGAGAGGACACAAGAATATTCTACTGCAGAAAGGCTGTTTCCTCTGAAGCAAGGCAAAGCACTATATTTTTCATGGAAGTTAATATACTTCAGTTCTAGGACTTGGACTTTAAACCAAGTGGCATCTCTGCATGTTTGCTGTGTTCCCTCTGTCCTTAAACTCATGGYAACACGTCCCCATGCTGAGGTCAATACACTCACACCACCATTGACTTCAAAATATGTGTGATTAAATCCCTCAGGCTTTTTTCATAATACATTCTTTACATCAGTGAAAGGATCGATGTGGGGAACACTAATTTAACAACTCTCAGTASAGCCAGCACTTTTTTTTTTAATAATTAAGGAGCTCAGCATCCAATTCATTGCTGGTGGGAGGGCAACTGCTCTGAAAACTATGTACACAATTTCTGCCTCCAATTTCATGCATTTCTTCATCACACATTTAAATTTAAGTTTTCCTGCCAGCAGCTAGAGGACATGTTATATACATACAAATAGGTGAAATTGTAATTCATATCACATCTGGCAGAAAAACTGTATTTGTGAGGATTTTCTGGCCTTGTTATCAGCATGAGCTGGCAACTGARAAAACACATTTAAGATTTTCTTTTTATTCACTAAACTGTTTTGATTCAGAAATTCTGCAAAGGATCTGATGTCTAATTATCATATTTAAACAATAAATTTCATGTTGATATTATGAAGATATMTATTTTATTCAACAGAGCAAAAACAGACTCAAAAACACATTAAAAACAAAGAGCAACAAACAGGTCCCAAATGAATCTCAGCACACTCTGCATATCTGTAACTGTCTTTTTTTATATCTGTGTTTCTGGCTTTAGTTCCATTTCAGCTTTAGAGAGATAACAGCTTACCAAAGTTTAGAAGGCTGTCAGCAGACACAAAAGAAGCTTTCTGTATTTACTCTATCAAGAGAAAATCAGCAGCAGTGGTTTATATRATCCTCATCATTACACAGCATTAAAAAGACCCAGAAACATTTCACTGCCTATCCTTGCAGTAAACCTAAAACAAATCCCTTGTACAACACATACACCTCTGTCAGAAGAGGTATTTCAAGTTAATGCAATAAAATATTCCCAGGAGCAAAGCAGGGATTAAAAAACACACAATGATACTAAACACAGCCTTTTTTCACAAACTGACCTCCTCCAGCTTGGACATGAGTAGAGCCCAATAGAGACACACACAAGAGACTGGCTGCACTTGTATTCCCTACACACACCTGTACCTGCACAGYTCAGCAGGTTGTGATTTTCTGCCCTACAAACTATGACTATTGGGGCATTTGTTTTATTTCATCTTTGCACRTGAGGGAGGGGCCAGGCAATAAACTTATGCACTAATCCTTCTTCTGATGAAAAATAAAGTTTTGTCTCATTGATATAATTGGCTTCATGCTGTGCAGTTCACYGGTATCTTCATATCTGGGCAACTGGTATGAATTTTGAGGGGCAAATAGATTAGGCCCACTTCAACAGGACAGAAGAGATTTCAATAGCAGTACAGAGAAGTTTCAAGAAAGATGTAAAAGAATGATATGTAAGTAAGAGTGACTAGTGCTTAAAAGTTTTACCAGGAGGCTGATGTATGTGAAAGCTTCCCTGCATAGCAATTTTCATTTCTCAGAACACCACTCAGGACAATTTTAGCAATAAAACAAAATCTCAAGAGGCATGTTGRGGTTTTTTTCCCCTAGATAGGCAACATGATTTACATAAGCAGTAAACAGCATCTTTGACTGTTTTCAAGACTGTTTTCAAGACTGTTCCCAGGATATTTGATCAGCTTGTAAGTAGTTCAGACTACTGGGGAAATCTCAGTTTTGGTTTTGGGGGATTCGGGATTTTTGTATTTATATATGTATGGATAAATACATATATTTCTATAAAGCTGCCTTGATTTTATAATTACTTTGGTTTGTCCTTTATCTTAAAAACACAAATATTTGTGTGTAAGCCAGTGACATTTGTCATATGTTTATTACTCAATACAGCTGGCAATGGCTGCATGAGTAGAAATTAAAATGGAACAATATTTTCATCAGTTACAGAGCAACAAACATAAAAACCCACAGATGCTTGCCCAGAACTTCCTTCAATGGGAACACTTCAGCAGTTTCTTTGAGCACTTGATGCAGAGAGATTACAGATCATTTTCAAATGTGTAGACTTGACCTTTGTGCCCCTTCTATTAATGTWCACCATGACATGACACTGCCCATTTAGCCTGACAGGACTGAGGGTTTTGGTAGTCAGGTCCTGTGATGCTTCTGTTCTGGGGACTAGAGGGCTGAAACCCACTCAGACACTGCAAAACTAATTAAGAAACACAACATAACCACTCCCTTTCACAAATGGAACTTTTTCTGAAACTATTCTGCATGACTCACCTGGCATTATAGATTAATTGATTTCATTAGAAGCTTTGAAATATCATCATGGGTGGAAGTAGAGAAGTGAACAGCTGCCTGCATTCTGCAGAACCTCGCAGAATCAGACTGTCACTTGCAATGCTGAGGTAAATAACCAAGTGCACTGTTTCCTTAACACTGTGTACAAGTGTATTTGATTCTGTTCTCTGCAGTACATTTGATCTAAGCCAATAAATCCAGACTAATAGGAAAATTTGAAATKAATTTTTTTTAGAAATTACCTTATCTTAAAATTTTCCTAACTCCCTATGATTCTACATTCATTTGGTTCTTTACACAGACTAGAGATAATTATTTTCATTTTTTTCAGGAAGAAAATCTTTGTTCCCAAGCACTACTTTCCATCTAAGTCTGATATGAAGAATATTGCAATTATCAGAGTCTGAGGTGAGCTTCTCATAGAACCAGGTTTTTGCATACCTAAGTTAATCTTTCATTTCTTTAGCAACATCCACATCCACTCCGCCTTGCAGAATTACTGCATAATTTATAATGTTATGAACTTTGTAGGCAATTGTTTTCCACTAAATATCTTCTAGAGGGCTAACTGCTACACTGATATAAAAAAGGGTGGCAGGTCAAATAGACAGAAAACTACCAGTCACCTATCTTGTTTAAMTATTGAGAAAAGTGAAAATGAACTTGAGGATTTGAGTGATGGGAATTTTGCTTGTTTCCTTCCTTACTAGGTTTTACTTAATACAAACACCTACAATGAAGTTTACGTGTTACTTCTTTCAAAAGAGCCACTCCTGGAAGTCTTTGAAAAATATTTTTGAAGAAAGAATTACAACAGTTTGTTATATGGAAGGATCAAATGGCAAAAGCTAGGAATGTCTGTTTAGGCAATCCAAGAATTCATCACCTCTCAAGTATGTTTTACTTCTTATTTTTCAAGTACATAAACAGTTTTCCACTAGCTTTTGGTCTACAAAGCAGGTTGAGAGACATTTGACAGAATTCTCTTTTCATAACATACATATAATTAAAAACACAAAAATAGAAGCAATTTTTGCAAGCAAATTGCAGTTTCATATTCAAACCAAAACAAACAACACTGCATTTGCAGAGCTTTATCACCCATCACACAAGCAAGGGAGGATAACAGTATAAATACCATATTTTTTATACAGAAGTGCATCCTACCATGAAAAACTGAAAACAAGAATGCCTCCAAAGTTCAGTACGTGCTTTGTCAGCACAGCAATAAACATSAACAGCAACAACTTTAAGCTAGATCTGGCAATGGGGTGGGATGGTGTRCTGTTTGTGTGGAAAATGTTGTAGCAATCTCTGTTCAAGGCATATTATTAGGATCTCTTGGCTTTCAATAAGGCCAACAAAGAACACTACAGTACAACTAGTAATTGTTAYGCTCCAAAAAATACTCATACAGTGAAAATGCTTGTGAAGTTACTGAAGAATAACAGCACAAAATGTTGATATATTTTTCCTAACAACTTCTCTGTAGGCACAGAAAGGCTGTTATCTCTGTTTCTAAGAAACTAGAAACAGAATGGGCAATGAGGTGAGTGACTAAGGGCCTGACATGCAAAAATGGAGTGGTATCTAAAGGCTGCTAAACCATCTAAGCAGTTTGGATACCTTTTAATCATTTAAATTATAGGAGTAGTTCAGTATTTAGCAGATATGAATTTAAGTGTCCATTTATTCCCTTCTTTTTAATGTAAATGATTCTGCATTTTCCTTTTATATAACTGTAAGGGAAGTTTTAAAAGCCTCTGTTGCTGAGCTTTGTCTGCCTGGGTGATCCATAGTATCCATTTATTACTGAGGAAATAATATTSTGTGACAGTCCTGAACTCTTCTGATGTGTTCCAGGTTGCATGCAGAGTGTGGTTCTGCTGTTAAAAGAGATGGGATATTCAGAGGTTCTGTGTGACTGACATTTTCCACGGAGCTCTGCACATATGGGTGCACRTGTGGTGCAGCAGACAGGAGACAAGCAGGTGAGGAAGTAAGGTAAACCTCTTCGCTTTCCTAGGAATTTTCAGATGCAGCAGAGCACACAGAAGGAGCTGTTACTGCCACAGTGATTGCAAAAGATGAGCTCCAGTGCATTTAGCACAGATTCCCTGACCCTCAGCTTTGAAAACCTTCTCCATATCAAGCTAAGCTATTTAGGGCTGGCAGCAGAAAYGGCCTTTAGCCCTCTGTGCTCCCTTTGCTTTCTGTAAGGGCTCTGAGCCAAGCTCCCACTTATCTACCACTAACTACCATGGCACAGAGGAGATGAGCACCAGCACACAGACTGCAAATCAGATCATACAATCATAGATTATGCTGAGTTGGAAGGGACCCACCATGGTCATCAAGTCAAACTCCTGGCCCTGCACAGAGCACCCTAAGAGTCACAGCATGGGCCTGAGAGCATTGTCCAGCCAGTTCCTGAACTCTCAGCCTTGGTGTTGTGAGCACCCTGGGGAGCCTGTTCTGTGCCCAGCCACTCTCTGGGAGAAAAATTGCTATGATACTACATATCTATAAACAAACTCCATGGTTTAGCTTGGAGAATACAACATTCACTAAATACAGGCAGGAAATTCAGGTGAGATCTGTGAAGGAACACAGRCACCAACCTGCTGAACATAACTCTGCCTAGCCATTCACGGGACACACTGGGAGAGCCGGCAGCTCCCAAGGGAGATACAGGAACACTGTCAAGAGAACACATCAGACAGGAGCAGCTAAATCACAGTATTCAGGACTGGGATTCAGCTGAACCATGCTATTTAAGATATCAGCATGCCTACTATCTCTCTAGATCTGAGTCCTAGATTTTGCAATGGGTGCAGAACCATGGATGGCAACGAGCTGTTCCATGAATGCACAGCAACCCATCCCATGTCTGCATGTAACTGATGGAGCAAACCTTCTCTGGTTATCAATGCTAACAAAATTAACCTCCTGCATTTCAAAAAGAAAAGATCTTTCTAAAGGAAAAGGAAAAAGGAAAAGGCYTGCTTGACCAAGAAGCATATCACTGTTCTGGCTAAATCTGCACTACTCAGATAAGGGAGTTGCACTTCAGTAGCCCCATGTTTAAATAGAGTTGAGGATTTCCACAGTGTAAGGCAGRTCAGTACTAATAACTTGGCACAAGTCAGTATCTGTTATCAGAAAAAAACAGCCTATTTACTTATCCATAAGTCTCTGGTTTCAACRTGCCTCATCCAAATGACATGCAAGACAAATTTGCACCAAAATTATACAAAAATGCCAGTCTGTGCAAAGGGGTATTAAYAGCATTGATAGACACAGTACCACAGAAATTAAGGTGTATCCATTCCACTTAGGGATCCAAACCATTTCTATACTCATTCAAAATTTTACTTGCCTTTTTSCCCCATATGCATTGAAAAAATCAGCATTAAAAGAACTGTCTATAAGCCCCTCCAACTACCCACCCTAGTGGATTTTACTCAAAGGGATAAAAAAGATTCTCAGTTTCAAACTGTTACCCCCCAAGGTACTAGTCAGAATAATATCCCAAATCAGTGAAAAACAGGACTCTGCTCTTTCAAGTGCTCACCTGAGAGACAGGATTCAGAGCTCTGTCCCTGACACTGTCACTATCTTAATGCTGGGTCATTATTAAGCAAGTACAATTCAGCACACTCTGGTATGTATACATATATGTATTGATATATAATTTACGTATTTGTATCTATACATATATTCATTAATCTCAAAGACTGCAAACACTTCCAAAAACRTAATGCTTGATTTTGACTGCAACACACATTTCTCTTTTTATTCTAATTTCAGCTCACAGTTATAAAACATGAGTACTGATCCTCTCTTACCAGTTTCAGGGCTATGGAGGTTAATTTATTAATGCCCATGAGATTGTCTGAGGTAGCCAAATTGAAAGCCTGGATAAATGCAAACACACCAGATCAGCAGGAATGCTTTAATTAAACTACAGCCCCAATACATTACTCAGTAAAGCTAATCAAAACACTATAGCAGGAAATCAACACAGCAGCCAAAGAATATTTATAGAAGTTTTAGGGGGGAAAAAATTGTGTCAGCATTTACCTAAGCATATACAATGATAATTATTTTCTTAAATAATTTTGCATTCATTTTGCTGAATTTCTTTATTCTATTTTAAAGTCATTTAATATCTCAAACACATGGCAGAAGAAAAGTAGAAAAATATTACAAGGAATATTTTCTAATGCTCTTTGATTAAATGGATGCAGCACAAAAACATGATAGGTAGAAGGCTGTGGCTATAGAAATGATGCTGTGAAATCCTCAAATTTCTTTTAAAATATTTTTCTTAAGGATTATATGTGATAAATCTTGTTAAAAAAATGAATTTGGTGTTAGCTTATTGTCACATATGAAGTCAGCAGTGTTGTAGACAGAATTAATTYCCACCTTTCCCCCAATATGGTTTAAATCTGCCGGTGTTTAACTTAGTTAAATACCAACAGTAACTGAGCCTGAACCCTGCCCTTACACACACGGAGTTTTGAGTATGCTACCTGAGACAGAGATGTGTTGTAACTGATCTGGGACCCCAGGAACCACAGGGACTCTCCCAAGTCCCTTGTCCTGGGGTCTCAGCTCGGTGCTGAAGCCCCCAGCAGATGTGCAGTGAGCTCGTGGTGAGGCTGGAGCAGTGCCCAGAGGCAGAGCCTGGGGTTCAGCTCCAGCCTGGCTGTGGGCTCAGGGTAGCACTGGACACAGCCAGCCATGCCTTGCTTCCAGTTCCCTGCAACGTCTGCAGGGAGCTTCACTCTGCACTAGAGCCACTTCTTATTCCTAKTTGTGTGTGGAAAAATATCCCTGTGGGAGTCTCTCAAAAAAAATGTTTACAGAACTAATTAAGTGGAAACAGCTACTGACCTTTTAATACTAATTATTTCTGACAGTGTTCTAGARTAATTAAAACAGGAAGAATAGAGCTCTTAAAGGAAACAGTTGTAGTGTGCTGAAATTCTGTACCTGTCACCTGCCTCTCTGGCCCCACAAGGACATTTTCAGCTACAAATTTCTGTGCAAAGCAAAGTCACCTCACTGCTCTCTATTCCTGCCTCCTCCTCAGTGCTCAGCCTGGGAAATGAACACAAAATGCCCCTTTGTTCTGCTGACAGCTTTACTGACTGCAAGGRAAACCAAGTTTGGGCTGACTCGCACCAAGGACTGGTGATCTGGCAACACAGACATTAGAGATTTAGATTTACTGCCTGCTTCAGAAAACAAGCTATCCCAGCAGCATCCTGGCCCCACCACCCAAAGCATCCAGTCCACAAACAGCCACATCAAGAAAACTAGCTCTAAAGCAGAGAAACTGAACAAAGCACTAAACCCTCATGTTTTAATTATGTACAGCAATTAAAAAGGAACCAAAATTTCTTTATGTCAGTAGATTGAATAAAAGCCAAAAGGATTGCTTATTCATTACTACTTTGCAGTCATTTCATACTTTGTTGAACAACTTAAAAGCYTTGAGAGAACAAACAACTGGCAATTTTGCTTTGAAAGGTTAAGCCTAAAAAGGAATTGGAGACCGAGGCAATAACTTTACTTTCTGAMAAAGACATACTCTGTGGCTTGTAATCAGAGCTGTGGAAACAACTGTCCTGTCAGCCCACTGGCCAAAAGAAAAAAGGGGAAAATAATTCATTCTAGGTCAGCAACGTTACCTCTCTGTACAATGACAACAGAGCAGAAGTGTCCCCATGGGTGGAGACTCCTAAACCTAAGTAGGATTTGTCATCTAATCCATCATTTTATTTCTGCTCAGAAAACACCCATGTTCCTGAGAAGGCCATGACTAAAACATTTTAATACATGTGTATGATTGTTTTCCACTTCATTATTCATTTRCTCTCTTCTGACTTCCCCCATCTTTCCCCTTTCAACAGCAGCTGCTCCCCAGTCTACTGTTTGAGTTTCTTGCTTCTCACTTTTTAAATCAGTACAGACTGCAGCTCACAAAATGGGCTAAGATACACACTGTTCAGTGGGCTGAACATTTGCAAGGACTAATAAGTCCCACAGCATGGCAAAACAGAAGATGACCATTTCAATCCAATTATTTTGACTTTGGGTTTCTTCTTTTGCTCCTCCTCCTTWCTGTTAATGCAGCAAATTTATTTGATTTTGTTATTTTTATTAAAAGCAAAGAYCCATCTCAAATTTTCTCTGGTTTTCAATATCTGTTTCATTAAATAGCAAAATTATTTTTCTCCTATTCTTCAGTTTTACTGCCTAAATGCCAGTATTATCCAAAGCCTGCCACTGGATGTAAAGAATGCCCATGGGAGAAAGCTCTTTTAGCTTTGAGAAAACAGTAGAATAAGGGGTTTGGGATTCATTTGTACCAGTATTTGAGTACAGAGTCTTTGTACATCCAAGTTAAGCCCTTACTCCTGGCAGGCATTTTGAGAGCACACACTCTTGCAACATCTCATTTGATCTGATGAATTTTATTCTCTTCAGGAAAGCATTGTCACAAATCTGTGACACGTGAAAGCTGAAATGTGCTGCAGGATTACCTCATAATAAAAAGCAGCAATGAAACCCTTTGGGACATCCTAAAAATTTCTAAATTTACCTAAGCAGTGAAAGATGACAAAAYACATAAGATTCCATGCTGGAATGGCATAGCATCAGGTGAGAGTTGGCAGGGACAAGACCAAAATAGTGACACAGCCACAAGGGCATCACAGCAGCCTRGTAAAGCAGCATGGGATACATCCTGTACAGCTCCCTGCTCTGGTTCAGTAAGGACTGCATAAATTCTTATAAAGGGCCTAATTTTCAAATAATTAAACAAGGACAACAGTTTCAAAAATGAGGATTATACTTTGATGAGAAAAATAATGTGRTATGACATGCTCACCTAGCTGAACTCATCATACCTTTTTTTCCTTTACCTTAATAACCTTAAATTAAATAAGAAAAATCTTCCTAAATGACTAAAAGGTACTCCAGGTACATTCAAAAGAAATCTCCTCCATTAAATTCAGCTTTTCCACCTYTATGACAAAGCTGAAAGCCACTATAACTGTCTCTGTTCTTTTGTGCAGCAGAAGTAGAGCTAAATTTTAAGCCAGACAATGATTTTTGAAGTTCAGATTTGTGATTCAGACCTATCTCTGTTACATGCTCACAAGTAAGTACTATCGTAGGAAGAGGAAAATAGCAAGAATTCCAAAGTAGTGGSATTTTCTTCGATAATCTTTGAGAGCACTGAGGCAAGAAAAATTCCATCCTGTGCCTCAAACTATAACAATCCCCCAGATAAATTGTCAAAACTTTTAAGATTAGTGCTGGTTGCAACATCTTCCTGTTGATAATTTTCTGGATTTCTATGTATTTTTATCTRTATTAATACTACAGTGAAATTAATTAAAAGAGTTATAAATTTATTAAAATGTGATAGAACCAAATTAAAGACTATAAATACCTAAACTTTACTAGTTCATCATTAGCCTGAACTAGTTACATTTACAATATTATTTTAGTAGATATTATTTTAGTAGATTCACTTCACTTTCAACAAAACCCATCATATTGTCAAGAAATTCCACAAGAATCACTGAACAGAAACACACTAATATGACAGCAGCCTTATTAATTCACTGTTGGGACAAAGAATATTAATTCACATTAACAGGACAATAATCACATTTGAAGCATGTGTGCATGTAAAAATCCTTAGTAGCAAGATCTTAGCTTTGTATTTTTACCTCAGTTTTTGCCTGTGTCATAGGTTTGCCTGGTAAAGGATGAAAGATGATTTTTATGAGTTGTTTATTATTGGAATAGWTAACAACCATTTTTCTTCTACTTTCATTTGCTGACATCCCATTTTAAGACCRTAAAAAATGTCAGTTTGCCTAAAATACTGGTCTGAAAACAAACACATAATTATTTGAGTCTGGGTATTTGAGAAGTGGTTTGTAAGCATATGGGTTAACATTAAAGCAGACCTACAATGTTGCATAAAACCTAAACAGTGATGACTTACCTTATTYAGGCCTGAGTTTCACATCTGCTCTGTCTTGACTGAAACGTAGCACATGGAGCATCAAGGGCAYCTGCAACACCCATTTAACAGATTCAGCAAGCAGAGAATTAACATCGTCCTTGAATTTTCCAATTATCTGCTGAATTATGACTTGATTACATTTTGCAGGAGTTCAAAGTTACATACATAATATACATGGCATAAAATTCTGATTTTASCACAAGAGCCATATTGAACAACCTTTCTTACTCTCAGACATGAGKACGTGCAGTATTTTGCTAGAAGCAAGACTGGGCAACAAATAGTTCTCTCTGGGCATGAGCTGGGATGAAGGGGRACAACAGGGTTGCTTTGAGCCCACCCAGAAGTTCTTTTCTTGGCAGCAGAACTGGTTTCTCCTGCCTCAAGGATGCTCTGCAGAACAAGATCTCATGGGGAGCAGAGGGAGGCTTGGGAAGATCAGCAGTGCTCCAGGGAGCAAATAATTCTTCTGGGATATTGGAGAGAGCAGCAGGGATAGAAAGCATCTCTTGCCTTCTTCCTTTCCCTTCCCAAGGCTGACCTCTCTACTGCCATCATTTTTGTTCTTCTTTTGAATGAAAAAAAGCATCTACTGCTCCATCCAAGGTCTAATTCCCACGAAGAATTTATCCTATTTCTTTCTCTCCTATCACCTGTTCTTCCCTMCATATGCCATTTCTCCTATGCCAGATTAGGGTCTAGAAGCAGAGAGGTTTGTACCATATACCAGATCGGCTCTTCTTGCACCACTCTGTTAGATTTAAGGCAAAGGCACTTTGACAYTGTCACCCCTTTCCTCATCACAGATGATGAGCAGCACACCAGCAAACACAACGCTGCTTAAATTTCTTAAGTACCTCTCTCCAGCTACTATACTCAAAAATAGTTCTGATTCTACTTGGAGCTTGTCTTTAACATATTTTTAACAGCAGAGCTCTTCAAACAGACAAGTACTACACACTCTGGGGGCATGTGCCAAGAGACAAATGGAAAATGGTTTCCTACCTACAAATGCATTAATAATTTTTGCTTCCAAAGCAGACAAAAAAAAATTTATAATGGCTTCTCCCTCAAAACATCTCAAGACAGAAAGATWTCCAAAAGTTGTGCCAGTTTTTCTTTCACATGGAATGGTTTGGCCTTCAGAAAGAATACCTTTTCTCTAGCTACACTTKTACTAAGGTAAAACAGCCATAATTATTCCCTGCAACACTGGTGGGCTTTTATCTCCCTTTCTTAKATTCTACTGTAATTGGTTGCTGTTTGGATGTTTGGTTTTTCTCAAAAAACAAAAAAGCAGATCCAAGTTGCAAACCATATCCTGCCCTTCACTTCAGGGGTTATTCTGAATGTTGGTTAGAGGGTTTACTGTGCCTGCTCATTATTTCTATACGATGATTACCTTCTTCTGCCAAGGCTATCTGCAACTACAGGTGTTGTCATTTAGTTAATTAAACCTTGGTTGTCCCAAATCCTGCAAATCTCTGGCAAATGAGAGATTCAGGCAGCTGAATTACCTGATTTGACTCTGCAGTGATCAYGTGGGAAAGTGGAGGTTTAATTAACAGTAGAATAATCACTTAGTTCTAGCCRTGTTCATTAACAGTCTCAGTCTGTTTGTTAGGGACATTAGGTAGCATSCTGTAAGACCCACAACATTCTTGTACTCCATCAGGAAAAAAAGAAGTTAAAGCAAAATCCAAGAAAATCCACCCATCCAGGTTATTTTTTTTTTTATTTTCCCAAAACAGTAAATACTGTGTTAGCTAAAAGTATTACTATATCAGCCTAACAAACTCTGCTTACGTTGCAGAGAAGCAAAGTGAGTCTGAAAAACGTGGCAGCAATTAACACCACTTTGTAGTCTCTTACAGCAGGTGTGGTACTAGATGCCAACACAGCCTGAACATCACACCTGCCTGGGTCTAAATTAATACCATAAAGGGATCAGTGTTCAGCTCTCACACACCACACCCACCAGGGATCCCTGTGACCTGCCTTAACTTTAGGACTTCAGTGAAAGTTTTCACTATCCTTTTATGCACAATAAAGGCTAAAAAGAACGTGGATGTGCTGGTTTCAGTACCTGAAACTGCCTTTCCTAGAAGAGATCGCTCGACTCCCTGCCAGTAGCAGAGCTGCCATCAGTATGCTAAATGTACYCTGTGCCTTCTTAAAATAGCAGCAGCCTCTGCAGCCCTGGCCCAGCAGGCAGCATCTCGGTTGTTCTGAACTGATTTATCTGATCAGGTGTCAGAAGCTGAGCACCAGACCTAAGCTAACTGGGATGACAGCACTGCTCATTCCCTTAGCCATAACAATGAGCATCAGTGGAGGAACATGATTCAGGCCATCAGAACRGACCAGGTCCAAAGCACACAAATCACGTCTTTGTAACTGGAGATGACCGAATCCTACTAAGGAACAGAACAATTCCCAGCCATATATATAATTTTTYCAGTATCAGAAAGCCAAATTCATGGTGCACTATGTAAGGACAACTTACAACCTGTTTCTTTCTTCTTTACCCYCTGGCTGATTTATGAGTCAGAATATGACAAAGCTAATGGCTAAAAAAAGAAAAGAAAAAGCCATGCAGATGGCTTGAAAGATTCTGCCACAGTGAYGTGGTAGCACAAGCCTTCTGTCTGAAATAAGGGGTAGCCTCTTTACTGGAAAGAAGAGTAATATYCAGGAAAACTGCATTTCAGCTCCTGTAATTGACCTAGTGGTAGCAGAAAGGCAAGAAAAGAATGTGGGGAAAACAAAAAATAAAAAAGCAAGGAAATCAATGTCATGTATCCTTTGGCTACCTCAAATGCCTATTCTTTTGTGAATGAGAAAAATAAATAGGAACACACTGATACCCTAACATGCAATTGTTCTAAAGCTCTATCACTCTGTTTCTCCTGGGCTTTCAGCAATTGGCTGATTTACAGAGATACAGAGACTGTTTTAGGACTACAAGTGCAGAAAACTGTGAGATAATTGTAATTTTTCATCATTTATTGCTGTTGCTTTGAATGTTCTTTAATGTTACAATCAAAGRAACCAGCCATAAACATATGTATTGTTTGTTTTGTTGGGGTTTTTAAAATATAKTTGTCTCTAAAGCTAAAGGAATCCATCAGTGGTAGTGTGAGACAGAATTGTAAACATCTTTCTGATAACTTTTAATAATTTGAGATAAAGAAACAGGCAAAAGAAAAGGTCTTGGAAGTGAAAGCAGAGAAACAGCCAAGCCCTTCCCCAGCCCAGCTCATTTGGGTATAGCTTCTCCTAGGTTGGTAGCCAATATTAATGAGGTCATTAAACAGCAAGGGCAAACAGCAAGAAGAAATCAAGCCTCAGAAAAAGTCTCAAGAAAGAAAAGCACTGGTAAAATTAGTATAATGACACATTAACTGTATCATCCAAGGTCAGACTGAATGTGCCCCCTCATTGCAACAGGTGAACAGACACATTCCAACACAGATCCCAGAGAGTCAGCAGCTTTCCCCATGGCAAATACACCAGCCAGCACAATAATACCAGTCTTTACACAGCCTGCTAGCTTTGCTCTTAATTCTGAAAGTCTCCATTTCTCACTGTCCACATCAGCAGGTGCAGGGTGCTTCAGCTGCATTATCTGCTGGCTTTGATGGTGTGCACAATTACAGGGTTTTGCCCATTTACTAAGATGTGCTGTGCYACCCTTTAGAAGTGATCCCTCTCTTCTGCTATTGAAATAGCAGATCACAGACTCTGAAAAGACTGTCAAAGAAAGGACTTTGAGTTCTTACTCTGCTTATGCATCTTTCCCAGCTAGAGCTGGCAGCAGACAGGCTTAATTCAACTCCCYTTAATTGCACTGGCAGCTCACTTAGATTCACTGACTTCAGCTGGAGCACAATTAAGAGAAKAGTGGATAATTCAAAGCTTAGAATTCCTTTTCTCCTAAAGTCTGTGCAATGAATCTCTTCAACCTAACTCACAGACATACCTTGGAATGTATTGGTTTTCCTATCACACATGCGAGAAAGCTGTTAATGTTGATGTTTGACACCTTTTAAGATTTTCCTTCTAAAATATTTATCAGTACAACTCCATGGAGAACTGCACATTATTGTGTAGGTTTAGGATCAATTTCTGTGAAATCAGTTTGGAAAAATTATAACTAATTAACATGAATAGTGAATTTGCTCTCATGTTCAGTCAGCTGCAAAATTCTAATCTTCATTTAACATGAACACACTCTGATGATTTTTCTACAAGGGAGCAAATACGGGGCATTTCCCAAAGAGCTTTAATGGATGAGATGAAGGACGAATGTTTGAAATAGATAAAGGGAAAAAAAAGGTTGGGGGTGGGGGGGAAGGAAAGCAAAGGCTTGCTATTTTTCCCAAATGCTAATGTTTGCAGCAAGATATTACATTCTTCTAAGACACAAATTATGAGTAATTAAGACAATTCTCATGTCCTCCTTGTACTTATWTAGCACTTATGAAAAAAGATATATTTCTGTGACAGAACACAGACTTCCTCTGCTTCACCAGAATGAWTAAGGGAGAAAACAAAACACACCAGTGCTCTTTGGAGACCGTGTCTCTCTTGCATGAACTCCACTTACCTAATAAGTTCATTTTAAGGTAGCAACATGTGGAAAGTTATTCCCAAGCATGGGAAATACACAACAGAAATTCAAAACTAGTCATTGGACATTCACTTAAATGTTGCATTAATAAAAGCTATCTAGGGTTAATAAGATTATCAATTATAACAATATTAATAAAACTGCTTTGGTCAAACTCTAACTTTTTCTTCTTTTCCAGATAAATTTGCATTGATTTTCATAAAAGGTAACTGCATGGAGAAACCCCCTGGGCTCCCTTTYTTCAGCTATTATGTGTAGCTTTCAAATTAACACACATGTTTTTTTTAATTCATTTCATCACTTGTATATAAGGAAAACAAAYATRTTGAGAAAAGAYCCACTGCTTCTCCCATGGAACAAGTGCATTTCACAGCTCTGACTTTAGGTCCATATTTGAAGTACAACACACTGAGCAATTATTTTGAACAAACAAAGCACACAGAGCCACAGAGGTACAACTGAYACAGAAAATGCTTTTTCTAACTCAGGTAAACCCATACAGGGATGTTGCAGCCTAAAYTGCAGAACAAGCACTGTCAGCCTCATATAGCACCCAAAGCCCCAAGCTATCCACTGCCACTCATAGCTCAGGGAGGCCTTGAGCACATTTTCTCTTCGTRCCTCCCTTTTCAGAACAGCAGGGCTCCCGTGCTGGAGATCTCCTGAAGCACAGCCTGAACACATCCACCCTGGAGCTGGCTGCAGCTTGTGGCTCCACAGGGCTAAAATGTGTTGTTTTGCTTAATCCTCACTGCACAGATGCATTCCAGTACCAACAGTGCTGTTGCAGATATTAAGAATTTTGATAATCAAACTAGAAAATGCTTATTGTCAGCTGTGGTGCCAGAACACTGGGGGAGTGAAGCAGAGCGAGAATAATTTAATTTAAAATGCTGACTCTAACTTCAGTTCTGGCTTGCCCCTCTCATTTTCTTCTTTGTTTGCATTACCAATCCAAAATAAGATTTCTGTGTGTGCTTTAGTTTTTGCTCAACCACATTTTTGAGAGAAAAGTAATAAAACCTGTTCTTCATCTACAAAATCCACTGGCTGATGAGAAGGATGTTAATGGTACCCTATGGCCTGCTGAGAAGATGAACAGYAGGATTCACTTCATACACACACACATGCAGTTAAGATTCTTCTCTCATTTTTTCTTTATTTATTACCAACCAGTGACAAGCCCATATTTCTCTTTCTAGGTCAACTGGCATGGCTTAGGAACTTTGACTCAAGAAAAAAGTAGTTGAAAATCCCATTTGGCTTTTCTCAAGCTTTCAGAAATTATATTAATATGTCTTTCGGCTTTTGCTCCTTTTCAAATTTGTAGAGTCAGTGCTACATCATTTTCCCTACTTCCACCAAARAAATAGGAATGCAGCTTTCCTCCTCTTTTTGTGCACTTGACCCTTTGGAGGAGAGTTATTTACATCATAGTATTCTAAAATTCTGAAGGTATTCCTATCTCACATCTGTTGTAGAGAATGTGAGGTATTCTTATGTAATACAAATATAAAATCTACAGTTTGGGATTTCCATGTCTTAACATGCTGGCAACAGGAAATTACGAAATTCATCTTGCACCAGACRAAATTGTACTATATTGTAGCAGGTAAATGGAGTCTTTCTGTTTTGTTTTGGGGTTTTTAGCTACACAACCATGCCTGTGTGTTGTGTTGAATCAAAAGGAATACATGAAAAGAAAAAATACTTTTTGTGTATTTCAGTTTGAAGCTATACAAATAGAAATTAATAAATGTCATGATTTGCAAAAAGTAGTTTAAGACTACTTTAAGTAGTTTAAAGAAGTATATGGGATCCTAGGCTAGTGTTATCCTGCTTTTTAATTTTAACCAAAGAGAAATATAAATGCATGTTTAAAACCCATTAATATTTGTCTCTCAAACATGTACATGCACAGATCCTGTAACCAGAAACAAAAAACTTCTCTGCTGGTCCCAACCTTGTCATATTCAATGAAATCTTACCTTGGTTGTTATTTTTGTAGACTATATCTGCACTTACATAGCACTTTTCTATAGATATCACAGTTCTGTGTTCCTTAGGACAACATCACAGATACTCCCCTGAAAAGGACTGGTTTTCAAACAAACCATTTCCAAAAGGGAATCTGCTAGGAAGAAAATTTTCCCCTTTTACTTCATGGCATGTTTCATTCTGAAAGCCTAATCTATTTTCCATGATGGCAACATCACTRAACCTGAGTTTTGTTCTTGTCCATATGACTGGGAGGGGACTAACGAAAACAAAACCTCAAAACAAACCACCACCACCACCAAACCCCCCAACAACCCACAAAAAAAAAGCCACCAAAACTCCACAAAACCCCTAAACCAGTAGGGCTTCCAGGGACTCAGAAATTTGCTTTCCACCTTTACATAGGCTTTTAGTTCAAAAAGGAATAAACTGTTTTTAGCTGTAGTATCAAAGGAAAGAGACAAATTCTGAGCTGAAATATAATAGTCTTTCCAGGTGACACTTTTTTAATGCAGCATAGTGTCTATAACCTAAAAATGCACTTTAACAGAATCAATATTCTCTCTTTAGTAAAAGAGCTGCCAAAATTGACTTTCCACAAAAGAATTCAGAAAGCACAGCCTCTTAATTTRGAGTCAATAGYAGTATGCTAAACCATTAATTGAGGAACTTTTCTTTTTGCTTCTACTGTTAATGGAACAAGCACCCAGTAATGAGAGGAGGTTTCCAAAATTTTCCTACCAATTTCTCAGCAGTCAGAAGGACCTCCATGAGCAAACTGTGGAAGCCTCAACACAGAGCAGATTAGCTGTGTTGATATGGAGGAGCAGGCTCTGTACATGAAGACTGTAACATGAAAAACCCCAAATCTATTTCTATTTCTTTCAATAAACAGTTTATTGAATCGAACTTTTTCTAAATAACTTGTTTAATTAACAGATTCACACACTTAAGCTTTCCTATATTTCATGCAAAAATAAACCCTACAAATATTTGCCTTCTTTCTGGCTCACTTTCATATGTTGTTTTTGAAGTGAAGCACGTTTCTGAGGACTGTAGAAGAACATTTTCTTCAGATGTGTGGTTGGCTCTAAGGACAGCACTTTGCATTGGCTGTCTGACTCTATCCACCAAGATCTATCTAAGTGAGAAGGGTATCCTTACATAAGCTAATCTTTCCAGAACAAAAGGTGTACATTAATGTGTTTAATTAAGATGTTCCTCCATTCTGAAAAGCAAGGATTAGAACTTTACCTTCTTGAAAGAAATTTTCCAATAATTTGGAAACCAACCCACCTTGTATGGAAAAGATCACAAGGCAGAAATTATTTRTACCATTTAAGTGAGAARTATGAGATCAAGYTTTACAGGTAAAGTAAAAAACAARCAACAAACAAAAACCAGCYACCAATTWATCACTAGAGGTTCATAYCAGAGACAAGCATTAGCTAAATGTGTGCATAATTCCTGCTTCTGTAGTAAATACAGATCATGTACTACTCACCCCTTTACACAAGAGGATCACAGAATCATTTCAATGCCACATATATTTTCAAACAAATCTATTTGATTTAATCCAGGGAACTGGAGAGTCTGCTTTAAAAATACTTTAAATGATAAAGACTGCCAAAATCAGTAGTCTTTTTGGAGTTATTAAAAAATAAAAACAACCACATGCAGGAAAGCTAAATAAACAAAGACTTTGTTCTCCTTTCACCTACATAATATGCACTGTCACTTTGCAATGAATGGRTAAAAAGGATTAAAACTGCATCTGTTTCCCCCACAAAATAAAAACACTGCTGAAAGGCAAAGTAGAAGCTGGCTTCCCTACATGTCAGCTCTCATACAATGTATGCAAAACATCCCTGTAGCATCAGGACAACTGTGATGAAAGCTCAATACCAACCTTCCAGCTGAAAACAAATCTTGCTGGGAAATTAGCTGTAAGGGACACCACAGTTACCATGAATCTCTTTGTTTATCACATGCCACACTGTTAATTTGTTACACAATCATAACACTACTGAAGCATAATTTAAAAGTGTTTGTTTGCTTACAAAGACAAGAAATACATATATTAAAATCTTTTTGGTTGTGTAGATGCTTGATAGCTTGGAAGAAAGCACCCAACAGCACTTGGTATTTAAAGAAGAACCTYTCAAATCATGATGACATCTTGCATTGTATTATTTATCTTAGAATATACAGGGCAAGGTCAGCACAGACAGCAAAACTTCATGTTTCCAAATACCCATGTACAAGTATAACAAAATTTCCTTAAAATATCTATCAGAGACACACATCTCCTTAACCCCTCCAGCAGAATCAGGCTGATATCTGCTCAGCTACAACCCTGCAGCATAAAATGTCACAGTTGGAGAKATTTACATCCTCTTTGGCACCAAGGCTGGGATCCTTGGGGTGGAGCATCTCAGCATCAGCCCATGAGCTCCCTGAATTCCCTGCCATGAGTGTTTAGTGACAGTGAGAGTTCCAGAGGAACTACTGGCTTTTTCTTWGATAGCAATGAAAAATTTACCAGGATGATATTGCAAATACGGTAAGATCCTTGTTCTGCAAACAGTTTCTCTGATCCTTAACAGCATTTGCTTAGAAACTTCTCCAGCTTAACTCAGAAATACTCCTAGGTCTGTAAGCCAGGCAAGAGTGACCATGAGCTGTGCCCTTAAGAGAATGATAACAGCACTTGATGCCAGAAATTCTTGTCCAGTCTACTGCTATTCCATTTCATGCTTTTTGAGCTTGATGCACAATGTTTCTTTTTGTAAAACTGACTGCATTATTCCTTTGGAAATATTAAAAATATGTCAAAAGCTCCAGCACAACTTACTGAGAAAAAATACAGTAAAATGGTCTAGCATTTCATACATAAATGACAGGTAACTTTGAATTTAACCATGGACTTGTCAAACAAATAMAAAAAATTGTCTTTATGATGTATTCTTGGGCTTTTAATTTTGTTCTCAATTTGTTATTGCTAGCTAGAAGAATGTGCAGCAAATCGAGCTTTTTCCATTGTCAACTTAGACAACAGAAGAAATTTGGGGGTTTTAAAGTAAATTAAAAGGCTGTTTTCTCTCTTTTTATAAGAGGGAAATCTTCTAGATTCAGCTCTGACCATACACCAATTTCATGTTGAGGAAAGCCAAGAAAAGCCTGCATATTTAAATTATCACCCGGATTCACCAATTTTTCTTCTCTGAAAAATAATATTTACAGCTTGGTTTCACCTGAATTTGTGGGGACTGGGAGAGTGGTTGGGTTGGGTTTTTTGGCATCTTTTGAAGAAGCCAAAGCACCAGGCTGAGGAGGGTGGGTGGAGGCTGTGAAATAGTCTTTCTGTAGGATATCTCTGTACAACAGCCAAAAGCCACAGGGCTATTTTCTGGTTTCCATAACAGTTTCCACTCCTGCCTTTTCATTTGTAAAGCTGACAGCACAAATGGGGCCCCTCCATGTTGGACTTTTCCTAAGTACTTGGGATACTAAAGAAGCATTTATTTAAGTGTGCTGTGCCATCTCAGACACCAAGGCTCTCTCCTGAGCTCCATCTGACACAGTGCCCTTTGGGAAGCCAAGAGCTTTCAGAGCCATGTAAGCCCTCTACCAGAGTAACCCACAAGTTTTAGACAGAAAGCAAACAGCCCTGCCTCTTTCAGCTAACACATCCATTTACAGGAATCAGCTTCCWCTAATGTTGTCAGGAAGCATCAAAAAGAATGAAGGCACCAGAATAGATCAAACATCCAGCTATGTCTTGCTGAGAGTTATATATACACTTCAGAGAGGGGTACGGCTGGTCAGAAGAGCAACAGAAGGTAACACAGGGTGGGTCAGCACACAAGCAAGGCTTTTTAGCAGGAGGTCTAAAGACTTCAATGAGCACCTGAGCCTGAGTASATTTCTGGCAGCCCTCAGAAAGAATTGGTTCCTCCTAACCCTGTCCAAACAGGAAAAAAAAATAAAACTGAGTAAATGAATTGAAACTATTAATAGTGTTTTAATTTTTTTTATTTTGACCTTGTATGAGGTATAAGCCAGGAGCTACAGCTTCTACCTCTCTCGCTGTTCTTGCTTCCCTCCCTACACTGCTTTTGAAAGCACAGCACAGATGCTTTCCCAGCAGTGTGTTGTTCTGCTGCCAATTCCTTTGTCTTGCTTGCACTGTCACCAACTGTACTCTTCTGGGGGTAGCTTTTTCTGTTTCTAACAAGATGTATTTCACAAATCACAAATTAAAGCACTGCAACAGGTCTCCTGACATGAACAGAAAAATTGTGCTTGCTGGAGCATGAGCAGAAAGGAGGAAGAGATTCATTGCCACCAGACATATACAACTAGAAACAGAACAACTGCTAATTAATTTTAAAACCCAGTTATGTGGGAGTTCTAGGAGAAATGCCACAGAAATGACCTTAATATAGACGTGAAGACAGTACAATGGTCATGGCACACATGTTACTTCATGTCTCTGCAAACCAGAGCAATCTCTAAGCTGGGTATGGGATCCCTAATTACTTTGAGTCACATTGCTCTCAAAATATTTTGCCACATTTCATAAAAACATGGTGAAATATTTTAAACATGCCAGACTCTTGTTAAATGGAAATAACTCTTTCTTGAATGTTTAAGTTACTTCTATAAATGGGAAATTTTACATCTTTAATATTAACAGCAAATTAATCTCTAGATAAAATCTTTTAAAGCTACCCAGTTTATTGAAYGTAAATCTAAATGAGCTACTTTGTTCACATCAAATCAAGGAAAAAATAATTTGTTACATGTGTTTTGGGATCTATGTTAACTCTCCAAARCATATTGTGAAAGTTACCCCAGATTCCTTATGAGCAGATTTAAATAAAGCAGCATTACTTTTTCTGTGAAGATCCTTTTCCATCTGCATGCYCTATGATGCCACTTCCTATATTATAGGTTTCTCATTTATATTTGTAGATRTAGTATAACATTTCAAGACCAAAGCCAAAAGCAAACACAAACACACACATTCAATTAATTAAAATTCTTCTTMGGTCATAATATAATTGAAAACAAGAGAGAAGACAAACGTTGCTAGCTCCACAATAATATTATTAGGTTAAGGACATGACAACTAACAATCCATTGTGATTTTATTTCTACAGTAGTTCATTGTTGTTAGGGAAGTAATTGATGGAGCTTTGTTCACATTTATTTATTGCCTGATATAAGTCACCCTAAGTAAGTGCACTCAGGGTTCCAAGAGCTGTTTGGGGCTCAGCCATGAATCAAAATCAACGAGCACTATGCACACAGTAATTTCTCTAGGCCTCCTACAACCACCAGAGTCAATAATTGRCTCTTTGTGGCACTAAATAAAGTTACTCTTTATGGCACTAAATCTCCTTGAATAAAATTTTGTGCAGATGACATCTGTTCCTTTTACATTCATCAATACAGATTATTTTGCTCTCAATACAGCTCAGTGCTAAGAACTTTAGACACATTCTATGCACTTCCTAGTGCAATGTCCTGGATATCATTTGTTGGGCTAAAGCACAGATCTATTTCTAGAACTGTTATTTGGCTTAAATCAGGAGACACAGCCATTCTTAAAGCTGGAATTCTTAAACATCTCTCACGTCTCTGCAATCTTTGGAAGCACAATTTTCCTGAGAGCTCCTGATGCTCTGACMGTCCCCATTTCAGTGTGAGCAGAAGTAAAGATCTTGCTCCTGGGTGTGACCATAGGTTAGATGGTTCTGTTCTATTGCTGATACTCTACTGACAGCTGAGATAGGAAATTTCACCTCATTTTTACTCCTTAGTGTGTTGTATGCAACACWCTGGCACTACTGATTTAATACAGGCACCATGGCCTTTATAGCTGACATTTCCTCAGTTATATTATTAGGTAGCTTCATCTTAATTATAAACACAGATGAAGTTATCCAGTTGTTAGAAACTGAACAGCACTGTCTCTCCACCTCTCTTCTAATTTGCTTTTCTATTTCATTTTTACATGTGCMTGTGACAATGCATATTTTAATTATTTTAAAATCTAAATATCCAGAAGGAAGAGTTCTGTTACATATCTGAGTTAAATATAACCCACTTCTTTCTAGMCTCTTTCTTCCTTTAATATTATTTTAGACAAATCTAATGACAGTACATTTAGTCTAACACAGAGGTACCACAGTTTAGATTTCTGGAGTTGTTGGGATTTGGGTTTTTTTTTTCAGTTTTTGTTGTTTTTCATTTGTTTGGTTTTGGGGCTTGGGTTTTTTTCYTCTTTTGGGAAACTTTCACTTGCRTTCTCCTCATCTGATGTGCACACTGTCTCCAACTGCATTTTGAGTTTTCTTGATAACAGTGCAAGAGACACCAGCAGTACTACATAAATTTATGTCACACWTAATTGAATGGTAGGAGTGAAGAGTATCCCCTAAAATTAGGCTGACTGTTTCCATGGAAACAAGAGAGCACAAACAGAATTGTAATAACTTGACTTTATAAAGTCAAAAGAAAGGGCATTTTTATATGTTTTGTTGACAAAAGAAGYCAGTAGTTTATTATTTATGGGTTTTCACCTTTAGGCATATTTCTGAACCTTATTTTGTTCAGAAGAAATGAGTTGCTGTTTCTGAAGTCAGGGAGGCTCACATTGGTATAAAAGGTATAGGGTACYACTGTTAAAGGATAACATGCTCTCCCAAATAACACAGATGAGAGCTTGAACACAGAAACACAGTTTGAAGACATTAAGACAGATGTTCAAATGGAATTTAACATTCATCTTCAGAAAAAAAAAATCAGAAAAGGGAGAAGGATACCTGTTTCCAAAYTGCTAGCAATGGAAATCAATCTCAACCCAGACATTGTCACAATGATACAATATTTTTTCTCTGTTAAAGGGGAAAACAAAAGAAAAACAAATACACCCCCCAACATGGTGGGGAGGGAATTGTTAAGGAAAAAGTTTAGAAGTGATTTGCTAAACTACTTGTTGATTTTGTGAAATCAGTCTAGTCCTCTGCCCCAATTAGATAAACATTCCCTACTGAGACCCCCCTGGAACTACCACCCTAGGATTTGATATGGTGCCCCAGAAACAGAGACAACTGCTAATCATGGACACCCTCTCCTCCCACTGGAAAGGCCCTCTGTTTCTAATGACTAAGGATTAGTCATTCACTGTAGCCCACTAAGGGCTTCAGATCCACACACAGAACTGCCCATTGTCCTCTCACTTSTCTGACTGCTCACTTTGTGTCACATGCAAGTTTTAATAGTTATTTTAGCAGTTCTAATAACTACTTTGAAAATAACAATGTCAAATGTCACAGCCTGCACACACCAACAAAGCAGCTTTTTGCTGACAGTGATTGCTACCTGACAATTACCCAAGTTTTAATTCCTTCTCTATGTACTGATGGGCTTTTTACCATTCTCATTTCATAGGCAAAATTCTGACCATCAGCAGCTCACGATTCCTATAAAAATAATTATATCATCAGTACTGCCTGCATCAGTTAAACTTGTAACCCAGACAGAAGAAACAGATCCTTTCAAACTAATGATCCTCTGGTTGTTTAGCAATACACTTATTTCTTCTTTTACTGTAACCTTCTTTTAWAGCTTTGTTATTCAATCCTATAACAACTACTCAAAAACCATACAAGGAATCAATGACTGATTGTTGCTCTCTACCTTCAGCCATCACACAAACAGCTTTAGCTTCCTTCACTTTTAGGCAATTCTTCCAGTGTTCTGAAATGAGCTAAACAGATCAATAGTCAGWAGCCTGCACAACTCCTCAGGCAGCCCTCTTGAAACTTTGTGAGTTTGTTAATGAACTCCAGCTCATTGTATGATGTGAATTCTGGTAGTTCTAATATCTATACTGATGGCATATCACCACTTTTTTAGCCCCAGATAAGGAAGGGGGCGGGGGGAAAATCAATACACCTTCCCTCAGAACAGGCTGAAAGGAGAGACAGTSTGGGACAAAAGGGATTTTCCTGCTTCAGGTAATGTGCTGTACCTTATCAAAGGGGCTGGGAATAATTCCTGATTGGGTTCATCTCCTTTATCTCTAGGACTGGACACCAGCATGGAAAGAGACTGGTGGGAATCAGCAGCATCAAGAACTTCTCACAGATTTGCTTTCAATCCAATTGTATTTGGATTTGCCACTGAAGAAGTGAAAGACACCCCTGATTAGGCAGCTATTAAATTTCAYTTTAAAATTCCAGGAGAGCCCCAGATTGAAGACATTAGCTTTACCCTCAAAGCAAAATGAACTTGATTATAGTATTGGAAGGATAAAACAAAAGACWAAGCATAAATGAATAAAGCATAATCACCCCTCCCCCCCCAAATAAATTAATTCCTCATTTTTCCAGCAAGATGACTTGTTCATAATTTCTTAGCCACTTACAAACTACATAATGGCAAAATATTTCCTGCACATTTTTATCACTACTTTATGTAGTCAATTCTCTGTAGAAGGTACACATAAAACTACACAACTCTGGCTGCCCTTTGGGGACTGTAACTATTTTATTCTAGTTTTGTAAGTCCAACCTATTACACACCAGAGTATATCTGTTCATGAAAAGTCAAGAACTCTGAGCAACAACTTKATTTCTATTGAATCTCAAATGTATTTCTGCTCAAATTACCTAATACTCTTAATTTTGCTTTGAAAATTGTCACAATAASAAGTACTTCATTAATGAAGAACAAGAATTTAGCTTAAAAAGAAGCAAAGAGTGAGAGACCAACCAAATAAACAGGATAACACATCATACAATTGTAATTACAGTATATTGCTCTTCACACCTTCMGAGTACTTTACCAACACAAATTTTCACAGAAGTCCTGCCTGATATTAATGCATCATTAAGGTCATTTATAGAATTCAGAACTAGAGAAATCAGAGGAATTTTTGGAGATCATACAGAAGAGCAGCAGAGCCAGTATCAGGACAAACATATTCTTGCAGACTTGCCAAACCAATTTAATGGAAATGGCTCTCAGCTCTTGTGCTCAGAGGCCTGGCACTACAAGCCTGCCATGGTTATTTGCTTCTGTCCTGGACTATGCTCTGGATCTGGGCTCTTCTGCCTTTCATGTCCAAGAGTTTTAAGTGGCATTTCATGATCTGCCATACACATACAGTCTGGAGCCAGTGATACCATAAACAGATCCTGTGTTTTAAGAGACAATATATATGGAAGAGTAGAAGTAGTCATAGGTAGTGGTCATCACAAGCAGTAATAAACTAGAGTGGAGCAAGAGTGGAGCAATTGATACAGGGCAAATGGACAAGAACACTCCCAGGGAACCTTGGCCAATTCCAACTTTCTTTTTTTAGAACACTGAAAGTTACTGTTTGAATTTTGAAGGAGAATACCTRAGTAGAGAAAGACAGAAATATTCAGAAGCAGAATGCTATTTTAAAAAATATTCTGGTTACTAACAAGATATTAAATATTCCTTTTTCTGGATGTACACACAGGGCATGCAAACATGCATAAGTGTTACTCCCACCATACAACACAAGTCTTGTGTCTTCCTCTGATACAAGCACAAGCCATGTCTTTTCCCTGTCTTCCCACTGCATTTCACCACTTGTGCCATTTCCACCTAGATGGAAAACCTTGTTCCAACAATGCATTTTCATGTTACATGGAACAGGTTTCCCAGGACACATTTAGAATCAAGATTGTTTTATAAGAAAGAKAACATAATATGAAAAGGAGCAACTTTTGCAACAGCCACTACACTACTAGTAGCTAGGCTTAGTATTTTTCAAGGCATAAATATTCAATGTTTCAGTCCATGAAAAATGGCTGCATCAATCCTATGGACTTTCTCACAGAAGAATTCTCCAAATATATAATGCTTTAATATTGAGTGCTGACAGTAACCACAGCATGGGGAAGAACAGTATTAGAGAGTGAATGAGGGCAGCTATACTGGTAAACAGAAGAAACAACTCAAAATGAAATATTTTTAGTTACAAAAAAGCAGTATTGGAKATGCAAGAAAACTACTGGGATTCCTATCTGTATGGGCCTGTGGTACTTTATATGCCTTGGTGCTTGATATGCCTTCCATATAATTTATACTGTTCCCATGGAAGTCAGAAGGCTTCATACAGAAAAGTCAAATATATGCAATTCTAGGCAGATAGATTGCTGTTGAAGTAATATTTCAGTTTCAACTTGATTAAGTTAAATTTTGTTTATTTTTTTAGTTCAGATTTTGGAGGGGTTTTTTGGGGCTTGGTTTATTTTATTCTGGGTTGTTTTGGTTTGGTTTTGGGTTTTTTTAGTAAGATTCTTAGTCTGCTTAATGATTTATTTATTCTTTACCAAAGGGGATAAGTTAATTCATAAAYTGATCCAAAAATATATTGACAGCTGGTGGGACTGATACAGATATTTGCATAATAGTTTTTCCCTATAACAGGAGTCCATCTCCACTTTAAGGACATAAACATTGCAGCTTTATAAACACAAGCTGATCATTTAACTCCTTTATGTACTTTCACACATAATATCCAAATATATCAATGAACTAACATCTTCTGAATGAGCACTACTAAGGCATCTTTTTGTTAGAATTGGGCTTTTTTTTACTTTCCCACCATAACTGGCTGGGTATTTTTTGGTTTTTCAATGCTATTTTCATTGGCAAGGATAATATTCTATGACATGGATCAGGAAAGGAACCAAAAAGAAAAAAAATTGTGAAGCTGAACCTGTGAAAAGCAAGAATTTAGCACAGTACTAATGTAAGAGTGAGAATACTGAAATGCAAAGCAGATGCCCATTCGTCTTCCACTGCAACTTGTAAGACCAAGGAAAATAGTTTTAGAAGTGGTTAACTGAGGTGGTTTTCAGAAAAAACTCACAGGTGAAGATGCAACATTAGACTTCATTTTCCAGATCTTTCACAATATGTGGCCTTGAACGTAGTTTACTTGTATGTGTATTAAATCTAATCCAACATCACAGTGAAATTGCAAGACTGCCCATAATATGCCTTTGTATGCCTTCTTCTCAACATCTTCTGTCCACGACTTTTCAAACAACACAGAGCCCCATGGGAGGTTAAAAACTCTTCCATGACCATCCTGTACACTGCTACAAGACTAATAATATCCCACAATATTTTCTAGCTCAAACCACCCAATCTGTGTAAAAAATACGATGTAAGCAAACATACATACCTGTCAACAATGTATTAAAAAATTAGAGAACACATAAGATTTTCATATCTGCTAGTTAACAGAATTTTTCACAGATAAAAATACATTACAGAGGAAGAATCGAATGAGAGTGTGGCACTATATAAATACAACTAAAAGATGGGGATTGCAATTATCTGTAACAAATCATTAATAGGCTTTGAATTCAGACTTAGRCCATGAAATCTCAGATGCCCTAGCTTTTTCCTTGTCAGCCTGCTGGCACAGACTCTTACATCAAGAACTGTGCAGTAMAGAGCTTCCAGCCATCCCTCCCAATTCAGGGCACCAGGAGAGCAGGATCAAGCAGCACTGGAATTAGAAGTGATGCAGGGATGCTCTTTTACAAATGCAGATGTGAATTTGCCATTCCATTTTGTGGTCTGTAGGGAGGCATTGTAACTGAATGTGACAGAACACTGCAGGAGGGTTGTTCTGCTTCACAGCATTGTAAGGGAAGAGAAGTGGGTAATGCTGATGCTTTACAACTGTAGGTGTGTTTTTCCACAAATAAGCTCTATACACAAACACTCAGATACAGCAAGAAGTCAAAGCTACTTGGGCTTCATTTCAGGGAGAGGGAAAGGCAGAAGAAAACAGTTACAACAGAAATACTATCTTAAAACCAGCACTGACCTTGCCATTGATACACCCAATTACAGCAGATTTCTCCTAACAGYTCAGGTCTGCCACATCTTGCAGAATATCAGCCCTTCCACCTACAGACCCTGGMAAAGTAATAAGATGAAAGGATGAGTGAGTCTCTCAAATTACTAGGAAAGTTTCTCCTGCAGTTGTCCTTACTAAAATWTCCTGCAAAACTGGACCTCTACTTAGCAAAATTCTGGCATTTGTTTTTCATTTGCACCACAGCACTCAAACTTCAGCACTCAGATACAGTACAGAAAATGCTCTTGAATTCCACRTACCAGGCAAAAACTATAAACACAGAGCAATATAGAGCCTATTCAGGAACGGGGAAGGGGCATAAATGGGTAGGAGTTACCTGCCAGAATTTAAAAGATCCTTTTGATAGAAGCTTCGCCAAAACAGACCCATTGACACCGAAAGATTTGTTTCTATGAAATTGTATTTACTTGGGGGATAGTGTGAAAAGTCCACTGAGCCATACCTGACCTGCAGAAAGCCTTTAACACCACCTAAGGACAGTGTAGAAGGAACAAATAAGTCAAGCCAGGAAAATTGCCATCTCCACCTCTCTTAAGTGCAAGAGAAACTGAATCATTTACCAGCTGCTTGTGCTGTTGTTTATAGCTCAGGTAATGCAGCATAAGAAAATTAATTATGCCAGCACCACGGGTTCATTCCCAGTGTTAATTTGCTGTGCAMATTTTCCTTCACACTTCACAAGATGCCCAGGAAAAACTGAAAAAAGATTGGTATGAAAAATCCTACAACCTTGCTGCAGGTAAGAATCCAGGGCAATTGGCTACTTCCARACTTCTTCCCTCCACCTCTTCCTGCCCTCCACAGCCACAGTCATGATCTCTTCATGTAAGGTCATGAYCGTTTTACCTTGGCTGAGTTGAGCCAGGTTTGAGGGCACTTGGAAATGTCAAAGTGCTCTTAAACCTGACTCAACTTTGTCAAGGTAAAACAGTCATGATCTCACATGCAGAAGTCCCCAGTCTCTTGCTCCTCTGTGCTGTATTTTACCCCAAAACATCTTTGTGGTCTGGGCCTGCTTGCAGCATTGCTGTGATTTGCAGAGCAACTTGCAGAAAAAGCCACTGGCTCCTCAGCGTGGCTTGTCCCAAGGGGCTTGACCAGAGTCTCTGCAACTGAATTAATCCCACCTCCTGGAATAAGGCCCAATGAACTTGGAAGAAATACCCATGGCATTTCTGCACATKCAGGTTTAAAGCCACACCTCAGCTAAACTGTTCACCTGTTGGAAGTGAAAAGGAGATCCAAATGTTTTCTTCAGCTAAAACATGGGTCTCCACTGCCTTACAAGCRTTAAGCAACAAACAGATAAGCATATTCCAAATCCTCCAGAACATCAAGGTGCTGAAAATATGCATTTTGCTATTTTATCATTTTTAATACAAGGACAGAAGCTTTTAAATGTCAGTATACTCATCCCAGAGCTGGAATTGCTTAATTTCCTCTCATGCTCAATTATGTTAGAGCAGTTCGTGATACTGACTTTTTTTTTTCCCCTCAGTCACATCACAGAGCCTGTGTATCTCTGTTGAACAACAGGAATCAAATACAAACCCTTTTCAGTTTTTTCCCCTCATACATTCCATCATTCATATATCTCCTAACATAAAATCTCTGGCTTATCTCTGCCTTCACTTCCTATACATGTCAGATAGCCTCTTGCCTCATAGAGACCTGTGTGGAGTTGCTTACTATCCTATAAAAATAAGAGTTTAGTYATGTCTGWTAATATATGCATTTAGAAACATGTTCATTGCTATACAATTTTTACTTTGYAGCCAATCTGCACTATTAYAAGATATATTTTGGTCTGGGAACCTTTAAAAATCATTATAATTATTTTATGTAAATTTGGCAAGTTACTTGCTAATATTTATTCATAAACCAACACTKAAACAATTAATGCTTTATCACAAACATTTTTAACAACATAATCTGCAGAATAATTCCCATGAACTCCCTTATCAAAATGGCAAAGAAAACAGCAGTTAAGTAATAACCCATGCACAAAAAACCTCTGTATCTTATTTCCCAATAATTCCTGATTAGCCATAGATAAAGCATAARCCCAGCTTGTTCAGACACAAAAAATATCCTGCAACTTCAACTTCAATTAAAATTCAAAATTTTCCAAAGGAGGAACAAAAAAAGTAATTTCAAGCATCTGAAAGGATGAAACTGAGAAGAAATATTCTAGAACGCTCAGCTTGCAGAGGCTTCAATTACTTGTATGTGGAATTTGTTTTAATTTTCCCTGTTTGAGGACTTGCTGCTAGTCCTACTGCAGTCTCTACCAGCACCACTAATGAGGTCACTGCATAAGGGTTCAGAGCTGAACTGCACTTTCTGCCAGAAAATAATGTCTATTGCAGAAGCACATTTAATTATATTATCAGGTTTATGTTTAKTGCCTCTTGATGAATGTCATATCAAATTCTCTCAATTTACAACTGAACTATTCTTCTCACAACCAGCTGCAGGAGAAATAAAAGACAAAGCTTCAAGAATTAGTCCACTCCTGAAAATATAATCAACCAAATAAAAAACATGTGAACAAAAACAAACAAAATAAAAACAAAAATAAAATTTAAAAAAACTGCAGACAGTCATATGTATCAAAGCAACACACAGCACACCTGCCCTGCCAGGACACTTGCTGCATATGAGCAGCATGGGCTCAGTGGGATTCCCAACAAGAAATGCAGGGTTTTCTGCATGTCAGATACATTCTGCCCACACAGACTCAGCCTGCAGCACCCAGGGTACTAAGGAGTCCAACAGCAGGCAGGGAACAAAAGGAGTTCCCTTTTCAGTRTAAGAAAACTTTTAATGTTGTTTCAGTGCATTTCACATTCAAAGCACAATTTCTCAATTGTTTAATTTAATAATAAATTAACCATATTTAATAATTTATGGCAATGATTTATTATTTAATAATAAATAAACAATATTTAATTTTTGTTCAAAAGCTGGACACTGTGCTGCACAGAACCCAGTCTTCACCAGAGTGAAGTCTCAGCAGTACCACATTGTCCCTTCCAGTCCAGTCTGTGARCAAAGTGTGTGCTGTGGAAATAGGTTGTTAGAGGGAAATCAAATTATTAATAGAAATATTGGTATATTAATATTTAGATAAATGAATAGATAATTAAGTTGATCTTATATGTTCTTTCCTCCTTCACTTGCAATGTAACTTCATACACATATACTCAGGAACTCTGAAAAACTCTGATGCTTAAGACAATGTAGGAAGCCTCTCTATCATGTGTTACTCTCTTTGAGGAGATCTTAGAGATTTAAATATAAATACTTAAATCTCTTTTCAGTTTGTGTTTTTTAACACTTAATTTCCTAACACTTCAGGCTGTAATGAGTGTTTCTAATGTTTTACCTCTTATTTCACTTTGCAGTGAAACAATTTCCAGTCTGCTGTTTGTGTATGATAGCAATAAACACAGTAAACYTTATTTTTCACTAACAGAGAAAGTTTACATGATTGCTGTGCTGCCTTCATCTCAGGATAAGTGCTCTGAAAAGCTGAACAACAAATTTGCTCTAACATTTTGAAGTAATTGAGAGGAAGATCCAGTTATGTCCTCCTGCTGCACACAGATGTCCCCACACAGGTTGTGAGAGGATGCGAGCCCCAGGGTAGTCCATGTGCTAACCCTGCCCTGGCCACAAATGTGTGATGAAGACCCCAGGTAAGAGAGGGCACAGGTGGTTGCAAAACAGAAAGTGCATACAGAGAGGTCAGGTTATAGGACACAAATACAGGTTCAGCACTATGGTGTTACTTCAACAGCTTCTGCTTTAACCATCTGAGTCCTCTCTGACAGACCTGGGGTGAAAAGCCTGTTTCCCTGCCCTTTGTTCCTGCCTGTTCCAGATGGGCTATAGAACTCTGATGGGAAGAGAAACACTAACAGCCACAGCTAATCCAGTACAACAAAGGGAGCCAGRCTGCAGCTAAACATCAGTGAGAAAATGGTAAAAATTGTATTTCTCTCTCCTCATATTGGGGAAACCCAAATAGTTCCCTTGAWTCCTACATTAAACCCAACTCAAGTRAAACAAAATGTTCTGCTTTTTTAGRACAACTGTCTKAAATTATTATGCAGYGCTTAGCYTAATTTTTTCCACAGTAGCCCTCCTACCTCTATGGGCAGGAGCAAAGAACAGGAGCTGTGACTTGGAGGATGCATTTCCCACTTCCCTCTTGCCCACCTTTAACTCTGTGCAGCAGTATGAACATCTGGCTGCTCCTTCTTGAAGCTGTGCTTAGCAGGTGAAGCCCATCCACACAGTCACTAAAGTCAAATAGAAATTAACCATATGTGTATGAAGCCAAAACCTGCACATGCCAGACAGAAAAAGRCAGAAATCCTTATAACAGTTGTTTTAGGACCCAGACTACACCGATACATTTTTAGCATCACACTTGGAACTGTTTTGCAGATGACCCTATCTCTTTGCCCCTGGACTCCTGATGTGGATTAACCTTTTTCATKAATTCCAGTAGCACAATTAACAGTAGAACATATTAACAAATATGATAAATGAAAAAAAAAATATTCTTTTTAAAGAACTGTTGATAAACATGAGTTTGCTGTGATTTCAGACAGTTTATGTCWGGCCCCTGTGACAGGAAAAGGCAACTAAATGTATTTTCTGGTTCCACCAGKGAGACTCTCAAATGGACTTTCACTGCAAACAGCTATTTGCACAAGTGCTTCATCCAATCAGGAATTAAACCCACAGAACCCAACATGATTTGTCTGCAATCAGGTATTTGCAGTCTGTCTCTGGATTGTGCACACAGACACACAGAAGCACTTCACAAGTCATCAGTCTGGTAATCAAATACAATTATTATATAATAAATTTGACTAATAGGCACAGAGCACCTGCTGGGTTTGTTGCTTCTGCTATTACTAGCCAAATTTCATCAGCAAATAAAAGCTAAGGCTGCTCTTCTTCCATTTCAGTAACTTGTGATAATGGTGACATTAGGATCCCTGTTCTGAGCATATMATTTTTAAGCTCTGTCTACACTTTCATGAGTGCAATTAGGCTTGTCAAATCTACTAGTCTAAGAATCTTCATCTTCTTTCTATGCTGAATTATTTATGCAGCCAATATTAACTAAAGAACACTTTACATATAAATGTTTTATATCAACTTAATTAAAAGTTCCCAGTTCTCRGTCGTTCAGTACTGGCYTAGGTMATTTGCCTAATTTTTGTCTTCAGGGGTTCTCTTATAAGCAATCTAACCACACCAAACCTGTTAGGAATGATCACTTTATTGAAGTGATATGTAATTTTTTTTTTACCCTAACTGTATTATGGCAACTGACTGAATTGTGAATCTTCATCATAGGCTGCATGGAAAAAGGCTCTTGCTGAAAGAGACYGATGTAAACTCTCAGTCCACATCGGGCAGCCGAGAATCACAGAAGGGTTTGGGTAGGAAGGGACTTTAAASAWSATCCAGTTCCATCCTACCATGGGCAGGGACAGGGATCTTCCACTGGACCAGACTGACAGACCTGGCCTGATGGGGCATCCATGATTCTCAGCAATGTCTTGAGGGCCTCAYCACCCTCACASTCAAGAATTTCTTCCTAATAYATAACCTAAATCTATCCTGTCAGTTTAAAGGGGTGATTCTTCACTGAGCAGAGAGCTGAAATCCTTAAGAAAACAGAAAACACAACAAACTGGAGAAAAACCAAAYCAAAACAAAATACCCTAGAGTTTAACATGAAACCATCAAGGCCAGACAGAGATTTTAAATAAAATACTTGCTAAAGATATTGAAGCCAGGATCCATTCTGGATAGTGCTTGAAGGGCAGGCAAAATATCCAGTRAAGCTGAAACCATGGGATACAGCTCAATGACCTTTTGTGCTGATGTTCACAGTGCAGGTAGAGCTGTGGGGACCTTCTCACACCAGAGCATTCCTAAGAATCACCAGGTCACATCTAAGAATCCATTAAAATCTGCAGTGTCTGTAGAAGGCTTAATTATTGAAATCAATTAAATTAATAAAGCCAACTCACCACATGAAMAACATTCCTGACAATATTCAGCCAAGAGTTTAAAAGAATTTCYTAATGAAATTACCTGTTAGCTACCTACTCTAAAAACCCCTATCTCTGAAACTGACTTCCATATGAGAGAAATGAAGGTTGATCCAAGCAACTACAAGCCTTGACAAAAGCTTTTAACTTGGGTAGAGAGGTTGAAAGTAAAATAAATAATAAATTTTGCTGGGTACTTTCAAAAATGTGACAGAATGGAAAGCAAATAGGCTTTTCTCCTTTTTCAATAAAAGTAAAATTTCAAATTTATTAGGTCTCTGAAGCTTCGAAGAAGCTAGCATACTCCAGCCATGGAGGATCCTRGATTTTCTGAAAGAAATTAATTTAGAAAATGACCTTTAAGGAAAATAAATTGTCATTGGGTAAGAAGGAACATCCCCTGGCAGACTGATAATTTGCTAAAGGATAGAAGGCAAATTATAAGAATAAACAATTCTCTTGTTGATGATAAATTAGTCTTGGTAATAAAGACYGTAACAAACCCAGATGAATTCCAGAAAGACCTAACAATGCTGAATGAGTAATTAAAAGGCAGATGAAATTCATCAYCAATAAAGGAAGAAATGTCCATATGGAAAACATAAGTGCAAAATTATGTGCTTGAAATTATATTTTCCTACTCAAAAACTAATGCAGTATTTCTGTTATTGATCAAAATAACAGTTCCTTTGATAAAAACATAATTTCAATGCCCAGTAGTCCAAATGTAAATAAGAAATTGTTAGGGAAACAACAGAGAACATAACACAAAACATCATTGTGTTGTTATATAAATCCTTTGGGTGCCCACATTTTGAATCATGAGTGCAATTTTAGTAACCTCCTAACACACATAGCAGAAAGGGGCAACAAAGGATGATTAGAGACAAAATGATGTTCTAAAAATAGTGACTGAATAGAAGAGGACTCTTCGGAGTGGAAACCTGACAATAAAGATGGAGTATGCTCATTTCATGCATCTCCATCATGTGGAGAAGATGAATAGGAAGTGATTATCAACTATTTCTCAGAACACCACMAATACCCAAGCACAATATTTAGTGCTATTTTTAAAAAGCACACAAGAACAAATATTTTTACATACAATTATTTTGCCACAAAAGACTGGGGTGATCAGGAAAACAAGCAAGTTCAAAAAGGAACAAAACAATTTATGGACAATAGATCCATTGATGGACACTAACACAGTTCATGCAGTCTTCCACTTGGGTAGTGCAGAATTCCACAGTCTATGGAAATGGATCACTCTACACTTATCCTGCTTTTACTGTTGTTCACTACTGCCATAACTGATGATTGAAGATGGCTGAACAGAATTTTGGTCTGACATGGTAAAATTGTTCCTAGTTGTTTTTGTTTGTTTGTTTGTCTTTTTGGTTTTTGGGTTTGGTTTTCCTTTCATTTTCTTGAAATACTACAACATTCTGGAAAAAAATAATGCCTTCCAAAGAAAAGAAGGAAGATAAAAGTATTGATGTTCTCCAATGGGGGAAGAGTTTCTTGCTGGCAGGGGAGACTTACAGGCAGTGGCTTTTTATTAGATAACACAACAGTTAAGGTCACACATTATCCACTTTTAGGATCAGTCTGTTGGATGCCCCAACACACAAAGGGGAACTGGCAAATTTGCCTGTGAGATGGTACTCACAACTTAGACTAATACATCAGTGACAATTGATGTTACCCTTCTGTTTACCTAATTCTTCAGCTCTGAAAAGCAATAGAGAATTGCAGTTATGTCATTATTACTACGAAGCATGTGGGTGAAACATAACTTTCACATGCTTCCATTTGGTGGTGTGTCCTTCCCCATTAGGTTTAATTAGAATCCTAATATTTCTACGGATATACTGAATTTCATGTGGGAAAAACGTAGATAACCTGAGGATATTCCAAAAGCCTGGTCATTTATTTGCGTCACTTATTCTAGATGCAGTGATATTTCAATGCTTTAATGAATCTAAGTAAAGGTCTGAGAATTCTACCTCAAATTCTACCTTTAATATACATTTTACTTCTCACTGACTCCAGAGAGAGCACTCTAAAGAAAGACACAGCCCCACATCAGCTGCTTACTCTGCTCATTGTCCTTTAGGGTGCAGTAGAAAAAAAAAGAGTAGTCTCATACCTAGCAACTAAGTTGCTTGATTTATGCCTCCTCTATGTTTTCTCAGAGTTTTTGGATTTGCATCCTCATTATTTTACATTTGTTCCTACTAATGCTGTGCTCTCAAGCTATTTCCCATTAAATATTTACTCCCTTTATTGTCTGCAATATTGAAACTATAGAGACTGAACTCAAGCCCCACTACACAATTTCTCCAAGGTCCCATCTTTGTTATATCCAAACCTGCCAATACATACTAGTTTTTAGCTCTAGGAAGTTAGTATTTTATAAACTTTAAAACAAATTTAAAAGTAAGGAAGACGTTAAGACAGTCTACAAGTTCTTTGGAAAATAGGAAAATGCCAGTTACAGCTGCATTCATGCACAATGGGGAAGCACAGAAGGYTTCCATTGCTTCTTTACACCACTAAAGAACAGCAGTACCCTTCTCCCAGCACATCCTCTAACATACATTATAAAGTTCCTAAGATGTTGTTGCAAGCCACCAGTGACTGCCTCCTCCACATGGAGGGATACAGACATGAGATGCACCCCCTGGCCACACTGACTCTGCACCAGCCCGGGGCTCTCCATGCCCAGGAAATTCTCCCCATYACCACTCCAGAACAGCATAAACAGCCTACACCCAGGAGAGCCCTCAGAACTCTTTCAAAGTGATKTATTCCTTTTAAATACATGGTTCTTACAAGATGGAATCCAAGGTTATTGATTCTAAGCAGTACCTCCTAGGACAGACACTGTCATTGGGTTAGTACCAAGAAAACTTTTAAAACAGGAAAGGAAAAAATTTCGTGCAACAATTCAGTATATTCCAGTACTAACCAAACCATTTCCTYTCCAAACCATWTTYCCCAGMCATTCAAGGCTGGGAAATCAAGGCKTTGTTACTTATTCAATTTTCTGAAGTATGTGTGTGAAGACAGAGTTCTCATGAACCAATCCCCTAGATCAAAACACCTGTCAGTATCCTGGGTGCAGAACATGAAGGTACTTCACAACAGACCTTGCTAAGGTCACAAACACATGACCAAGCCCTGCATATCAAAGAYTTGCTGCCAGGTTTTACACCAAACCAACCCATTTTCTGGGCACTGCYATATGCTTTCCTCTCCTGTCAGACAGTTACTGAGGAGAAGTTTTRCAGTGGCAGAGCCCTGCAGGACACATCTCCTCCCACCCTGCTGCAAACARAGCAGCAGTRCCACAAGGACCTCTCACCGTGGGGGCATCTGAACAACCAGGCTGGATATACAGAGCACAGAGGGGAGGCACCAAAAGGCACAGAGAACTAGAGAGTTCCCTTAAGGTTGCTTGGACTGCACAAAATCCAAGTAACGAGGTGTGGATCCTCAGACCTGTGTTAACAGCCTGTCTCTGGGATTTCCTGTTCCCATTTCCTTCGCCTAAACTAAACCTTCTTTTTCACAAGTTCTTTCAATACTTCCCTCCACTGACACATTCTGGATCTATTTCAATGTAAATAAGGCAAACTTTTCCTTTACTCTCAGTTAGGTGGGTGGGGGATTTTTCTCTTTAAGTTTGTTTGCTGGGGTTTTTTTCAGTTAAGTTGTTTTTTTTATTATTATTGAAATTTATCGCACTGTGCAAGTCATTTTGAAGCAGTTTCAGAGTCACACACATACCAGAGAAAAGCCTGCTGAGAATAAACATGTTGTAAACCAAATTCCACCTGAAAAGGCAACACACTGTTTCAAATGACATATGGCTGCTGTACAGAACACAGTGTAGAATATTAAAAGGCTAGAAGCTGGGGACTGACTCCATGCATGTAACAATACAGATTGCTGGGATTGCTCTATTTATTCTGGTGGCGTTTAAAAACAAAAATGACACATGGTTGATACCACAGCTTTGCATAAGTTTTCTCACTAGCATAGATGAGCCATTTACAAGGTACACAGACAGGTATTGCACTTCAACTTCAGACAAAGGTATGTTTAAATMACAGGAACATCTTTACTGGGTCAAACTGCTATAGTTTACAGCAAGTGCAGAAACACATAAAGTGAGTATCAAAATTCTCAACAGTTTTTCTTCTGAATTCAATCCAAACTAATAAATCTACTGTGGCTCTGCATKCTCTGTTCACTTCAGCTCTTATCTAAATGACGAGTCTTGTCCCTGTGCCATGGATAAGTATAGCATCGTGTCAGGGAAATGACAGAAGCATCCTCAATTCTGCCAGACAAATCACAGTAGATGGGACATTATTTTTTCTTTCACTGTTTGACAGTGCCATCTGTAACTTCTGCCAATTTTCATGCATTACTCAAGGCAATTGCTTTCCTTTTGTTAAGAAGAAAAGAAGGTTGTGACAGAGCTAGCCATCAAAGTTAACAGTGCACCCATCTTTGTGCAACTTTTATAACACTCCTACCTGCAACATGGAAGAGAGGCAAAATGCCAACAAAATACATGAGTGAGTCAACAGACTGACAAATGCAAATTAAAAACAAAAAAAAAGGGTTGTGTTCAGTATTTTGTGATTCAAGGAAGCACTACAATTATACATGACCTGCTTTGTCCTTAAGGGCTAGAATGGGCACTTGATTGGAATACTAGTACAGGAAACACCAGGYTCATGTGGCTGAAGGCACATGGTCTAGTAGGGAAGCAGCTTGTTGTGCTACATAGTGAACATATTTCTACCTTTTTCGTAGAAAAATAACACTCCAACTTCCTTCATGCCATCTGCCCTACACTGAGTTCCTCAAATATTGCAAGAAAAGGAAAGAACAGTATATGAATCTTCTATAACATTGTCAATGTATAAAAGACAGTCTACTGATATTAGAAGTGCCAAATGGTAGACTTGGTCTCATAATTATTAAACACATTAATTAGGTTTATCCTGTATGTTTAAGGTCATTGTAGGWGAGTTTGAAGCATTGAATTGTTCCAGATATACATGGTCTTGTGCAACATTTCTACCTGAGTTCTCCAGTGACAGTGATTAATTCAGAACAGCCTTTTGTTGACAAGACTCTCACACACTTTGGCTTARATTCCTGCATGCTGGCAGCTCTTGCAGGACTCTTTTCTACCTTCCYCTGCTCAAATAAGATCTTAGTCCTCAATATAACATTTTGCAAGTAGAGCAGACAGCAGTTCTCTTTGTCTCAATGGTGGTAAGACATGACAAAAGGAACCCCTAAGTTTCTAGCTGGCTCAACAAGTAGTTTTCTGCATGCATCAAGGCATATTTTGCAAACTGGATGCTGGCAAAATGGCAGGTACATGGCTAGAATTAGTATTATAACCATTAGCATATGGTTAACAACTCAAAAAGATGGGAGTTCAGGACCTAAAAGCTGTTGAGTCCTATCTTCCAAAGACATCCACAGGGGACTACATACATTCTAAAAATAAAACCAAAGACCCMCAGTCTAAATTTGAGTGCCTTTAGGTGCAAGCATGCACGTTTCAACCACTTAGTCTTAATTATTTTCTTATTTTGCAAGCTTTTTTTTAGAACACTCAAAGTAAAAAAAGCTCAAATTTTTATCATGCAAGCTATGACAGATGGGATCCCTTTGGATCTGCTATAGAAAAAGATTCAGAAGGAGTATCTACAGTATTTGCTGCAGAAATTCCCAGCACAAGTCAGATGTCTTCTTGGAAGAGGTGTACTTTTTTAACATTCTTACAAATTAAAAATCACAAATGCAGAAGTTCCTAAGTGGTCTTACAGAGCATGTTAAAGTCCTTCTGGAGCTGGGAATAACAGATAAGTAGTCAGAAAATATAACCTGTCCCTTTCTGTCCTAATGCCAAAGATGTAATCACTCTTGTCAGAAACATTATTGTGTCACACAGTAAAATTTGAGAATATTAAAATACCAGTGCAGAGACTTGATATTAAAAACATTTCTCATGAAATTATTTGCTGCACATTGACAAAAGTATGGAAGCCCTGTGGGCTTGTTCCTTTAAAATTATGCATTTGATTTTGACAGAAAGAAATTTAAAGAAATTATATACAGACTGATTTCCAAGTAATGGCAGAAACACAAGTCATGCTCACRACCAAAAATCCAAGTACTATAGCCTTGGAGGATTACATTAAACACGCTGAAAAATGACGTGCAAGGTGTATGAAAAAAATAAATACAGGGATTACAGAAGTCACAGCAACTTCTGCACAGGCAACTCTCTAGTGCAATAACATTTTCATTTGAATCAACTTGTATTATCTTGTTTCTTTGAAGCTGTAACAAGAACCATATAAATTCTCCTGCAGTCATTAGGCACAGAGAGATATTAAAATGCACCTGTAAGTGCAGTTAAATCAAGTAGAAAATGTGTAGATTAAATCAACTAAATTAGGAAAAAAGTAGAACTTTCAATATGGAGAAGGGATAYTTAATGACAGCTCAACAGCAGTGTTGGGCTAAGCATGTAAATTCCCTTTGGATACAGTTCTTTAAACAACCCCAGCAGGATGGAACCGGAAGCTGGGGGATACTTGACAGGTCACCTCCTTCTGCACTGCATTCTTAAAGGCTGGAATGGAAAAACTGAGAGAAGTATCATAAAACACAGGTCTCCCTCCTCAAGTCACAGAAGCCATTTCAAGACTTAGAGCTGAAGGCCTTTCAATAAAAAAMCCCACCTTGTATTCCCTTAATTTTGTCTGGCCTCTATTTTTAGGYAGTYCTWAAAAGGCATCAGTTTATTTCATGAAAAGTATGGGCCACATCAAAATAAAGAAATTMGTTTTTTATCTAGACAGTTTGAAGAGTAAGTTTTAGAGCAGCTGGCTGGGATCATTTCAGATATACTCTGAACACAGAGACAGGTCTATCATTTACAGTAATAAAAAAACAYAAATGTCTCTATTAAAGAGTAGTTTTCTGCATCATGAGGAATATAGGACTGAGGGGTCTCACAGATGAATTCTGAATGCATAGGTGAGCTATTTTTTTCACAAAGCAGTTCCAGACATTGAACAAGAAGTCAGGTTTGAAATGCCAAACTGGCTGATTCAGATGCTAGCTTGAGGCCATGCTTTGGATAAGTGTACTATTGCTCTCTGTGTGGAACACAACAGATTTGCCTATTGCAGCAACAGCAACAAAACTGCATTAAAAAAAATTAAAGTCTGCCTACTGAGCTCTTTTGAGGCTGTAAAATTGTGGAACTTTGTGTCAAAACCTACCATTAAAAAAACAAAGAAGGAAAATAACAACTATTTTGTCTTTAAGACTATTTCCTTTGATAAGACTCCAAGACATTTAACAAAAACAATATTTTATAGAACTTWAAAAAAGTCAACATTCTACAGCAACATTTGCCAGAGGCACCAAGGCTGGTGACTGCTGGGCCTGAGGGATGTTTCAGTGTATGACCTGTATCAGGTAACTTCTGCCTCCAATTGAAAGATTTCCAGTCTGCTGAAAAATATGCTTGCTGATGAGGGGACAAATATGAGAGACAAAAATCTCCCTTAAGCTTTAWGGGAATGGAGTCTACAATATTTTTGGGTTAAAGCTAACTTTAAGTCATCAGCTTAGTATTGACACCTGCCAGGATATACCTGAATCCCTGGGGTCTGCTGAAGTGGAAAAGCAGAATTTTTACCTCATAGCAGTATTAGTCATCTGCCTTCCCAGCCCCTGAAATCACCTGAGAGAAACTGTACACAAGCTGCAGTCCTTGGCAGGTGTTCCTTAGCCTGGATCATAGTTTACTGCTTCATGTCCTTTAGCTGTGTGCCATGATGTTTTCCTGCTGSCTCTGCAGCCACAGCCACTGCCCAGAGGCCCCTCGGAGCTGCCTCCTTGCCAGGACACTGCCTGRTATTTGCAAGCTTTATACAACAAAGGAGGAAGGGAAAAAAAAGAAATAGTTCCATAATAAAAGGCATTTTAATGCCTTTTCTGTCATTACATTCAGCCATGTTTCCTTCAGTTGCAATAAATCCCACAGATTTTAAACCTTTTCTCATAATGTTATGTTACATGGTTTTTCTCCTGATGTTTTACAAAAGAGTCTAAATAATGCCTTTCACCCACACACTGAATTTGTTGGTGGTTCGGGGAAAGCAGGCTTCTTCACAGGTTTCCTGGGTAGGTAATTCTAAGTTGGTTTTTTAAAGGAAATATCATTTTCTTTCAAAAAAAGCAATCAGGGACTCATTTCTAGGGAAGAGAAAGACTGATATTCCAGAAATAACTTTATAAACTTGTATGTTTGTATGAGGCACAAGCTCCAGACCCACAGCAAGGGACGCTCTCAGAGCTCAGGCCCCTCACAGCCCTTGGGAGGAACTGAGGGCCAGGGCCCCAATTTCGTACCTTAATTTTGGTCATGAACTCATGAAAAACCTCTGTGATGCCTGTGCTGGTTTCTGATGGAGGTGCCCTTTCCAGCATGGKCAGCCACAGTCATTCTTTGCCCTCTGTCCCAGGGAATTGGGAGTGTGGCCTGGCTGCAGCACAGCCATGGACGAGGCCGGGACTGTGCTGTTCCCAGTCCCACAGCAGGGAAGGGACTGAGGGGACCCTGGCACCACTGACCTGCTCTTCCACTGCTGAGGGCAGCGTCTTCAGGAGGAGGGTGCTGGGCAAGGAGTAAAGATGAAAAAAGACTAAAAAGCAAATAATAAAAAATTATTACCACCAAACCATAAATGAAAACTGAATCAAGATGCATTTTWAATARTCATTCCCCTTAGAAATTGCTGAGAAAAYAAACTGACACATACATCCTCAAACCTTCTAAATAGGTCAGTTAGACTTTTCCAGTTAGTAAGAACATTGTACCTTRAATTAATTTATTTTTTACCATATTTAACATTAACACACACCAGATCTATCACGGACTCCAAACCATGGGGGGTTTTTTCCATTACATCCAAAAGCTTTTATAGTATAGTCCTTTGGCACTACAGGCCTCTGTCCAGCAGGAGGCTCTGAAAGAAATAGTTATAATTCAAGCCCTTTTAAGCCCAAATTTTTTAGCTCATCCATGTCAGGAAATGCTTCATGGTAGAGCAGCCATCAGACTGCTGTGGGAGTAAGGAGSATATGWATGTTTCACATACATTAATGTTGGGGGTAAGGGGCTGAGAGYGGCCTCTTTTGTTTGCCACAGCCCAGTAGCAGAGTAGTAGAAATTGTGACTCTCTAGGTGACCTGGCCTCAGATAGGTGCTGGGATCTTGGTCACTCTGAAAAGCACCRTACAATATTYATAGTTAAGAGCTGAACACTCCTGGAGTAATTCTTAAGTGTTTGTTAACTCAGATGCCACAGTAACATTAACGAATTAAAACATAYGTRCTAGCACTGTTAAGAGCTTCAGGAGTCCCCAGGAAACAAAACYTACCTACAACTTCAATCCTACTGCCAAGTTGGTTGGGTAGCCCAGCTTACTACAGGTGAGACTCAGCTTCTAGACTCATCCTCTTAGCTTAAAAGTCATATTATTCATTGTACTACTTTGCTTTGAAGAGMTATGCAGCTATTTTTCTGGCTGTTTGTAAGGAACTTGCCGTTGGCTGTAGCAGATGCTGGTTCTGATTCTGTAAGTTTATATACCCAAAAAGACTGTGAAAATATTAGTCAGATCAAGAATTCAGAATAGGATCAGAGAAGAAATACCTAAACATCTAAAAGTGCCAAGTGAATTTATGACTGAGCACTGAGACCAGGTAATGGTGGAAGCAACTGAGACATGAAATCTATCCATTTCAGTACTTCCTCTGGAAACGTTCCATAAAGCTGGAGGAGACTGAAGCTCAGCCTGACAGGATTTGGATGTCTGTAAAACCAAGCTAAATAACGAACTAAATCCTCTGTACAAGGGTATTCTGAGGAGGCAGCCAGTTACCTAAATATGAAGCTTTAAATTTTAATTGTCATTTCTTAGAMTAGAATTCTGCCCTTAGAGAGACAAGCCTCAGTTGGAGGCAACACAGTGAAAAAGACCTYTGCTAAAACACCTTTTTTCCTTAACATCTGTTGTTTCAATCCTCAACTCATACTGCAGTCATTTAATACAAGTGAGATTGTTCTATTTCTATGCAAATTAAACATAAATACAGCTGAACTGCTCAAAACTCCAGGTCTCAAACAACACCAGTAAAGCAAGCCTGGAAGCATGATACTGATGGAGTTGTTTAATAAACATTTCTGTGCAATRTCAAGACAGCATTGTTTATTCTCTATTCTGCTTCAAGTTCTGTGCTATTTAGTTTATTTTTGAAAGGGTCARGTTCTGACATGAGGCATTAATTGAGAAGCTTGGTTTCCACTAAAAACAAAAACCACTGTAATATTYATGACTGAGACAAAAAAGCAAACGTCAAAGACAAAGACAATCTAGAGGTAAACAAAACGAGAAAAAAAAACCTCGTCTTTTCTTAACCTGCCATTGCTTACTTATGTGGGGTTTTTAATTCTTGGAGTAGCTAATACTGAAATTTGTACTTGGCAATTTCATTGCAGATCCATTCCATCAGAACTATTATGAATACAGATCAATCCACTGGTCAGTGCAGATGACCTTATCACAGAAATTTAAGAATTKTGTTATTTTGCACTGCTCTGTATGTTACAAATACATCATACTTTAATAGTTACCCAAAGGAAGGTTTATAGAGTGGTTTAAACTGCCAAAAACAACAGCTTGCCACTAAAAACAAACAAAACAAGACTCTACACAAAATACATATTGGCTATTTTTGTCTTGTTGGTCATGAGAATGTTAGCAAATAAACCTTGCTTTGTTTCAACAAATAGTTTGATTCAGTCACATGTACAGAGTAGTCTATGTTCTTAAACACTCCAAAAGAGACACAACCATAATTCTGTTCATTTTCTAATAGCAAAATTCTTGATTATAAACAAGTCAGTAAATAGCAGTAAACAAATACTTCCTAGTAAGAACCTATTTATTTATTCTAAGGCCTTACTTGTAATACTGTAACACATGTTCTCATCAACGGTCAGAACTATGCAACAAACTCCAATGTCACAGAAAYTTTCCCTAGTAGAGACAATTCAACAGGAAAAAACAGGGCAGGCTGGGAAAAGCCAGGTAAGACAGAGGCTATTCATGCAGTTGAAAAACTTTGAGAAAGCCTTTGAGCTGAATCATAAGAGACATGTAAATGAAAATAATCAGAGCAAGCAATGTTGCCTACAGGTACCATTACAGTGTCTACCATTATAATGCATAACAGCTATAATGGAAATATTAGGCAGTTTTAGATTGTCTCATATTTCAAGAAATGGAACAAAAGATTTCTCGCATTATCTGTTCCATATTGCTTTTACTGGACCTTTTTTTTTTTTTTTTTTGACACTGTCTCAGGAACACTTCAGTTATTTGTAAAAATTTGCATTAGTAGAAACTTTTCTCCTGTTAACAATATCCACAACATTTTTTTAAACATCTTGCTATTTATGTGTGTYCCCTGTCATGAGGAATGTACTCCTCACCATTTCCATGAAAGAYACTACTTAGCTGTTCCCATGCAGTYCACAAATTCTCAGCCTCCTGGCACCAGTAGRAGAGCCCAGGCTGTTGAAGCAATAGGCAGAGAAACCCAAGCAGAAACTCTCTATCACTCCTGGGTTTAAATGCTTCTGCTCCTCTCACCCAGGCAAGGAAAGCAGACTGACAGCTGGGACTAGAGCCAGGATGAGGGATTGGAAAAAAGCACAAACAGAAACCAGAAAGTTGCAGATGGAAGACCAAAAGCACAAAGTAAATTTCAGGGGTTTGTTTCTGTTGTCTTTGACTGCTAAGTTTGTAGCCTTATTGTCCACTTACATAGCCTTTGTTTTATGAAGTCAAATGTTTTCTAGATTTCTTTTCTTGGTCTATATTTATCTGTGCATTGTTTGAATTAACAGAAAAGACAAGTATTTGCATAATAACGTCTTCATCTGYTACTGTGAGCATGTACAAAACTCTGCATATGGAGGGATCTGCAGCATTCTCAGTTTAAAAAAATTGTATTTGCTGTCCTTGATCAATAGAACTTTTCAATATAAAGTAACAACATATAAACAATGCTAGTTCAAGTATCCCCAACAGAACTTCTTTCTACTTGCAACCATCTTCTGTGGTATAGCAGTGATGTTAGCAGATGTGAAATGGCTTCCTACTGTCTGGGATCATATACAGGCAGATGATGAATCAAGAATGAAACTGCACTTCTGCACTGAAATCCCTATTAGATCTTGGCATCAACAACCCATTGGAAATGCAMATGCACCCCAGGTATCTAACTAACATGACTGATGTTAACATTTATGATGCTGAAGCAGCAGATTTTTAACATGAGCTATAAATAGACTCAGCCTACAATATAAACCCATTCTTCCTTCTCATTTCTCCCAAGACCAGTGAACTCTACAGAGCCACTCTTCACTACTTGGCACTCCCATTTTCTAAATCACAGCAGCAGGGCTCTTTTGCAAGCATTTCTGCACCTTGTATAGCCACTGTAATCTAATAAATGACTGTTCAAATTCATAGACAGTAGCCTAGAAAGACAGTGAAGTACAACTAGGAGAGAAACAGGTTTAATTACTTGGGTTCCAGCTCTGCACAAACACATTCATTCCAAACACAACAGTGGTTGTTCAGGCTTCAATGAAGTTGGTTTTGACACAGGTAATTACCACCAAAATTTGCCTGATCAGGGCCTCTGCTACCGCACCAGTGAAGATCTGATCAACAGAGCCATTAGAATGCTTGTAGCCATCTTATGCTAAAATTTGTCCTGTGAATACAACAGCTGCTGCCTGCTTTGTGCTGCACTTCTGTTACAACTTTTTAGCAACATCAGCTACATCTCTGTCAAGTATTAGGTATTTTTCCCATAGACCCTCTGCAGGATGATCACTGGGTAAAATCCTTTGGGGAATGCTTGTTCAGATCAATCATGGCATAAAGCAAGATATGTGAGTGTAACTGAAGGGTGAAGTCACTGTGCTCATCTCTCRTGCCCATCACCCAGAGATGTGAACAGGCAGCTTGCTGCACAGAGCAACACCACACCCCTGCAAAGACAGGCTCTGCAGCTTGGTCCTCTCTCAGTCCTACAGACMCTGCAAGCAGCTAACCATTCTAGGTCATCTCTCCTGAATGAAATGTTAATACATTTACAAAGCTGATTTATTGAGCTGACCCATCTTTTGGTCAGCTCTTCAGTTTGGCTTCAGAAATCCCTTAATAGGATTTACTCTTCTGCTGCAGCTTGCATAGGCGCCCTGTAAATTCAGCCCAGAGGGCTTTTACTAAAGGAAAATGAGGTGGTGTATCATTTCACTGCARTACACTTCAAATACATGTGCAAAAGCATGAAGACTAGCCAGGTTCAGCATTGATTTGCATGAGGTCATATCAACATGATGATTATTCCTATAAAAAGCACGTGTTGTAGCAAATTCAAATTGCATTGCAAGAACAAGAAAGAGGGAGAGCATGGAAACTGCCTCACCAGCTTCCTGACACACTGAACAAAAAAGACAGCAGTCAAGGAGTTCCATGAAGTAAGCAGGAAACCTGCATTTGGCAAACCCTCTCTACACTCAGCTCCCTGTCAGAGCAGTGAGCAAAGTGCCTCTTGTGGCACATTTCAGTGCACAACCTCCTTTCCAGCTACACAGAAATTTGTTAAACTCTGCACATGGCTGAAATTTTCCATTTTCTGTTTCAACCATTCTCAAGGTTTTTCCTAAGATGAAACATGTCTAATAGTTATTAAAATCAAGCTATKTAGAATAGGAACTTCAATTTTAGAAGAGTAGCATGTTAGTGCACATTTTGTGCTGTTCCAAATATGAACAAATAATGCAGCTTTGAAAAATGTCATGTCAATGAACCCRGGGACATGCCAGACAAGGTAAAAGGGTGAGGGAGCAGTGGGAAATATTGTGAAAAGTTCTGGTCTCCTCTCAAAAAGTAGGGTTAGACAGAACTCAGAGAAGAATACAAGGTTGTCTAAAAGATAGGAAAATGCTTGTCATTAATGTCCAAGAGTTGGAATCTAGAAAAGCAAACAGGCAAATGAAACAKATCTTCAAAACTGTGAATGTCCTAGAGCTTGTAAGAGTAGATACCCATGCACCATCTCTTTCACTGCAAGAAGCAAGTGGCCTCAAATGAGGCCACCAAAAACCAAAYTAAAACAAAAAAGGGTTKTTTTTTTCATAACAAAMCCAGTAAAGCTGTGGATCCCCTTGCATATAACAGTGAAACGTTATATGTTGGTTTTTTCATTAAAGAGAAACCAGACAAATTTGTGGAAGAGATACATGCCAGCAGTTACTCTTCACATACTATTTGAACATGTTTCTGTATTAAAAATACGTGGGGCTAGGAAAAGGACTAGAGGATGGTGGACATGCATATATATATATATATATATATATATATATATATATATATAAATATAATGTTTTTCTTGTTCTCATTCTCAATCCTAGATACTTGCTTTTGATTTTTGTTGGAGGCAGGGCCTTGGGATACAGGGTTTTTATTAAAAAATTTAAAACTTAAAGACATCTATTTCCATGCTGTTATCTCTCAAGTAACTGTAAGCCACAAAGAACAASTAGTATGTCTGTTTGTGAAGTCCCAGAGATTTAAAAAGACCTCAATGAGACAGACCCTAGAGCACATCTAATGGGGTCCTTGTTTATATCATTTTATTCTTCCTAAAGGCTGGCTTCTACTGACTTTTCTCCTTGAATACCCACCCTCGTCCCAAGCACAAGGAAGAAGGGGGAAGCATGGCACGGAGTTTATCTCAGCTCACACCCATATGGGTCACATTAGTCACTATCAACTTRCAACTGTTATATAAAGGAGGCAACTTGCCCAACAAAATACAGAAAAAGAGGCTTCAGTGGGCTCTCCCAGACAGTGATTCAGAGTTCTACACCTACTCAAAAATCCTCTGAAGGTGTTTCCATCTCTCCTAGGCAGACTAGAAGACAAGCCAGCAAACACAGACATCCAAGGAAAATGGCTAAATTTAGGCAGATAAATACTTCTTCTTGTGCAGATTGGAAATAAAGGCAGAGCCTAAAGAGATAACTATCAARTAAATTGCCAGTGATTGCTTTTGAACTGCCCAGGAATGATGGTATTTTATCTTGTCATCACATCTAATAAACAGAAAACGCAATTGAGTCACTCAGTAGGCAATTGGATTTGATTTTTCATTTCCCTTTGATGCTTATAATTCCATTTTATGTTAGCAGCAGAGAGGGCTGGGCTGTGACAGTGATARCAGATAATCTAGTGGTGCATATTTTTTCCTAGAACATCATCAAAGTAGCAAGTCGTGATAACCTCTAGCAGCAACAAGGACTAAAGATGAGACTTTCACACAGAGGCTTTTGCAGCATTACTGGCATCATTACACTGCTGCTCTGTAGAAATCAGTTGGCATTTTTCAGCATAATAGAGCAACCTTCCTTCAGCAAAATGCTGGTGTTAGCTGAACTACTCTGGGAAGTCTGGAGGGGCTCATTTACACAGGGGCTAATGGTCTAAATTCTGCACTTCTCTTCCCAAAATCCAAGCCTCTATGCAGACATTCTCCCAGTTTTCATATCATTCAGCAGCCTATGCCTTSTGTTCCTCTGATCAAATATAAATTGCATGGCTTAGCTTTTTTTCRCAGCTGTACAAACTACTTCAGCTAATGGTTACCTAACTTGCACAAGCATAACASCATTTGTATCACAACCCAGCAAATCCTCCAGACAATTCCACTCAATTCCTCTTCTAAAAGTCCTTGAATTTATGTAGGTTCATAATTATCCAAGTATACTCTTAATTGTTTTCAGATCAGTCCTCTTATTACAGTTTTTTTTCAGTCTCTCTCAATTAGGCTCAGTTTAAGTGCTTCCAGCTGAAACATCCCAAGATAAATATTCTTGTGACTACCAAGACAAATAGAGAGTTCAAAGCACAGTATGAATGYAGCAGAATTTATCTGTTTGGGAACCCAAAAGTGAGACAGTATCTTGAACCTGATAGACAAATGAAGTTGAGCCCATGTGTCTCCTGCTGTTTTAACTCAGTGAGTGTTCTGTGCTTTGTGACCTGTGCTACAGGGGTACCTGACACTGCAGTAATGCTGAGGCACAGGAATAGATTACCTACAGTGCTTATGGAAATGTCTAGCAGAGGGAATTTTTAAGAGCATGTTGGACTAACTGCTTCTGACAGTTGCTTAAGTATAGTTGACATTACTTTCAGAAAAGGGGATTATCTTTCACGGGTTTTCCCAGACCTATTTTGTAGACTTTCACAGCATACCAGCATTAAAACCACAGTACAAATTTATAAAACAGCAGCAGTTCACATATCTTGGGATGTGGCATGACTGTGTGGCCTTTTGAAGTTCCTTCCAGCCTGACTTTTCCCAGTTCCCTGGGTAGCTGTATAAATTGCCATGGATCTACTGTTCTCCTCTGTGCACCACTGTGATTTCAGAGGTCAAAGCACCAAATACAGAAATTTATAGAGGAGGCTGGTGACATACATACCTACATATAACCATGGTTCTTGTACTGCACATTTCTTACCCTTAATCTTGGTGTATGTGTGTGCACATATTGTGATCTCTTTGCACTCGCCTTCTATKTCTCTCAGCTGTTCTCTTTTCCTCTGGGAACCACCACATTCTGAAGATTTTCGTGGACACTTCTATATGTTTAGAATTTGTCCAAAGTGTTTTACTATTCTGAAAGATCTTCACATCTGACTGAACTGTATTTACAGATAAATGTTTGCAACAATGAAAAAAAAAAAAAGCTTCTACAAATTTTAATTTGCAGTAGAAGTAACAACTTGGCTGCTACAGTCAATAAACTTTAACATAACTAACTTTGTGAGGCAGTGAACACTTTTCCCAATATATAATGGAATGAATCAGCCCTAAGATCTCAACACAGAAACAAGAAAGAAGCAAGTCSCAAGACATTATCATCTTAGAAAAAAATTCAATGTTCTTGAGTTCAATCTTCAGTATAACTAGCTTGATTACTAGCTAGTATAAATGAGCTTTTGATCCATGGTGCAATTTACATGCATTTATAGCGTGTTATAAACCCACACAATAATTTTATTTCTTTATCTAGAATTTGCTTCTTAGCAAGAGTTTCCTGAGAAGAAAACATCTTCATGGCTCCACAAGAACAAGCCTATATGAAGGTTCTGGTGACAGATAAAAACTAGCTATGTCCAAAACACTATTAAAACTGTAACRTTAGTATATTTTTTCCCCTTAAACTTAAGGACTACATAGCTGATATGTACTACAAATACAATTCCTGAGCAACACYGAGTAAAAGCCATTGGCTTAAACCTACAATATAAGCAGGACTTTTATATTTTCCCCTTCAAATGGAAAAAAAAGCCTAAAATCCAAGTAAACATGCAGTGAGCAATATCTCAGCCTTTAATATCATATCAAAGGTGAAGATCAAGCCCTTTTCTGCATAAATATTTAGGGAGAGCCCCTCAACACATGGGATTTGAAACTTAAAAGGGTTTGGGCAACACACAAGACATTTTGATGTTCCACTGAGRAACAAGATCAATAAACTGCAACCAAGGTGAAATATTAGTTCCAAGAAGGATGATAAGGTCCTCGCATAAACACTGGATTTGAAGATAACTATACAAGATATCAGATAGTATGTATGTACTAGTTTACATTCAAATGTTTATATTTTGTCCAGAATCTTACATACTAATGTGTGACATTCAGTTAAATATAAACATGTTAAATATRAATGTGTAATCTTAATGRGGTTTGAAGGAAGGGAAATGACAMCCATTACCTTACTTGTCCACTCCATCCTCACCCAGCACATATTTAAATTCAGCCTAGGGAGTACAAATAGCATTGCTGTCCCAAACACTTCATAAAGCAGTCCAATATATCAAAGCAGGTAGTATTTACTTACAGGACTTAAACTGTGCTAGGGAATACAAGGAAATTCTGCCATCATTGCTGTAGAGAGAAAGASWGGATGTTAAAGTAGTTTTAACAACRGAAAAATAATCCTARTAAGTGCAGGGCCTGGTAGCATTATGMAGTGTTCAGCTTTATGTAAGAGTAGGGGAATGTTTGCAACAATTTTGGCTTGGAAGACTGATAGTGAAGAAATTTGAGCACGTACCATGAAGCAGTGAGTGACTGCATACTCCTGAGTCTACTCCAAATATTTTATTTTATGCATATTTAAAGCTCAACCAAAGTTATACCGATTCAGTATGGCATAAAATAAGAAAGTAAGGCATTCAGAGAAGCAAGTCACGATAAAATTACCATCAGCTTTGCCTTTCCCTAAGGTTTAAGAACCTGCAATTGAGAGCTGTGGGAAACCCCCACCAAAGTAGGTTCAGGCTTTGCTTAAATTACTGAACTACAAATTCAGTTTGACAAAGCTGTTTTAGTATGACTCTACTGTTATTCCATTTTAACTTTTATTACCAAAACCAAAATTGAAATGCAAGGCTTACATTCAGGAAACTATTTTAAAATACTTCTGTTGTTAGAAGGGACTGCCCTTAATGAGGTCTGTACATGCAGTATAATAYCTTGCTAAAGGCTGATTAAATAGATCCTTAAAATATTAAAAAGGAAACAAAAGAGCCCTAAATCAGAAACTTGAAGCACAAATATCAGTTTGAGCCCACTCTCACTTGGGCTCCACTGCTGCTTGCTGGAGGTCTGAGCTGCTTGGTGGGTGCTCAGATTGTCTGAATTGCATCCAGGAATATACTGAGCTGTTGACATGGCAGATGTCAGAGTTGCATGAGTGGAATCTCTGCTGTGTTTGGCAGGAAATTTAAAGCCTAAAATTGGGTATGACTTTTAGGAATCTGAAAGCAGGTGGTACACTGCAACTTGAACAGGAACAGAAGAAACTGCCCCTGACTTCAGTGAGAAGAAAGGACATGCAACCTGAGAGATCAGGGATCAGYAGATGTGCCCAGCCTGAATTCAGACCACTACTCACTGAATTTCTTACAAYCTTGTCCTTCCTGCATTTCCCTCTCTAACCACTGAATTGAAATTTGGGTTCCTGTAAAGGCACAGTGAAATAGGCCATTCATTTGTGTAGTTACAAACATTTTGGCAAGACAAAAAGGCACAAAAGTCAACTAAAAGGTCAGTCCTACAGTACGTGCCAGCTCTTTCCAGGAGTTCTGAACAGCACTGAAGTTTAGAAGAAAGRAACAGGCCCTATCACTGCACTGTCCCTCAGCCACCCCCACCTACAGATGCCTTTAGAAAGACTACAGATGTCTCAGAGACCTGAGGTGTTAGACTAAAATTTTCTGCAATACCACGACAATTTAAATCTCAAAAATCATACACAATAATTAACATCAAGAGCTATTCAAGGAATTTGTACTTTAGCCAAAATASCCCCAGCAGAAGACATGGTCACTAAGCACAAAAAGCCCAAAATCAGTGTTAGTACATGCACCCAAACCTAGACTGTGGCTTTTAGGAGGATTGGTTTAAAGTGCAATGAGAAGTCAATGAGAAAGGAGACTGTTGGTTATCAGTTCTCTTTCCTGAAGCCATCTCAAGAGCACTTAGGGAAGAAGATGTAAACTGCATTTGTTGCATTGGTAATATATGTCTCCTCTAAAAAAAACCATCAAAAATTCCCAAACTCCTCTTTCCTGGGGAAATGCAGAGTGCAAAAGGATTTGCTGGCATGAGTGTAGCAGAACACACAAGGAATAAATTCCAAATTTGGATAAAGTTACATTTCTCATGCATGCACTGTGCTCTTGTACAGATACAGAGCATGCACACATACACAGAGAACACATGGTGCTGGAGATCAGTCATAAGAGAGAACAGGTACAATTTATGAAGAAAAATGTTAATCCTGCAGAGGATCAAAATCAGGTCTGCTGTGCTATGAAAAGGCTTGCACAGAATATACCATTTTCCAGATTCCAAACTAGCTGGCAATTCCAATCCTGAAGATTGTAATTAAAGASCAGCTTCACTCTGTGAAAAGCAGTGGAACTGGCACAGTATTTTTCTTGCTTTTAGGTGACCAGGAGAGGAAACATGACAGAATGGCAAAGAAAAATCTATGAAGAAAGATGCAGCAGTTCTTAAGTTTACTGAATTATCMATTACTGACTGACAGTGGGACTCCTAAAAATCCCACTGGTGCAGTATGACATTCAGTATGSATAGTATGGATAACACTGTCTGGTTTGGAAAAATGCTGCCAGCTGAAAATGTAATACAGGAYATGTAGGAAGTGTCATTAGACGTGTCAGTAAAAGCCAAAGATACAAGTGGTAAATGCTGGGTGCAAAATGTGAGTGTGGGAGAATCCTGTGGGTCTGCATAGGATCTTTACACAATTCTTCTGAGACATTAAAACCAAACAAACTGGACTTTGCAGTGGCTTTTAAATTTTAAGTTGTCATCATTTTCAAGTGAATTAGGCAGAAACTTATTACAAAATTCAGTAAGTAGCAAGACTATAATATTCTACATTCAAGCTAACCAAAGACTAGCAAAACCTCTGTCCTATTTCAAGAGATTTAAAATGAGATGTCCATGACAGATATTTTTACAAATTCATCCTACTATCATTTCTGGTMTTGATTTCAGTTAATTCTGCAAAATACATATCATTACCAGAGCAAATACCTAGTAAATAATGTTTTGGATTATTTTTAAGTAATCTAAATTCTAATCCTTCCAGTCCCAAAACAAAATAAATAACAAGCTATTACTTATCTTAGTGTAAGTAAATATGGCTGAGCTTTGGAAAACTGAAAGGTTAGTAACAGACACCATGAAATCTAAGCCATATAAGAAGTCCCTATCAGTATGACAAAATCTTTCCTTTTTGTCATACCCTTTTTTCCTATTATGTACTTTCATTGTCAGAATATCTACCTGCAATAAGAAAATTCTTAATAATGATTTTCACATTATCCGTAGGTCCTTAAACAGTCYCCATTTGTTAAGACTGAACAGTTATCCTCATACACATATTTACTGTCACTGAATTACTGTGGCCTGATTAAAGATTAATGTCATRGCTACTCTGGTGATGAGTCCCTACAGACTACCACGAGCTGACAGATCTGTTTGTTTCATAGAGAGCAGAAGTGCTAAAAGTACATAAAAGCAGTACAGTTTGACATTAGCACTGCCTTCTCCAATGACACACAGTGCAGCAAGTACAGCCTGAGCCTGTGATGTTATTCACACATTGCTCCRGAGGCTGCCCCACAGAGCCTGAAAAAAAGCCAAAACAAACAATTACTTAAAAATTATAGCTCTCTATTGAGAATTTCTGAAGAGGGCTTCCAATAGTTTTGTGTTTCAGAGTTCCATTTCTTCAACCTTTCTCACACAAGCTCTTCCTATTGCACTACAGAAATCTCCAAAGTGACATAAAACACCACAACATTTACAAGGGTTCTCTCCAGTCATAGGCCTTATCTGTTCATCCTAGAGCACACTAGGCTCTCCAAAACCATGACAGATCCCCTTCTGCAGCAGCAGGAAACACTAACCAGGGTCTGCCAATGCAGACTCACCAAGTTCTAATATTTGCATCAGGGGAGAGTATTAGCATTAACAATGGTATTAGCATTACTGTATCCTTAAAACACTAGAAAAAAAATGGATTCTTGAATGTAAGTGGGAATTAGTCATCTTAATAAATAGTTTTTGAATATGAGTTAAACCTCAGAAATTCATTTTCCATTAAAGGGCATTGATGTTAAATATAATGTTAATTTTCCAATATTTATTCATTCTATACTAACAATAAAAATTCATTCTGGACAACAACCAAAAAAGGATTATCTCTTGAAAACAAAGTTTCATATGTATTTTCTCACCGCTAAGCAACATTAATTTTGTTTCTTCATGGTTAGGACCAAAGATGGTCCTAGCACTTTAGAAATGCAGTGGTGCAGAATCTAATCCAATGTATTTAAACAGCTTTAGAGAAATTTCCAAGATCCAATAATTACTTTACATGGACTACCAATAACCAGCTAGTACAAGTCAGTGAAAAAACTGGTCACAATATATTCAGCAGTTAGAAAAACTTCACCTATATGGATAAAYTCTGCTATTTTTAACATTATCACTTCACTTCAAAAACAAAACAAAAAAATAGCTTAAATATTGGTTGTAACTCTTGCAGTTGTCATCCCTGAAGTAGGAGGGCCTGCATTAATGTGTTTTCTCAGTAACCTGTGGCAACTGAGGCTAGATAAGGCTTGTGATGTTTCCAGCTGAAATTTCCTGATGCAGGCATCAGACATGCAACCCTTCCTGTGAGAACCAGCATTCCCTGCATGTGCTGTGCACAGAGTGTGGGCACACTCTACATSTAACACTGCCATGCATCAAACACATTCTGCATGGAATAATGCACTGCACAGTGCATTTCAGTCACCAAGTGTTTGCACACCCTGTGTGGTGTCCCAGCATGGGCACTGCAGGAAGACCTGGGGATTCCAGCAGTCAGGAGCCACTGAGGGGAGGCTCAGCACAGCAGCTCTTGTTGGACTGACAAGTCCAATATACAGAGATATTGGGCAATGGTGAATCCACACAGACAGAACTGACAGTCTGGGGAGAGTCCCAGGCAAAAATCAACACATCCACATCTASAAGTGAGTCCTGACAATGCTCCAGGGGAACCAACCATTAGACTGCTTTCACTTCCACCAGAACTATTSAGGCAGCTTTCACATTTTCCATGACAATGGATTCAGACTGCGAAAGTTGTGCAGAGCTCCCTCCAAGCCAACAGGTGGCTGTTAACTCAGGTACACACCTAGAGGGTAAAGCTCAACAAACAAGWGTGATCTCTGAATATATGATAGCCTGCTAATTAGAACAGTAATAAAGACCAGGTCTAATATTCTTTACTAGGCTCAGAGCCATAAAAGCAACCTGTCAAGGTGATACTTTTGTCACCCTAGACAGCCTCAGGTGGCAAACCCCACTCTCCAGTGCTGAAGTTACTCTAGTATATGAAAGATTTCGAGAATCAGTGAGGTATAAAAATACCAGAAAGAGAACAAAACTYACCTGAGAAAGCACAGCCTTCACTGCACTCCATACGCCTATGCTAATCATGCATTTTATTCACAGGATGTTTCTATTTATATATTGCATCTCTGAGCCTACAGTTATAAGTCTATGAGGCGAAGTAATGAATTTTCAATTAAATTTCGTTTATCAGGATTTAAATTGAGTACTACACTAAATATGTACACAAATATACTCCAAATACAAAACAACCTGTATATATTAGAGCTTTGCAGAGCAGTTTTCTGTATGAAACCATATAACTGGCAGATAAAATTTTACTACACCACAAAATATGAACTAGTTTACAGCAGAAAAAGCCACATTAATTCCCATCACCTRATTTTTCACATCAGAATATCATAATCAAGATAGTGTAGGAAATATATTTGTATAATTAAATAGTTTAGCAGCAGCGATCCTTTTGCCAGAATTAAAATTTAATACCACTACTCACCCAGACCAATTTTTAACATAACACCTACACAGTTAAGGGCCCAGTCCTTCCTTCACATTAGTTTACTGTAAAATGTCAGAACCAAACTCTTCATTCCTAGCAGCATGAGAAGATAATCTCAKGGGAGAGATCACTGAAGCGTAGTCTGTTACTCTGCTAATATAGTTGTGGTTTGTTTGCTTTGGATTTTTTCTTCAAACAAACACAATTATTTTCAATTGTTTTCATGTTTCATACAGAAACTGGTACTGGCAAAAACCTAAAGAAGTTGGCAGGCCCATATTGTAATATCAGTGTAACTAATACACTAATTGAGTGTAGCTAAACTCATCCCTTACTGATGSCTTCCCATCCACTCCCAAGAGCATCCTGTGATCCCACTGTCATTTCCAGTAACTGACTGTCCATAAATCTCCAGTTGTTATCTAAACCAAGCCTTAAGACTCTGAGAGCCCCTAAGTACTGTGGTCTGCCAGGACAGCAGATCTTCATAAGATGCAGCTTTAAATGCAGTCACAAATAAAAAATATGAAAATAGAAAATTAGACCTAGAAAATCCCTACCCATCACCAAACTAGGGCTCATTTAGTATTTACTGCATGTTTGCCCATTCTGGGTATGCTTAACCATGCCAGAAATATTTGGAATTTTGTCCTCCACAAGTTCCCAACATACATGAACAAAATGTCTCTCAAACTATTACAACTTGTCTTCTAAAAGCTGGGTGGGGGTGGGAATCATAAGTTTCAAAATTTTTCATTAAAAGGAAAATGTTTTCATTTTACCCATTCCTCTTCCAATGAAGAAGTGAAGTTGCATTGCATATCCACATGAAACACTCACTTATTTCTCAAATATGCCATTCCCCAGATGAATCTTCAATTACCTTTTTAAATGAGGCATCTTTCTGACTCCAGCTAATTGTGATTTAAGGAATTAGAAGTCAGACCCATAGCAGAAGTATATCTAGCTTGCTTCATTTTTATTACTGTTTCTATATCAAAATGTAAATAACTTAAACACTGAAGTGCAAATTCAGTGACAGAAGTCAAAAAGCATATCGGGAAAAACACATTTGTGGAATGAAATGCCTTTCTTCACATGCAGTTACAGGATGTTAATTTTAATTTTTTCTCATCAATCAGAAAATTATTTCAGGATGTCATCAAGCTGTAAACACTCCTGTCTTCTCCTCAAATCTAGATGAGYTCTTTCTGTTCAGAATGAAATTGCCTTTGCCTGCTTGAAACCTTCCCAAAGTCTGCCTTATGCCCAGGTTTCCCTACAACAAAAGTTCATTCAAAAGTGTTTCAGCCCCTACAAATCTAGGCTCTGATGCAATTCTGGGTCTCATGGATATCTCAAAAATGTATCCTTTAACAAGTTTACGGAAAAAAATACAGAGGATTATGGGTGCAGGGGTCAGGTTATTTAAATTTCCTCAGAACACAGAAGAGGTCTGAACTATGATAGAAGGGCTAAGCAGAGGGGCTGTCATGCCTGTGTACCTGTTACAGTGGAAATACACATTTCAGTTTAACAACTGGTATTTATGATTCTAGAAATACCATTAGCTACTATGGTGATGAAAATTGATTTCACAGTAATTTTGAAACTTTTAACTCCATAGGATTCTGTACATGGCTGTAGGCATCTGTTTACAGGCTCCCCTCCTGCAGCTATTTAAACAACTGTACATGGTAATTTAGCAGCCTGAAGTATGAAAAACATGAAAGGTCAGGTTTTCACACTTAAATTTAAGTTCTTCTGGTGTGTAAAAAGGCTGCTAGCTTTTTGTTATTCTCTTGCAAGTTACCAGCCAGAGATGTTTAAAATGAGATTGAAGGACTGAAGATTTTTATTTTTTTTTTTACTGGTAGTAACTGTCCTGCTCTTTTTATACACCTGCATTTTACTGTCAGCATATCCTGTCATTTATTCAAATATATTGCATGAGCAATTTCTCACATTGCATCTCATGAATATATAATCCACACAGAAAATTAKCACACAGCCTTTGGTATACTCTTAGGTGAAAAATTCACTGAAAGCTTTTTTTTTTCTTCACATTTTAATTGTATGTTCATACCACCTATGCAATTTTTATGCTTCAATAGCAAYCTTACAAGGCACAAAACACTATAGCTGCAGACAACCCTATCAAATCAAACATTCTGCATTATCAGTTACATTGGTATTTGCAGGTTCTTTTTCAGCCTCTTTTTTGACCTCTTTCGTATTTTCTTGTTTTCTACCTGCCTATTGACATGAACAAAAACTGGATAGTTGCTATTGATAGCTACTATGAGACCTGTTTGTTAAACTTTTTGACTTGACTTCTTTTTCTAGGGACATACAAATATAATACCTATTTAAAATCCAACTGCTCCCAGCACTTGAAAATTTCACCCAGGAGAACAGCCAAAAATATGAGGCCTGAGGGAAACACTGCATTAGAGGATGGCAGCTAGAATTTAGATAAAATTTCCAAAAATAGTTYAGCAATGAAAAATGCCAGTGATTTTCAGGAAGACTCAGAATTCCAGATCCCATTTTCATTAATTATTCAGAATAATCTAAAAATTCKATATGTRTTCTGAAAACAGAGCTGRCCCTTATCACCACAGCCTTTAAAGYAAGCAGCAGCATTTAAACAACCTCTGGAGTTGCAGAAAGGGGCAAGAGAAGCACAGAGCAGTTGTACAATATATTCTCACAGCTCATGGGACATTAGGTTTGGATGTTCAGAGAATGGAGGAAGCCAAAAGCATTTCTTTCAAAAAATGCACAGCAGCATAGATGAACTAAAAGAGTGTGTTTGGGAATGTGTCACCTTCTGTCTACTCTACATGCATCATCACCCWCAAATGCCTAAAAGATTTCAGTTAATGCTACACATGATGGCTCATTGCCTACCAGCTGGTTATTATTATCAGCTTCTAGCCCAGTTCTGAATTAAATGAGTGCATTACTTTTGACCTAAGAGGAACTGTATGGCTCAGTTTGAGTTTAATGCAAACACCAGCTCCTTTCCCTGTGGAATAAACAATACAGTTGAAATCAACTGGAACACTCATCCATAGGAACTCTCTAGTTTACTGGAATGAGAGTGACAACAAAGTACTCAGAATTTCAAAAATCTGGGATCAACTTATTATTCCTGATTTATCTTTCAGAATTTAAATGTGGTCTACTAGCCCCTTCTCTTCCCTCATCCAGGTATGCAGGTAGGCTGAAAATAGAGTAGAGGTTTGGGAGCCAAATAGAGACAGGCAGACAGACAGAGTAGGTTTAATATTTCAACTTGCCTATTAACTCAAAAAAAATGAGGTTATGTTAGAAAAAAWTCTCTTTGTAGTTGCAGATATGTACATAGATGAAAAATAAATCATCTTGCACCCACGCCCTCTGGCAATGAGCTGCATTTATAAAATGCAGAGCCATGTCACCAGTCTGGAGAGAAGCAACAAACAACTGCTCACTCTCTTTTGACTACATTCAATAACTATCTTAGCCAGACCATCTTTCTCTGAAGCTCCTGGCCAGTGTCAGTACGAATCTTGTCAGCCAGATCTGTTCTGATATAAATTGAAGTAAGTCATGCTACTTACTTGTGGCAAAACATTATGACACCTCATCAATTCTGGTTTGTTGACAGAGAGTGCTTTAGTCACAGCCCAGGTACCCATCTCAAAGGGAACAGGACTTTGACTGACAGGACAAAACTAAATCAAATCAAGGCAACAAACCAAAAAAACCAAGCAAACAAGGTACTGGACAACAAACTTTGCCTGAAACRTATTAACATACAAAAGGTAACAACCTAATCTTCAATGCAAACAATTTAAGCAGTGCAACTCTACAAGCAAAATATACCCAGTATTTTGGGTGAAAGAGGTGTCCCTCTACAGTGTCAGGGCTCAACCAACCTATTGGGCAACAACATACACAAAAAATTATGCAACCTCATCAATAACCTGACTGCACAAGGTCATTGCTCATGCACAATAATCAAACACATGGTAATAGAGCCAACTGTAACATCCATTTTGGTAAACAAACATCTAGTAGACAAATATAAATCATATTAGATGGCTTATATTTTAAAAACTTTTCAGTAACTACAGGACAACCCCTTATCAGTCATTGGAAAAGGGATACAGTTTAGTTGTAAAGGACTAACTAAATATCCATCAAAACAGTAATCTGTGTGCACACGCACWGCAAACATGGGTGAGGAGGATAAACAGAGGTTCATCCTAAAATAGCTGTTGATGACCACTAATGTCCAAAGGCCCCTATTAGAATTAGGTGCTGCTTGTCCTAACTGCATCAGTTTGTGTGTGTGTAAGAGATGGTCTCTGTACTCAGGATTTGACAACAATCTGGAAATATTATGCCTATGTCCAGAAAATGTCAAAACGCTGACAGRTTTTTCATCCTGCTTTTGCAACATGCTAAACTTTCCACCTCTGTAGTTTTAATTAGGAGAGTTTTGTGCAGAGCAGCTAAAGGACAAGCAAAGAGAAGTGGAAAAAATATGCTGTTTCCTCTAGTTCCCTACAATATTGATCTATTCCTGAAAATACCATCCASTTCCAGGATCAGTACAGAGTTGCAGAGTACCTGAGACAAACTARGTCATGCATAAACACAGTTCTTGAGGAGAGTTTTTCACTGCAAGTGACCAAAACTTCAAATCTACTGAAGCACAGAATCATACAAAGCACAGAATCTTCTAGGTTGCAAGAGATCTCTTGTGAGCACTTAGTCCAACCCCACTGCTCAGCAGGGTCAGCTAGGGCAGGCTGTGCAGGACCATGTCCAGATGGGGTTTGGAGTATCTCAGAGAATGGCTGAAGTCTAATCAAAATCCTGGTGTCAGTTTGGCTCCCTATGATTTTCAGGAATGACTGACATATTTTCTTAGGAGACAGTCAGCTTGGTTTGGTGCTCTTGTTTCAGTTTCTGTCAGTTCAAACAGCCTCTGCAGCAGCTTCTTCTGCTTCYTTTCCCAACAGAAGGGCTGACTAATTATTTTTAAGCAGCACCTTGGGTTTTTATRAAAGTTGAAATCAGCAAAATCTTAACAACTGGAATAGTCTGTACCCTTAAAACATACGGATATTGTATTCTCTGGCCATAACCTTCTGTCATCCAGTATGGGAACAGTGTCCTAGGCTGACACATAAAAGACAGCTAACTAAAATGCCACAGTATTCTCTTCCTMTTGCCAATTCATATCTAAAAGCTGAGAGAAAAATACACTCCTGGTGACAGCTTTGAAACAAGTCGATGTGTGACAGTAATCAGTTCTCTTCTGTCAAGCTGGATTCCAGGAAAAAGAATAGGGTTTTTTAGGCTATGTGCCAACATTGTCAAGGAATAAGAACAAAGGCACGAAGCAGTACTTGGCTAAATCCCTCAGAAATAAAGACTGTGGGCTTTCAGTGAAGAGGGCTGCTGRCTACCTGAGAAAAGGACAATTCTGGTAGATTGCAAAGAAATCAAGTTGGATGGCTGGCTCAAAGAAGGGCTCTGAAATAGTAAGAAGAAGCAATAGAAGAGGACATGTCCGTGCAACAGGTTTGTGGAGTTTTTGCAGGATGACAGAAAATAAACATTTACCAATGCAAAAACAAAATAAAGATAAGAAATCAGATTACATGGGGAGAACCAGACACTTCACATCATCTCCAAGGATATGATAAAAATCAAACAAAGAACCAGTGCATTGGTAATGTCAGTGCTATCTGCTWGAGTGAGGAACCAATGAATGGCAGYRTTTATGACGGAAAAATGAGAGTTCAGAGCCTTATCACATCAGGGAACAAAAATCAAACATAAAGGTGAGACTGAGCAACATACAGTTCCACTCCTAATGAGGGAATGACCTCTCCTATCTTTTTCTGTCTCAAAGTTCTTCCCTCTTGTCAAATCAYAAGAGCAAGAAATCTRAAATTATAGAGTAGAAAATCTGTTATGAAGTTCTGGAGTGACAACATTGCTAAGAGAAAATGGTCACTTCCTTTCTCAGTCCCTAACTGAAGGTCTGTCTGTCCTTCCCCTTCACAACACAACCAAACCATGTTAACAATACTGAAGAAGCTGTTCTGCAAACCCAGGCATCCAAATGTGAAAACCAGATCTGTAAAGCTAATAAGCCTTGACTGGCTTTAATCAGTGGCCTAAATGCAGTCTAAGAGACACCTAGGCAGTATCACAGAAATCAGGGGCTCAGAGACCATCTAAGTCCAACCCCCTTGATAGGCTGTTGTGTCTCTAATTCCTCAGCTTCTCTACTACACATTTAAAACCCAATRCTTCCCTTTGCTTTGATTCACCTTTAGCGACCATGACATAACTGCTGGCCTTTCTGTCTCTCATGTCAACTTCACATGTTGACAGAAGGTGTAATCCATATCCTTAGMACAAAATCTTGAGATATTTATAATTAATATGAAACGCCTTCCTCTTGATTACGTGGAAGTCACCAAGAACTTCAGGTTTCAGGTAGCCTTTCTTAACAACAAAAAGTGTTGATTCAGTAGTTAAATGATACTGTGCCTCTGCCCAAAGTTGGTTAAGAAATTTCCACACGGTAAATTGGAACAGAGAACAAAACCTGATATAATATATAAAATAATTCTCTCCACATGCCCCAGGCCCTTCCAAAACTCATTAAACTCCACAATTTCATAATGATGTGCCAACTAAAGGGAATCTCAAGGTGTAGAAAAGGCAAAAAAAATGATGTATTTAAAGAACAGAAACACTGAATCTTTATTGCAGAAAAAAAAAAGTTTCCCAAACATGGATTTACTGCCCTTGCCCCCTGCACTTTTTGTCTTTGAATTCACTCAACAAATCTCTGTACAGAGCACTGACCGAGAAGCAGGGCTCACCATACTTGAGTCAAGCTTTCAGCAGCACTTTTAGATTTGAGCAAGTTCCTGCCATGGCTTTACTGCTGAATTCCTGCTGAGCAGCGTTTGCTGCGTAACTAACAGAAGCATAATACTCATCAACTAACTGGACAGGGCAGATCTTGGGCTTTGACCTTGAGACTAAACTTACTGAAAACAGATCTCAGCAGAAGTGGAATCTTGCCAGCAACCACAAGGCAATACCAGTTGTCTCCAGCCCTCCAAATTTYACCTGAGGCTAAAGGACTCCTGCAGAACCCAGGAGGCTCTAGGTTCAAAGCAGTGTTTGCACCGTGCATCCATCACTTCTGATTCAAGYGCTTTTAATCTCTCCTTTCATGACTAGAGACCAGCTCTAATAATGTGCACTGCACAGATTCTCTGACGTGGTTATGCAAACACGATAGAGCCAAGCCTCAACACACTCAGTATTTTCCTGAAAAGAAAAACCAAACAAACCAGGAGAAGTTTGCTGAAAGCAACCAACTAAAATAAGCTGAAGGAGCTCAAAAAAAGACCTAACTTGTAGTTAACTCTAGGCTCCTTCTCTAAMTGCTTGAGTGTCACATCTGAGACAGCCAGAAAGAAATTCCCGTCATTTAAATCACATGGTTTACGGGGCTGGGGCTCCAAGAACATCTTGACATTCGTGACGAGGACTCAGCAAGGATCGCCTGTTTCTCTCTGGAGTCAGCAAGCACCTCGCTGTCACGTCCCTGTTCCCACACTGCAGCCAGAGCACAACGCCAGCAACTTCTGCAGCGGACTGGAACTCCTGCAGCCGCTGCCTCCATCGCTCCGGCCAACAGCTCCCGACCGGCCGCCGCCTCCCGCATGTCCCGGCCGGGCACCGGCTGCCAGCCAGCGGTTCGCAGGTGCGAGGAGCGCGGGGCACGGCGCTGCCCTGAGGGGGCACGGCGCTCGCC
>CADDXX010000041.1:776452-870500 GCA_902810485.1 Alauda arvensis
CTGGCCGCGGCCAGGGAGCCCGCGGGGCGGGCAGGGCTCCCCGGCAKGAGAGCGGCCGCGGAGGAGCCGCGCTCGGGTTGTGCGGTGCCCGCGGGGGAGCGGCGGAGCGGAGCCGCTGCCGGGCGCGGAGGGGCTCCGGGAATTCGCGGAAGGGCGGGCGGCGCGCTGCACCTGCCGGAGGTGGCCGGTCACTCGCCGCGGCTTTGCCCCTACGCCTAGAGCAGGAATTAGAGGGCTTTTCTTACAAYAGAAAGGAAAAGAAATAGCCATTGTCATCTAAATTTGTTCTAACAGCTGGTTTTCATGCCGTAGCATCTCGAGAGAGTCGGTAAGTTAATTAGTGCTTCATGATAACCTTTAGGATATTGTGCTTAAATCGCTTCGACGCGTGTCCGCTACCGCGTAAATCAGATTGTTTCACRACGAAAGAAAAACCTAAAAATCMCTGGTAAAGATCTGTTAYCCTGGCTCCACCAAACGCTCATTTATAGCGGTCATGAAGAACCGATTAGCGCAAAACTTCCTGCAAGACGGAAATGGATGCATGGATAGCAGGAGCCTGCCGGAGATGCAAGATGTGGTTAAGCATAATTTTCAACAATCACGAGTAAATTGCATTGTGATAGTGGCAGGCAGACAGAAGTATTATAGAAATYGTACCATTTAGGACTATAATAGATAAAAAAGCATTATACTGTCAATTATTACAATTCGTTTTGGTTTAGTTGCTCCCAGTGCRATGTCTAAATGAGTCGTGAAAAAGCGATAGAAATAAAGTTTGGAGAACGCACAGSCGTGACAGAAAGATGGTGAAACGATTTGTAACTACCTAAACACACAAGAGGAACTACTTGGGGGAAGGAGGGACAATGACACCTGAGTGGGTGATAATTACTTTCAGGAGAAATTGCCTCTATTTACTAGAAGGAAACAAAAAGCTTTAAAGCAATCCCTTAGAGCCACTGGATTGAATAGCATTTCATATCAATAAATATTTACTGACCAAAGCTTRATAATGCTTTAGCACTTTGAGCTGAACTGCCTGATATAGAAATAGTCCATCCCAGTTTTTCCCTTGGCATTTCAGGGTGAAATGAGAAGGATTTAGCTTTTTATTTTTTGTTATTAATTATGGCAAGTAATTTTTAATGCATTTTTTACATTGTTAATAACAAAGTTTATAATAACTTCAGTATTTTATGTGAATTCACAATCCAAAAGAGAGAGGGATGGAAAATTTAAGGCAAGAGAGACTTTTAGGTTATCTGATGTGACATGTTGTATTTCACACTCTACAAAATTTGGGTAGAATACAATCTTAACYTAAAGATAAACAGATATTCCAACAAGACAGTCTTAAAGGTATCAAGAATTGGAGAAGCTGCTGCTTCTCTTGCCTACCATCTTGTTCTCATTGTTACAAATTTACCTCCTCATRAGCCTACTGCCATCTTCCAAMGCTGTGATTGTTGCTAAGCTTTTCATCACTGTGTTTAAAACKGAAGAAACCAGTCCTACTCCATTCCAGAGCTCTGCCACCTGGTCATCTCTTCACCTCTGCTATAGACCTATTAACCCAGATAAAATTGCCTATTTCTGTAGGAAGGCCARGGCATGTGAGCAAGGTACCTCTTTCATCTTCCTGAAGTGATTCTCTTCCCAGAGCTTAAGCAGGTCAGACTTCCTTGAACCAAGAACTACTGTTCTCTCTTTCATCTCTTTTATCTCCTGAGGCTCACTCTTGACAGCTGCTTGTTATTTGTTAATCAAGGTAACACTTTCTTTGCTGAAGCTTTAATTGTAAGCTTTTTGTCTGAGAGTAGAGATCACAGGACTCCAGGAAGGGTGACCAGAACAGCAAGTAGTTTGTTCAGGTCATTCTTGTCTTCACCAGGAAACTTTGTGGGGAAAAAAAGCACATCTGGGAAGCCATGGGACAGATAACTTGTCATCATACACCTTCAGCTCGTTATGCCCAATACAATATTTAGGCAACTTTTAATTGAGATGTAATTACAGCAGCTGTTGAGAAATGCAACTTTGAATGTTAGCATTCAGGAGTTAGCTTTACTGACCAAAGAAAGCTTTCACTGTCAAACGGATAGAAATCAAATTCTTACGGAATCACTTCAGGCATTAACCTGTTTCTTTGGCCATCTATGCCTTGTCTTAGTCATCTACACACATCTTCCTAAATCAAGGCCACAGCTCTGGCCACTTGCTGAGTATCACACATCACCATCACTCCCAGAGTTCAACGCTCAGGGTGCACATCAATTCCTACTCAGTACCTTCCCTTCCTTTGGCTTCCATAGCTGAAGGCAAAACCATAAGCCCTGGGTTGGGATGCCAGCAGTCACTGCAAAGCAGGCAAGTGGCCTTCAGGCTTCCACTGATAATTGGGCATTTCCAGCAGCAGCTTCTTGCAGTGAACACTTAGCCTTGGGGTCAGATGAGCAGCTGCAGAGAGCTGCACAGGACTGCTACTTTTCCTTCAGGCAGCTAAAAGACATTTTGGATTCATGTTGCAGTTGGGGAGCTGGAAATGTGATCTGTAAGGATTTCTTGTTWGGGGTTTTGTTTGCTTGTGGTGGCTGGTTTTGGTTTGGTGRGGTTTTTTATTGGTGGASGAAAAACACCCCCACATTAAAATCTTTGATATACCAGCTTGCACTTTGCCTCATCAGGTGAGAGACAGGAAGAAAAATGCKTGAACTTTTTGCATGAGGCAGGAACTTCCTTGTGTCTGGCCCCTGTGTTAGTGACTATCTGGGATGATGCTGCACAGCTGCTTAAGGACATACARCCACCCCCTTCAGTAAAACTGCAGTTTCTCTCAAGCTTATGAAACCAAACCTATAAACATGCACAGTTTTTGGCCAATCATGTTTCTGAAAGAAATACTGGCTGCCAAATAAAAGTCTTCCAACATGTCTTTTGGACTGGCACCTGCTTTCAACACACCTTTTGTGTAAATACTAGAAAGAAGTAGAGGAATTAAGAGTATTCCTCAATTATGAATTGGAARCAGCAGTGGAGCTTAGAAGCAACATTTGACTGAATAGTAGTTCAGAAAAATAGAAATGCCTGTACACTCAACAGAGATGAGAAGTAGCAGGTTTTACCTTTTTAAAAGTGAAAAGACAAGCCCAAATAAAGTCTGGCTATTTCTGAGAACTTGCTCTGTGTGTAATAAAAAAAGCGTTGTATCACTAACACAAAATTATCTTTGCTACATCTCAGAAATACCTGGTGTRGCACATAGTGCACAGAGAATGGCTAGGAAAAGCCTTTCTGGTTTTACAGGAGCCTGATGGAAACCAAGCACTGTTAACATTTGATGAACGTGCTAGGGCTGACCGCAGATGTAAAGAGGTCAGTTAAGATATTTAAAGCTGAGAAAAGATCCAAAAGCTGTGTCTGTATCAGAGGTTCCTTACAGGCAGCAGRCATGTGGCACACGCTCAGTGCCACTGGAACTTACACCACAACACTGTCACAGACAGAGCTGACAGCTGCTCTTATGCTCCAGCAAAGCAGCCTAGCTCTTGTATAACAGAGAAAACAGATTTGGTGGCTTTGAACTAAGATGCTTTTAGGAATGAGTGAAATAAAACTTTGATCCTTTAAGGAGACAAGATTGCAGGCAAAGACTCCACAACAGCCATGGGACTAAGCTACAGATAACAATTAATTTGAGTCAGTCATTTAACGAAAGGAATACCAACAAAAATAAAATAAACAGAAAAACAACACATAAACAGAAATAAATACTTAAAATTTATTCTGAAAAATTACCAGTGATGAGTGAAATGATATAAATGAAGAGGACCAATGGGTAGTGTTTGGTGGGACTGACCACACAGACCACATCTTACAGATCTGTTTTCCRTATTTTTCCACCTCTATGAGTAAAGGAAAACCAAATGTGTTACAAATCTTACTTAGATGAAAGAGAGCAACTAACTCCCCTGAACAAGTGAGTAATGTCAGAACTCCCATTATCAGGAAACTACATACATTAGAGCAGCAGCTGGTGTCACATATGAGGAMTAAATTTATTTTTCTGCACTCATGCAAGAACCAGCACTGCAGCCCAACAAGAGGAATCAGTTTAATACTTGCTGGGCATGCTTTTTATTTGCAATTTAGCAGATGAATGTACCAGATATTATGAGGGGAGCAGCCAGAAAAAATATCTGATAAGTTTCAAATATTCAATAACTTCTTTCCGTGTTAGTTAGAGTCTCAGTGGTGGGAATTCCTGAAAGAACATGCCGTGCCCTGTTTTCATGGGCAGTTACTTAAAGCAGTTCACTAACCTGGCAAACCTTAGACAAAATTTTCAGAGATGCTTTCCTTCAGTGAGGTCAGAGGAGAAAAAAATCAGCTAAAACTAGAAGGCAGCTGAATTGTCAAAGGTCGTAAGCCTGAGCATGAGGAATCTGATCCCTTGAGGAATGGGTCTGTGGGTGAAGGGAGGAGGGAGRCTTGTAGAAGTAGTAAAGAAGTTAACTCTAGAATGTCCACTCTTTGTTTCACTAACCCACTTGCACACTACAGTGACAAAACCATACTGCTTATGTCCAGGCTTGGCATCTCCTTCCTTATTYAACCAGTCCCATCAGTTTTGARTTCTTTAATCCTGCCTACCCTAGCCTCCCATATGAATTGCTCACTATTGTCCTGAAAATGTCCATTAATCTCCTCTTTCAGCTCTGGCTCTAATCCCGTGCATCCCTTCTCTGCTTTGTGTCTGCAATAGTTGCAGTGCTGTCAGTCACTTTGTTCACAGTCTGCGTATGCATACCAACCCTTCTCCTCCTTCATTCAGACAGACTTGAGAAATACTAACAACTACCAGTGATAATTTGGAACGTCCATATTCTGTTGTTTTGCTACTCATTTTGTATATGATTTAGGTTATTACCTCCTCCCAGTAATCTTTGTAGGCACACTCACTAATTCATCAGGGTTTTGTCATCTCCTTCCTCAGCCCTACATTAATCACTTTACTCTTTCTTGTTATRTGTGGTTTGTTCAGCTACTACCCAAGAAGGCAGGGGTGAGGTAGGCATAGACTCATGGAAACCTTTATCTGCACTGTGGATAATGAACCCTTGTCACTCCTCATGTAGCTACCCTTCCCTAAACTGGAGTGTAAGAACACCTTCTAAAGAACAGCATTTTAAGCCATGATTGGCACCTGAACAGCCAGAAGTCTCATGTGCAGACAGCAGTGAGGTGTGCTAGAGGTGCTGATGAGCARGAGCAGGCTGAGGGAGGCTGAGTGAGCTCCCTCCTCTGAGGAAATCAGCCTGGGATGGCAGGATCCCAGCAGTGGTCCCTCCAGGATCACTGATCTGTATTACACTCACTGCAGCTGCTCTCAGACACAGTATTGACTTATTTCAGTGGAGAAGCAGCTTCAACATGAAGGACCCAGGAATGCAAGCACTAATAGCCATGTTGTTTTGAGCATTTACTCAGCAGTGCAGCAGGCAGCTTGAGTTTTTTGTCAGAAGAAGGAAAATGAATTAAACTTCTACATCAAAACAATAGCTTTAATTACCAACTCACTGGATGAAATGCAGCAGCAGCTCCTGTTCTCCTGGTGTGTTGTACAGGCTCTTTGCTGTTCTCTCTGGGGAAAAGCAGGAAGAGGAAGCCTGCCTGGCACTCACTGGGATGAGGCACTTTGAAACACTTCCCATCTCAGGATCTCAGCRTCAGAAATTTGTGGGGTTTGTTTCCCAGTTYTTAACAATCTCTTTGCTTATCAGTGGATTCAGTAGTGCATGTGCAGTACAGCTTCCCTTCCTCCTGCTTCACTGAAACAAAGAGAAAAAAAACCATACTGCATATTTCTGGTTTTCTTTTAACCAGAACTACAAAGTTAACATGTGCAGATTAATACTACGATATCTGGGATTTATTTGCTGCCCAGAATGAATTTTAAAACTTCTTTTACAGTCTTGTCAACCTTTGGGTTGTTGTCATTAATCTCTKTAGTTTCCCTCAGTAATTTTCTTCACTTCAAGACTTGCCTGCTTATTATTAAGTACCTGGCTACTGCAAGTGCCCACGACACACAATAGGTAGGTGGTTTTTATCAAAGTTATATTTCCTTTTGGTTGTGGCATCACAATTTCCTTTATATCTAATTATTCTTGAGTGCTATATARGAAAGTTTAATTTGTAAATCTTGATTAAATTTAATTTCTAACGGAAAGAGAAAGATCTTTTCTAAAACTGTTAACACGGAACTTGATGCTGGAGTACATACTTCACTGCTAGTGAAATTCAGAACTGGTCAACAAGTCCTGTACAACCCTAAGCAGTTACTTTTCAGATGGAACTTAYGCTTCATGTACTGTCCTGAGCTGGCTTCATGCACTTCTTCCAAGTATCATGGGAGCTTTTTGTTTTCTGGAAAAGTTTTGATCTATTACATGAATTGCTGGGAAACTGAAATTCATTGAACAAATCGAAAAAACATTGTTTTGTTGTAGTTGAAACTTTTTAAGCAGAAATATGCACAGAGTTCCATAGGACTTGTATTTTCTTTTAGCAGTGAAAAACATGCATGGTCCTCATGTAGTCCCTGTGAGATTGCATATTTCATATACAGGCATTCTGTCAGCAGTGGAGCTGTTCATTACAGGCAGTGGCCCTTCAGAATATTAAAGGGAGAAATGGTGTCTCTTCGTTTTCAGAACTGTGTTTAAATTAGGTCCCAATCCATTCCCCCTAAGACACATTTATAACCATCTGTGCTATTTCAATTTGAAAAGGGAAGAGATCAAATCAGCAGGGTAATGTTTCAACAACATGCTTATAGATTGTTCCTCTTCTATGTTGTCAGGGCAAATGCCCTCCTTCTCAGTGAAAAATGTGTATTACCACTGTAGACAGCTAATAAAAATGAACAGGTCATTTATTTTTAACAGGAGAAGATTTGCGTGCTGTGGTGTTGAAATGAAAACCCATTACCCTCCCATAAACTCTGGAATAAGGCCTTCCCCTCAAATGGAATAAAAAAAAATTGCTTCTTGAATATTTAAAAGTACAGAAGTAATAGCACAGCTCTTAGGGAGCTTAGATATATGATCACACTGGATCTGCCAAGACCTTCAATCCTAAACATAATACRTGCTGTAAATTCAGTGAAATCCAGTGGTCACATTATCCATGTTCCCRAAGGTAGCATGTGTGACCTGTRTCACTGTTTGCATGATGTAATTTAAGTGTTAGTATAGCTGCCAAACACAGAGTTTTGGTAATTCTAGAAACATACCCATAACTTCTYAGGTTTTGGAAATCTCTGCCTTATGGAACAGTGTATATGACTACAAGAGAGGTGTCTTTTTGTAGTAGCAACAGTAGCAGATTTTTATTTCATACAAGAAAGATTAATTCATAGGTAAGTACGTGTTTGCTGAGTGCAACAGATGATTTTCTGATTCAGAAGGCAAAGCTTTTAAGGCATCAAGTATAAGAAAAATAATTATTGAAAAAAATAGTGACAGACCATAAACAAGTAATATAAATAAAAATACTAGTCCAAGTCCATAATGAAACAAACAAAGAGGCTGTAGGGCTGGGTTTACTTTGTATGGATTGCTTTTGTATATACAGAACCAGATCTCTGTGTTACCTGTGTCTTTTGTAGCTGCAGTTGTTCCAGAGATCCCCACTAACAAACCAATAGGAATTTGGCAAAACTTGAATTTAAGTGCATACTTCTTTTTTGTTCCTCTGAGTTAAAAGAGCTTAGTGTTGATCAGAATAAAATTTAAACACACCCAAAGGCATGAAACAAGTGGCAACYTCTACTCTTAGTGAAGTTAATAGGAGGAGCTGGTTTATATTTTTTTCCTGAGGTGTAAGYGTAGGAATACTCATTTGGCAAGTACTGACAGAATCACACTGCAGGCAGAGGTAAAGTTGTCTGAGAGCTTTACCTGAGCTCAGTCTGTGGTGCACATGGTCCTGCTGGACCTTGGGCATCCCACTGGGAACAGGTTAACCATGTCAAGCACAAGTATCACAACAGTTTCATAATTAATCTGAAGTTCATTGCAAAGCAGTGGCAGTTTATCTACATCAAGCCACCAAGGAATTAATTAAATTAATAACACATTGACCTGATTCACTGTTAGACTCCCAAACATCATGTCTCATGTTCATTATATGGAGTATGAAAGGCTGTAGATTTTAGAGGATAGAAAGAAGCATTCRTCTTGCCAAAAAAAGCTCAATCATGGTTTCTTGGACTGAAATCTCATGCTTTTTTTAAGCAGGTATAAGTGAAGAAAAAGTTGTGAATGTTGCCTTCACCTACCACTCAATCCTGTTAATCACAATTACAGTCCATGGGAAAAAAAGTTTCACAAATTGAAGTAAGTTAAACCAAATTCAGTGTTTGCAGTATCTTGACAGAATGGCACAAAAGCATGTTTTATTGTATTAAAAGCCAAGTTGATTAGAAGCAGCTTCATTTTGTTCACGTCTCTGACGATGTTACCATTCTTTTTTTAAAAAACATACTTTTAAGCAAATTAGTTTTGAGATTTTTTTTCTATCTAATCACAGATTGTACTCATTGACATTCACACAGCATGAAAATTGAAAAGATTTGTGTTTCTTTGGGGTATTGATAGCAAATCAGAATTGTTCAAGAATATTTCAGGTATGTAAAGTATGTTAAAATAGGATTTGTTGTGAATAAGCCATAACAAAATGTGTTTTTTGGCATTAAAATAAGCAGAATGTACTCTGACATTTTAACTAGATAGTTTACAAATGCAACTGCAATCTCCCCCCYYYWAAAARGGGGGAAAAAAGGAAAAGAAAAAATAAGTTGTCATGCTTTACTGATCAGTTCTGTGGCTCACGGGTGGCTGGGGAGTCTTCAGGCATTTGGAATAAATATTTTCTTACCATTTACTATAGTATTCAGAGATACTAACTTCTGTGATATGGAAATGTGCATCTTCACTACACTGAAGTCAATTCTCATGATTTGTAATAAGGAACACTGTACATCATGATACTATAACCACTTGGTTTGTCATACCCATACTTTTCTTTTTCCAAGACCTCAAGATGTTGAGTAATTCAAATACTGTGTTGAAAAATCTGGTTTTCCAGTATCAGTAGTCTGTTTTCACTGACAGTTTTGCCCTTTATGTTTTAAAAAGTAGCTAAAAGTGATGCTGCAACAATGGGAAATTCCCMAGCTCGTATCTTAAATATCTGTATTTAGGTACAGACAGGAGCCCTTTCTTAATCTCATCATTCCAAAGCCAGATTTATTATTTCAGTAGAGAGGTGCTACAAAGAATTTCAGAAAGTCTGCTTAACCTTAGGAAAATGCCATTCAAAAGATTAAAGTGATGTTCACCTTCTGATCACGCACATAATCCTGACTAGCAACACATTTCAATTACACTTGTATAGTCTGTTTGATTTGTAATCAATCCAAAAAGGAAAACATACCAACAGCTAGCAAGTTTTGATTAGCTACACACACTTTCTATTCAAATAAAATCATGACATCCACATTTACTTCTAAGTTATGAACATCTTTTTCACATTACTCTTGTGAAATATTCAATATCTGTCTTGAATATAATCACTGAAAAACTGTGATAAATTGAATTTGAGATCTTTAGAGGATGACCTTTAAAAAAAGTTGTCAGATAGKGAAATACTTGTTTCCATATGCTGTGCTTTGAGGCTTGTTTTGCCAGTATTTGACTGTTGCTGCTCTGAAGCTCCAAATGAGAATCACATTTGTTGATGCAGAAATCTGGTTGAGAAGCTTGACTATGATGTTTGGCTATGTAATATAAATAGGATGCCAAAAATACTTCATGAATGAGTTAAGGCAAGATTTACATCCTCCCTATAAAAACCCTGGTGTCTTCCTGTGTCGTGTTGCACTGGTTGTCCTGAAATGCCCAGCTGACAGTTTGTGCACAGCAAAAGGATGAGAGGAGCAGCCAGTGAACACAAGTTGTTTATTAGATACAAGAATGATATGAAACAGGCTATGAAAAATTTCCCAGTGGTTTATGGCATGAAAGCCTAATTTTCAGTGTCTTTGATTTCATCCTGAAAAGTGTTGAGGATTTCTATTTCTAGTTGAAATCTGTGGGAGCTGCTTGAACATTTGTTCTGTATTTAAATTGGACCAAATTTCACCAGGTTCCAGCTGTGTCACAATGGTTTTTTTCATTCTTTTTAAAGGAGAATCAGATAACATCATACATTTGGACTATTACGTTGTGGTGCACTAACAACATATCCTATATTAAAATAGACATTGCCATCAAAAATGCAGAAATAKTGTAAATTTCTTAATAAATACACAGTCGTGAACGTTTTGCTGTAATAGAAAAACAACTCTTTCCTCTTTTGTCCTCCTTTCCACAGCACAAGGATCAGTAATACTGTACAGTACACCTACATAGGCTAATTGAATARGGAATTTTTTGTGCGACATCTTTTTAAGAATATTTCAGATTTTATATTGGTTTTTGATGCCTTATTAGGCTTTAATAGTAGCAATTCTATTGCTTTGCTGTAGAGGAAATTAAACTGCCTTATTCTGATGTTTCTGTGRTACCTGTGCCTATATCTCTCTGAAATCATCTTCTGTGTATACAGAMTAATTGCTCAGAGAATCCTTCCTTYAACAAGATTTCTTCTCTTTCCTGCAGTCAAAYCCTCAGCAGAGCCTTAGTTTCCCACTGGCTGGCACTCCAGACTGAGTGCAGACTCCTTGCTTTTGGGGCAGAAAAGCAGTCTGAGTTGTCTTTCAGTCCATRTCCCTAAGGTAAAGTCTTTTAGCCTTCCCTGCATTTAAGGGCCAGGTTCTTAAATCTTTTCCAAGCCAGTCATTCTTCTTCTTCAGACCTTGCTGATCCAGGCATTCTTTCTGTACCTTCTAAAACACCCTTCACTTCTGGAACTCAGCAGAAGTTCCTGTTACCTGTGAATTGTTGTGGGCATTTCCCACCACAAGAGATCTCACAGTTCCTCTTGTTCTTTTCTGTAGTTTCCTCTGACCAGGGTCCAACCCTGTTCTTTCTGAAAGGTTTCCTAAGTAAGTAAGTAGCCATTCTACCAGCATAACAAAGGTCCATCTAGAATTGTCMTAAAGCCATGTCAAATCTAGGGATAGGTGGGGAAAAGGCAGGATGCCTATCAGCTGTGTGCAAAAGCCAGTTCATATTGGTTGTACTCTCTATCAGTAAATTACTGAAATACAGTTAACCATCAAAACCCACCAACCCAGTCATCTGTTGTTCAGTTCCTCAGTGCCAGCTCTTTGATTTGATTGTCAGCTCTCTGAACTGAATATATCCTGCCATAGCTATTGAATGTGGAGGAGYGTTGTCAGACCTCTACATAAAGCCTTGTTATTTTACCCTTAGTAATTCAATCAGTAAACTCAGGAAGGAAGGAATATTTCTAAGTAGATCATAAAAAAATGGAGTTAGTTTTGTTTACATTTATTCTTCAGTAAAATTTGTCTGCTCTTTTATAATATTTAAAAAAACATGATTTGAAAGAAGGCTGATGATTGCTACTGCTTACAGAGACTTGCAGATTTGTTTACTGGTTTAATTTAGAGCAGGATAAAGGTCAKTCAGGGTTCTTTGGGCATCGTGAAGTGTACCCCAGCACGGACTGTCTTTTCTCTGCATCTGTTTTTCATCAGCATGTAGCTAAAGACCTGGTATTTTGGCAACTRTGTCACTGATAAAAGTGTAAATCAAGAGTACCCAATAGACACTATGAAATGAGCAATCTGAATATAAAGCATTTAAACTTCTAGTCTTTTTAGTGTGTTCTGTAAAACCCAATCCTGTACCTGTTAGGAGTGCACAGACAATGGGAGGTATTCARTACTTTTGTTTCCAGTGAGRCCAGTAGCAGCCATGGGAGACTGAAACAAGTCTATGAATACCTTACAAGATGCCATCCTGATAYTGCCAGTGATTATATTCCGTACTTGTGTTCCAAATCCATAACAAAATCAGAAAGACATTTGTTTGAGGTATTTATAGAGCATCTGTTTGAATAACCATCTGTGCTCTGATTGAAGTATACACATTGTCCAGACAGAACAAAAACCATTTATATGGATTAAAATAGTAACTTTGACACTGTTACATCTAGAGATTTTGCTCCTAGTGACTTTGCTGACCTGTTTACTTGCAAAGGTAAATTTTAAAACTGTAAAATTTGAAAGGTAGCATAAGGAAAGAGTATGACTTGTCTGTTCACTTCAGAAAGGCTTTGAAGTTAAGAGATGCTGTTTGAACACTGCATGCCTTTCAAAACTGTTTTTTGCTTAGGGTCTGGATTAAGCTGGCTGCCTTCCTCAGTTGCTTAGTAGCTTTCAGGTTTATTTGTGAAGGTAGAAGTAAGAAGATGCTACGGTACTTTGCTCTGCTTTCACTAAACTCATATTTCTATTTCAAAATGAGTTTCATCCTTTTTTTGTTGTTCATGATGTTCACTACAAATATTAATAGAACACCAAAAATGTAGCTCATCACAGCTTGGCATTAATTGCACTGAGAAACCTCCTTGTGTTCATTCAGTTTGCTTCCTTCAGGATTATTTTTTTTTATGGGTCAGTACGTTTTCTATGTTCAAAATGAGTAGTCATAATAAAAAGAGGAAAAGCAGCAGGCTATAATATGATTGATTCAAAAAATATGTATATAATGGTCACTTATTATTTATTGATATTGCTCCTTAGGAGTGATTATTGAACAGCAAGTTTTGGGAAGCTGATTATGCTTGCTCAAGATGGTAGGAAATTGAAGTTTCTGATATTGTTTCACAAGATTAATTTTCTTTAGTGATAACCTAGGGAATTCTTTAAATTACCTCATCTTAGTTGATGTAGCACCATCTGCCACATCTGCAAAGGAGATAATTATTTTTAGGAGCAGCTGTGGATTTTTTGATTAAGTCTTGAGTCATCGAGGTCAGTATTTTTGAATTATTCAACATAGGAAAGATGAAGCAATWCATTTGCATTTTGGACAGTAATACACTATGTGTTATTATTACAGTTAGTGATATAAACCTCATAGCTATTTACTATAGTCCTCTCATTTCCAAGAAATTTGTTTTTATTCTTTGTGTGCATATAGCTTGTAGGAAAGAAATTAACAGTTGTAAGACAGTACCTGGTGGCAAATGAGTATGGAGGCTTCTCTGTTAATACCAAAGTGAAAATGGTGCACTTAACACCAAGTCTTAGGTCCAGGTTCCCAACTTCAGTTTCAAAAGCTGAATTATAGATTAGGATCTTTCACACCAAAAGAAAACTCTCAAAATGAGCCATCCCTTAACAGAGAGTGCCTGCTATACCTGTGCTACCACCAAGTCAGGTTTTTTGTGCTACCTCCAAGTCAGATGAGCACATCTAACACAGAACACCTTCTCCATCACGTTCTAAACAAGGGAGCCAAGAAAACTTGAGAACTGAGACCTATAAACTCCAACAGCTTTCTTTATCTTGTAGTGAAAAGGCTCCAATCTGTGCCAGATGTCTTGAAAGTCCAGCACTTTGTGTAAGCTCTTAATGTGAACTAGCACAGTATGTGAATGCAGAGCTATCATTTGATGATGAGCTGGCTGCATCTCTGCAGGAGTTTCTTYTGGCTTCCTGCTATTGAGGAACTAATGAGAGCAGAAGCTTCTCAAAGCCAGAATAACTGGAGAGTTAAGGMAAAATAGGTTTATATTACTGCCTTTGCTACAGAGCAAGGGTGTCAGAGCTGCGTGGCCTGACGAGAGTCTCTTGAGAAACCACTGCTGAAAATGAAAGCTTAGAAAGGGTACCCATGGGATAAAGAGAAGAGGAAACTTTTACCTAACTGAGAGTTGAGATAACTGAAAAAGAGATGTTGAAAAGCCAAATCCATGTTCCCTGTTGGAAGAAAGACCTGTKCCCCTGAAGGTATCTATGCAGGACCTTATACACTGCAGCTCCCTGGGTTATGGAGGACTGACATTGGTGGTGCTGAATTCCCAGCCTGCAGAAGCATGGCTGGGTGCTCATTTTCCCATCAGTTGGCATGCATTGCTGCAAATCTCCTTTGTGTCATACCTAGAGGGGCTYATGTACCTGCCTGACCAGCAAGAGTGGCCTGGGGGCTTTCCTGTGTGCTTCTTCTAAGAAATTGTGTAATTGTGTAATAAACTCAATAAGGAAAAGGCTGGGGAGTCTAAAACTGAATGTAGTTCTCCTATTTTGACACTCCTTGTTAAAATTGTTCTCCATGTCAGTGACTGAACCCTGACCTGAAGCTATTTGCAAGTGGTGGGAGCCCAAAGCTCCCGTCCCTGGCACCATTCAGGAGTTGAAGTGCAGTGCAGGATGAGAATAGGGGTTTGCTCTGCAGTTACAGAGCAGGAGACCTGAACCTAAGTCARAAAAGAAGCTCTGGAGGTGTTACAGATACTTGTAAATGCATTGTCCCTTGTCCTGTTAAACACAGCTACGGGTTTTTCCTGTGCTCCAAGTCATCAGCTAGATGTGAAATGCAGCTCTGAGGACTGGGATAGGTGACAAGAGGATTTAGGTTTACCGAATTGTGGGAACACGAAAGGCAGTTGGGTTTCCTGTCTGAACTTTAGTCTGAGTGGGAGCCTAGTCTCATTTAAAATATTTAATTGCATTCTACATTTATTTCAGTCATCATGTGCTTAGGTTTTCTAAATTTACAAATGAAAAGTGGATTTCTTTTGAAAAGAACACAGATTTTAAAGGATTAAGAAGCTTTTACAGATCATTTCACTTTCCACATGACTTGGAGGAGAGCTTTACTTCTGTATGGGACATGTCATGTGCTACCCCTTACTGAAATRTTGTCCAGAGATATCACAGATTTTTTGATACTCCAGAATGTGACTCTTCAACCACGTGACTCTTCCAGCTATGCTTTAAKGTGATTGTCTGTAATTTTCTGTTAGATTTCAGAGGTGATGCGTGTTATAAAAAGAGGCAAATGCACAGCTTCTGCTGGGAGTGGTGAGTTTTAGCTCGTCCAAAGGCTGCATCTCAATGTGGTGTTATCAAGGAGGATACTTAACTTATATAAGATTTGACCCCTGAATATGAGGTTCCTACTTTGAATGGAGACAGAAAGCCAGAATTCATGTGTTTTATTTCCCTCATTCTGTTAAAGAACTCAGTATAAGGCCTATAAAATGCTATTTTGCTATGTCAAATGCCAGAGAAATTACTGCCCAGAAATATTGTGTATCTATATCATCTGAGCAATGAAGCAGAGTTTTTTAAACAGGAAAAAGTCTTCTTTCTAAATACAAGTGATGCTGGTGTCTTCCAGAGTRTTAAGTGGTGACACACTTTCCAACTGAAGTCAATTAACCCTCTGGTCTCTCTTGTGCATCTATGTGCATCCTCCCATGTGATTCATGAAACTTCCCTCAGCTAGCAATTAACAAGTCCCAAATTAGTTTTAGATTTTTTTATTCACTCTTCTAATGCCAGCACATCTAGATACTTTTTAAAATTATTATGGAATAGCAGCACACACATCAGCAAAATTCTCATTGACAAAGTTCCTTACTAGTGGGAATGCATGTACTCATAGCTAGTCCTGAGCAGTACTAGGTGAAAGGTACATGCATGAATCTTTGAGGGAAAGGTAGCCTTAGTCATGCTTGGCTCTAGATTTCAGAAAAAAAAAAGTGTCAGTGGCCTTCTCTTAACATACTGGTTTACACTCCAGTACAGGTGACTGAGGAAAGTGCACTTTAGGTTTGGGCATAGCAGCAGTTGCACATGGTCTGTTATCCCATTGGAACCAATGAGAGATTATTACTCCAGCCRTGGTGWCCTGGTCACTCTTTAGGGTCCATCMCAGAATGTCCCATATGTTCTCATAGGTGACTTACAATAATTAAAAGCACTCCAAAGACCCAGTCTGGGAAGCAGAACATGATCATATATGATACTTTTCCCCTACCATGTTCTGGATAAATAGTCCTTTAAAGGCACATGTGGCCTTTAACTGTGATCATGTCATGACCAGAAGCTTCATTCATCTTGGACCAGTGTGATCATTATACGATGCAAGATCTTTGAAGACTGGCCTGAACTATTCCAAAAGAAAAGTATGAAGGTTGGYTCTTGCTGTGTGTGCAGATAATTTGGCTCAGGGAACTTGTTTTTATGGTTTTGTACTTCACATCTACACGGTCCCAAAGTAAACATATTTGTTGTGTACCACTGAATCACAAAACAGAATATGTGCATGATTTACCTTAGCTCCAAACCTACAGTGTATCGAGTTGTTCCATCTGGATTACAGAATACTGCCTCTCCTGTTGTGTTTTTTACTTTGTAATCACTACCCCTTTACTTCCATCCTGGCAGGTAAAAATGCAGCAAATAKTTCTGTTGTTTACCAAGCAGAATTAATGCAGCAAGTATTTCATTTGCTRCTCCAAGTTGCCTGCTTATGAAAACAAGATAGTACCACTTATTACAGTGGCATTCAAGACAGACAAGTCTGGTTGTAGGCAGTTCATGCTTTCCTCTAGTCTTCAAAAGATTGCTATTTTATACCCAAAATGTGTAGCTCAGGATAATCTTTCAAAAATGGAAAATTAACAATAAATAGACCAGTAACATCAGCTAGGAGAGTACAGACAGCATCTTGTATTCTAAGTTACATCTCTTTACTGACTCTGTTTTGGTATTACTTGAGTAATTTATGTAGCTGAGTCACTGGAAAGGTTTTTGGGGGCTTGTTTCTTTTTTGTTCTTCAGCAACTTTGAATCTCCACTGATGCATGAAGTCCCAGAGCGCCAAGGCAGCAGCACAGACAGTTCTGCAAGCAGTTTGGGAAGCTCTGTCACAGCATGTAAGAAGGTAACTTTTAAGTTTATGTTCTATTCAAAGTTATATGTATATATATATACACCTTTGCTTTTTAGCTTTCAGCTTTAGTGAGGAATACCAAATTTAAGGGATACTTAAAAAAGGTTTGATACAGAAAATGATTTAGTGGTGCTGTTATGGTATCTTGCAAGTTTTGTCTGCCTGGTCTGTACTTCTCTGGTCCCAAAATACACTATATATATATGGGAGGTAAACTCCCATTGAACATTTCTGATTTACCTCATTATCTGACATTTCWTTATATGAAATAAAAGCAGTGCATAGCACAAATGCCTTCAGGACTGCTCTTCAATAAGTGACAGTTCAGAAGTATCAGCCTCTTTTAAAGGGGAGCCTATATCACRTGGTTGAGAGCTGCTTCACCTGTCCACTCCCATAAGTTTGAGCTGTTCATTGTAAAACAAGTCAATTTTATGATTATCAGCACACTAAAAAAAGTTACTCACGTCTGACAATACTTCTGACAAACAGCAGGAKGTTTTGGGCTTCTTTACACCGTTGTTAGGGAAAGTTTACCTTTTGTGTGAGTGTGTGGGAAGAGGATCAAGAATTCTCTTCTAGCCCGTGTTAGGTGATTCTGAAGTTAGAGGTGTAACTGGTGGTGGAGTGMAATGCTGTGGGTTCCTGCTGCAGGGGAACAGTTTAAACAGTTGACTTGCAGGTTTGAGTAGTTACATTTGGCAGGAACCATATGAGATGCAGCCTGTTACTACACAGACCAACCTAAACAAATGCAGAAGATGTGCCCCTTGATATCTCATTTTATTCTGTGTGTCCCACTTTCTAATTTTTTTTTTGATGAGTAGTAATTAACCAAAGCAATTAAGATGTTTAGTCATGAAGTTGCAGATGTTTCATTTGTAGAGCAGAGCCTTTTTAATGTGTCTCGGTTATAGATATTTACTGTATTTTAGTATCTTGTGCTCTAAATCAGGGAGCAGGAAGCTGTTACACTAAACTCATATGCAGTATTTTCCTCTGGGAAAGAGTGACTTTTCTAWTCCACACTCTGCTAGAGGCTGATTTAGTTCATTGATTCACAACACACTGAGTAATGCTGACGGCTGAGTCTCTAGATGAGAGTGGAAAACTTTTTTTTAGAACCATGAATTACTGCTGATTTCACATTTAGTGCATGATGCAGATTCATCCTGAATTAATTTCTGAGTGTGATGATCCTGCTCCAAACCAGATATACAGCAGTATAGTGTGTGCAGCTGTCACATGAGTATGGTCAAAGAATCAAATTCTGCTTTCAGTTTTCAGCTGATAGCAAAAATCCTAACAATGTGTCAGTGGGATTGGCCCTGCACTTGTCTTAATTAAATAAGAATGAGGAGAAGTGCAAGACAGGAGGATGAAATTTTGGCAAGTGATAGCGTTTCCCTTTAAGTGTGGGACTGCAGACTGACAGCTGAAGGAGAAGAGGGTTAGTTTTCTTGTCATTTGGTATAGATCACCTCAGTATATTTTRACAAAATGCTTAAATACAAGAATGGCCGTGGTAATATGCTGGTAGAGAAATAAAGAATACCAGTTCTCACAGTGCTTTTGATTAATTAACTAGCTCTGTTAATTTAGATCAACTCCTTCAAGCTTCTACACTTTTGATCACTGCATTCATATATTGTTTTACTATAAGGACTTAGTATGTTCCTTCAAAAGCATGAATATCCCATCAAGTTTTCATGCATATGCAAACTCCCACTTTGTCAAAACACATGAACCTATTTAACAGGGAGAATTGCCTTACACTGGCAAGAGGCTGTAAGAAATACCCCATTCATTCTTACCATATGTGTGTCTTTGACCACAATAATACTGTCTGTTACCAGACATGCCCAAAAGTTCACAGGGSTTCTAGAGGTACATTTTTGCACAGCAGATGTGTGTAATCTGTTATCAGCATTGCAGGGTGACCCAAATCATCCTTCCTCCACAGAAGKACTAATGGGAAAGCTCTCAGCAATATCATGCCTGTAATGGTCCTAATGCTGCAGGAATTTGTGTTTCCTAAGACGGAGTTTAAACTGATCCAAGGTTTACCCTCACTCCTGCCASCACTGACTCAAATGTCACCTCCATCTCCTGAGCAGCACTCAGACCTGTATAAAACCAGAMCATTTGCAAGGACACCTCTGGCACACTTTCCTGCATCCCCCCATTCCCACAGCACTGTCTTTTTGGAGTTTCTGGAGCCTTTCCAAATAACTTTGGGCCAGCTTCTGTTCCTTAGACCCGACCAGGTGACCTCTACTGACTTCTGCTGTGTGGACTCAAGAATATCTGGTTTTGTTTTTGTCACCTGTCTTTTTCAAATCCAGATTATTTTCCCCAACCTCCAGTATTAAAAATGTTACACCTATTCACTCCTCTTTCCACTTCTGGGTACATCCTCAAGTTTGTGTGCAGAACTACTTACACACAGGAGAGCATCTGGCCCAGGAAAAACGTAATCCTACTAAAGGCATTCATCTACTTGAGAAACTTAGAAATCACACACTGTCCAAAACTTCCAGGTAGTAATTTCTACCYTTGACTTCAAAGTCTGTTATGAAAAGCTACATACAAAAAATTAGATGCAATATAAAGCCTTGGAACTCATAAACCACCCTGGAGTGACCCAAGCTTGGCAACCATGACCTGGCCTGACCAGCCCTAAACATTTGTTCAGGAGAGTTACTCCTTCTGTGGCTGCTTTACCAGTATTTGCTCCCTGATAAAAACATCATCTGAAAGRAGGTTAAAGCTACCAAGGGTCATTTAACATCCCACACGAGACAAAGTGGGTGAAGTGTGGACTGCCCAGTTCATTTCATGGGTTTATCATGTACAATATACATCTGCTATGATCAGACTGTTCTGAAATGCACACCAAGTCCTTCTAAGACAAAGATGAACAGCACTAAGGATATCTGCAGCTTGTTTCTGCATGATAAATTTCTGCCTATCGCAGTTTCTCTCAACCTGTCCGAGTTTTGGGAAAGAAAGATCTAAAGTGATTAATGTTGAAGAAAAATTCACTGTGATCTTTAAGGACAAGATTACAGTGAAACAATATGAAACAAAAAAAAAATGAAGCAAGATTGCTTGTTACAGGAAAAGCTGTTTGAGCTAAAAAAAACTGTTTCCTGTGTACACAAAATTATGTTTTAACAGGTTATTAGAACTTCAGCCCTTGAGGATGAGAATGTCTAGAATCAAATTAAATCTGAAATCATCTATATATATATGTGTGTGTATGTATGTGTGGTTTTGTATATGTTCAATTCTCTGTTGTCTTCATAAAGCCTCAGAGAATAGTAATTTTTCAGAAGGAGGAAAAGAATGCTTAATTCTAGATTTTACCAACCAGTTCATAATGGTTCAAGATTTCCTCAAATAAAACCAAGCCCACACAACAGTTTATTACACTAACAGGAAATTGTTTCTTTGGGATATGGAGTATATTATTTTCCCCATCTAGTCTCAGAGTTAGTTATGATGGCAGGAATCTTTTTGCACTGAGACAGGAGGTTATAAAATGTATTGAGTGCAGAGTCATTGCACTGGTAAACAAGATTAGCTAGCAGCCCCCAAGAAGAGGTTAGTGCTCATGAGAAGCATTCATGAGCCTTTGACATTCTCAGAAGAAAGTCTTTGGGCACAGTACTTCCTCTGAGTATTGTGTGAACCTTAAATTTGGATTTTAAAGCTCTTTGGAACAAAACCCATAGCAGGGCTGGTGTACTGAGAAACAACCACAAARGCAGAAAGTCTCCATGGAGGGCACCAAAAAAGGGCACTGAAGCAGGCCAAGCTCAAGGCCCTTGGTGTTCCCCATTACCTCCTCATCCCTCTCCAKCTGACTTTCATTCAGAAATCAATAAAGATATAATACAGGGAGTGAAATATTAAGTGTAACTGACTTGCTACCAGAAAGATAAAAATTAGAGTGGGTGTTAGTTTGTGGGTGGTAATAAGCTTACTTCTGGATGCCCCCAAGTACTAGAAAACTGTGTCAACTAGCCAGATGAGCTTTCCACAGTCCTTCATCTTCCYTGAGATGTGAGGAATGCCTTACAAGTTATTCTCACTTCTCTTCCTAAGGAAAAGATCTAGGCTTAGAGATCAAGTATTCTTGAAGTAGGACAAATGTTTGTCAATACAAAACATGCATTCAGGTAAAGCAAAATACTGTAGATAGATTTTCTTTCCCTAGCTATAGCAACAAATTTRCATTTTAAAATACCATTATTAAAAGTCAAAAAATTAGAGTACAGGCTATTTCCATGTAATACAAGAATTGCAAGTACAAATWAAATACACATCTATTTCACAAGCATACTTCTTAACATTGCTGCCTAGGGAAGATGATAAGCCATAGAAAATGTTCTATAAGTAGCACCAATGGTGCAGCAGTATTTTTCCTGCTGTTCCCTAGCTGTTTTTAAGATACTAGTGGTCCCTCTTTTTCATGGTAGAATATTAGTACAGAGGCAGAAAGTAGAGAATTCTGTGCAAATCTGATGCTTAGATTAAAAACTGGCTTTGCTTCTTCAAAGTCTACAGATGTCTGTAGCCCTRTTTTGCTTTTGAGTGGGGGCTGTGGCACAAACTTTAGGACTGAGTCAATACAGAGACTAAACCCAAAGGTTTGGTCTCAGGATGCTGACTGACCTCAGGGCTCATTACAGAAAGTCCAAAGTACTTCAGCTTCACAGAAAACAGAAAAATTTGTTTAAGAAGAAGGAGTTTGGAGCCTTGGAAGTCCCAGAAATGAGGCTGCTGGCAGAATAGATAGTACTGATCTACTGTGGAGGGAGATAGAGTCAGTCATAAAGGCTGCAAGCTTGTGTACTCTGGCGTTATTGAATAATTGGTTTTCCTAACATGTCTGTTTATCACTTTAATGCAGAACAAAACTCACAGCAATATTTTCCAATAAAAATATTGGGTTTGGGCATTTCCTTCAAGTGTCTGTCTCCAAGGACTCTCAGTTCTGGAAGATAATAGGCTCATGCTTTAGGGGATATGTAAGTGATTTGACTGAAGGTGCAGTAACTGGATGGGTCCAAACTAGACAGGTCTGTCTTGTCCATCTTCTTCTTCCCACCCCCTTTGAGTTACAATAAAAGGGTGCAGGCCCCCAAAGCACAATAGGGCTCAGAAAAATTTGTAACTATTTTAACTATTTTTAACTATTTTAACAGATTCTCTGCAGTAACAGTCTGCTAGAATCAACAGACTACTGGCTGCAGAATCAGAGGACACCATGCCAAATTGGCTTTCTAGAAGACAAGTCGGAAAGCAACTGTGCCTCAGTAAGTACTCACTGCCATCTCCTCTGGAGAACAGTTCCTGGAGAGTTATTTGAGTAGGGTGTGGGGCTGACAACAGTACATGTTAAACTGAAAAAGTCTATATTTTCCAGCTTTCTTTTAAAAGCAAACATATAAATTGAAAATACRGTTTTCTGTACAGAGCACATTAATAAAGACTACTGCAGAGGTTTCCTCACATTTGGCTTTCAGACTTTGGCAGCTCTCTGTATTTTTTCATGTTCATAATTTGCAACTCACAAGAGAGAAAAATAAGCCAAAGAGAAAATTATTTTGAACCATAACTTAAGTGGCAGGTTAGAAAGAGCAGATGTTTAAAAGGCTGCTCAATGTTCCTGAAGGCAGAGAGACACAATTAAAGAGAAAAAGCTCTTTCCATGTTAGATGAGGGGAAGCTGCTGAAGAACTCAAACATAATTATTTCGTACTTGAAATTAAATTTCAATCTCATTATTGTGGGTTATAATGCGATTAAATCAGCTTTTGTTTAACAATGAATAAAGAGGAGTTACATTGCTTTATAAACTATCTACATGAAACTGGATGGACATATATGGCTATGTTTTTAATAGTTTTTTACTTGATGAGGGACTCAGAAGAGCAGATCTTTCCTCAGAATCCTATTTGAATGCTATTCCCTGGTCTCACTGAGCAAAGAAGGGCTTTAGAAAAGATCAGCTTTATCTCAGGTAAAAGGTTTCCAGCACTGCTTGTGCTGCACACAACCCAAAGACCAGAGAGGGCTCTCATGGAGTCTACTGGAATTCCCTCAAGGACACAGACATTCAGCTCCAGCTGCTGACCCCAGACTGCTGCTGCCTGGAAGCTGAGTCTCCATCCCATGGAGTGGTGCCCTAGGGCTTCACGTCCTGCCTGGGGTCATCAGGGTGCCTGAGAGCAGCAGGGGTGACACAGCAGTGTCACKGCAGTGGTGACATTTAGGAACATGGTCAGAGGTTATTTGGCTTAATTCAGTCATGCTGAGCACTGGTCTGTCTGTTTSCACAAGGCAGAGTGAGCAAAATACRCRACCTAATCCCAGWGTGYGAGTGAGCAACCTTACAAGGYGAGAACCTGAACACAWTCTTAACCAGAGCAGCTTCATCAGGCAGATAACCAGTGGTATCCTTGGAAGGGATTATTTTTAATGCAAAACATATTGACTACAGTCACTTAATTTTACTATTTACTGTTTAATATCCCAAAAMTAAGTCTTATTTTCTCAGAGGAGATTATTACCTCACATAATAATATAAGAATTAATTATGGCTTGCTTTTTGACCTGTTGAGCTTTGACTTTTTGCTTGATTTCTGATAGAATCTTAGAGGAAATTATAYTTATCTCTGATAGGTTGGACATACCAAGCAAAAATAAGTTGTTACGGAAAGATTGTGCCATTGCTATCCTCCTTATTTCAGGCAGCACTGTCTGATTTTGCCATGCTGTCTGCTTTAAAAGGTTAAACTCCCTCAAAGAGCGTTTTCCTCAACGCCAATTTTATAAGTGGGTTTTTTTCTCTTTGGAGGATATTTGTCTAATTGCTAAACATTTCATTAAACTTGCTTCAATTAGCAATGAGATTAGGATACATAGTTTCCTGCTAATATAATCAGGTAGTATTTTGAAAGTAGTTTAATTATGGATGTCTTGTTATGTTTGTTTCTACTTAATGAGACCTTAATCAAAATCCACCTAATAGAACAAAATACAWGGTTTTGTGAGACATAATCACAAATAAGCTCCACATAGTGATTTATAAATGCAATTAAAATTTCTGTAATCAGRTATTCTTCTCACTTATGGAGTGACCTCATAAAATAAAGGTCGTTTCATATAAAAATATATACTTGTACTTACTCCCCTATTGCCAAGCTTTCTTTCTCTGGACCTCTAACAAATGTTTCTGCTTTGGACATGCTTTTTGAAGACCTTATTGGAAAAGAAAAAACTGATAGATACTTCATCACTACTGTCTTTCCAAAGATCTAGATCTAGATCTGCTGAATATTTGTGGTTGGCTTATGTTAGTACAAGTTAAGAAATCTAAATTCTTGCTTAATTAGATGATTTATAGTTTTCTTCTAGCATTGGACTCTCCTAAAGCACAGTCTCTTCATCTTGCATACAGAAATGTGATCTGTGACTTTATCTTAGCAGTTGCTAAGATTTAACACTTTTCTTTGCTATGCTTTTACAGCATCTCCATGTTTAAGGTGGTATTGCCACACTGCTAAAGATGTAACTTAATTTTATTTTAGGACCTCTTCATGAACATAGYCATGAAACTATTATTTAGGAAGAAAGCAGGATACAAAACCAAATGAAGACAAAAAAAAAAAAAAAAGATGGTATAGTGCTGCAAGATATTTGGCATTCATTTGGTTCAAGATGCTTATAGGTGAATTTTCAAGAAATTCTCTGGCCTTTCATGCTCCAGACCAGSAAAAAGCTGTTAGAAAGGATATTTGCACTGAAAAAAAAAAATCCTCTCAAAATAGACCCAGGCTGCACTGATCTCCCCACAAAATMATCACACCCCATCACTCTTTGCATGACCACCCTGTCCCAACACAGAGGCTGGGAGGAAGACATTCCACTCCACGCAGCCTAACCAGAATTGGCCTTGAGAAGCACTGTAGGAAGGTAGAACCTCTCCTTCCCTAACAGTGTGCCCTTGTGTGAGGGGCAGTGGATTTCCAGACTGGCAGAAATCCTGCAGACTTCTTGTCAAATACTTTGGAGAAGCAGAAACTTTTCACCCCTGAGTGACAGTGATAGGCATGGAAGGTGGAAARTASYTGYCTTTCAATTAAAACAAAGCACTGARAAACAGTGYTCATTTCTTACTTTAACATAACAAGATAACACTTTYTAAAGAGTCAGGATGTGACAAGGGCTCATTTTAAATTGTTTTATATCTCCTTAAAGCTAAGGAAAAAAAACTGGATTTGCAGGCAGATGGATGAGAGAACAGTTTCAATAAAGTGTTAAAGGTTTTGAAACATTCTTGAAATAGTCCAGCAGCTTTTCCATTTGCAAGTGCTCCTGCTCTGTAACTACATAAATGCTCACTCCAGAATGCTCCACACAGGGATGTACTAATGCAGACTGCATGCACAGACATGGGCAGTTGGATATTGGTTAGATCYAGCCCAAGGGAGCAGTGGGAACACATGGCCAGAGCAGAGGGAAAGGACAAGGACAGCAGCCCAAACTTCAGTCATGGTGAAACACCCTCTTGTCTAATTGWTGGCTGCTTTTCTGTGYTGCTGTGCCACTGGCACTTTTTGGGAAGTGGTATGATGATGATGGTGGTGGAAGCAAAAAGGAGAGTGGAGGACAGCAAGACTGGGRGAGTGGAGGCAGCAGCAGCCACAGAGTGGGCTTATGCCACAAGGAAAAACCCTGATCCACCTGCAGTGCAGAAGGAGAAAGATCACAGGTCAAGGTTGTAATCTGGTTAGTTCAGTGCAGAATATATCCAGCCTAGGAGACAGACTTGAGCTTCTCAAAGAAGGGAAGCAATGCTTACCCTAGTGAAGTGACAAGTGAGASAGAAACCAGATCATTTCCAAAGCAAACAGGTGATGCAATGATGAAGAACAGGGTCTGTGGTGTCTCTGTTAACTGAGATAGTGAAGAATGTAATTTTGCTATCAGAGCAGCTGGATTTTCAGAACTGGCTGCTCACCTTGCAACTGCATGGCTTTGCTGTCCTAAGCAGGTATTTCAGCATTATCACTTTCATTGCATTTTAGCCATCAAGCTTTCAAACAGCTTCAGGAGGTGGTTAAGGATGCCTTATGCACTAATTTGAGCTGGTCARATCAGGGCTTCTGTGGTCTCACCTCCTCCTCCAGCTCTTGCTTCATCTCATTTACTGCCCTGGCATTTGTACAAATGTGCAGTAAATCAATTCAGAGAGAAAAGTAACTATGAAATTAAGAAATTAGTTTTTCTAGCCAAGTCTTCCTTGAATCATCTCACCATATTGTCAGATAAATGCCAGTGCTCACTCAAGGGATGGAACAAAAACATCCAGGAAACAGTTCCCACAAATTAATTCAAATTGAATGATAACATATGCAGAAAGCAAAAAATCTTTGGCAAGGTGTATTTTGATGAAACAAAGGACAGCAGCTTTCACATGAATTAAAGTAGGTTATGAGTGGTTTTCATTCTTTTCTTCACCCAAGTCTTTTTAAAGATATGGCACTACATGTGTTTAGGTACAAATACACAGAATTTTTTTTTTTAATCAATCTTTGATACTAGATTACTTCCAGGTGTCTTGCTAACAATAGTGCAGACACTGTGTCAGGGACATTTTCTATCCTTCAGTTAGGGGCCCTGGATCCAATATGTTCTTCAGTGTCCAAAGAATGAGAGCATGCCCTACTGAAGAGTGACAGTGTAATCTTACAAACTCAGAAAGAAGGACTATTCCCAGGGCTRGTAGTAGTCAACAAGGCTTTTTACACAGGCAAGTACAGAAGTGCAATCTTGAATGCCAAAGGAGGAGATTTTTGTTTTAAAACAGAGCTATGTGTGTTCCTGAATAGTGACCATGCCCAGCTGAAACAGGTGCTTTGTTTTATTGTGTTTGAATGAAGTTTTACATTTGCTAGCAAACATAGTAAAGCCCTATTTTTMTGCCTAAACACCAGACCTACATCCTTTTTCCTGCCTCAGGAGATTGCTTGCACACCTCAGCACTGTGTCATAGGGAATTAAAAGGGTGTTTATTTTACCTTTCACTCCATAATTACCCAACCATCTTCAGGAACAGCATTGTCTCTTTCAGGAATCAAAATCCATCCATTGCTTTCCAGATCTAAACCATAATTACTGGGGATATTTTTAGGTTTAAGTCTCATCTTCCTATTCAGCGTGACGATACCTTAATTACATCCTGACAAGGTGCAGGAATCAACAGCAGCAGGCTARATTGTGGCATTGAGTTTAGTCCTTTCTCAGGCATGTGTGGGTGTTCATGCTGATGTGGTAAGGAACTGTACCTTCCAGAGCGCCCCTCTCTGGCTTGCCCAGGGAAATAAAACCCCCTCATCTTCACCAATTGCTCTCTGCCTTATGGAGCCCAGTGCAGGCAGATTGAGGACTTGCTTAAAAGACCACTGAAAGATTACTTGTATAATCTGTAAAATATGTTTCACTKTCTGCTCTTGAACATACTTGGCTCTGAAAAATACGTCTTCACATATGAGCTAATGTTAAGACAGAATTCAAATGTGCCCTTAAAGGTTGCATTTCCCCATTTTCAGTACCACACGTACATCATACTGCAGCCAAAAGCTGCCTCATGAATTTCAGAGTGGGGAAGATTGACAATAGATTKCCTTCTCTTTCCTATCACTTCAGACCTGGGACAGTCTAGATCTCTGTCTAGATCTCCCATCTTCTTTCCTGTCCCTCCATGACAGTTTCAACACTGCAGTGRTTTTCTGTCTGTGCTTAAGAGAAGCAGGTGCTTAACCTTACTCTAAACAAAGCTGTAAATAAGCACTGGGAGGATCAAGCRTGGCCTTGCAGCTGTATCCTCTCCAGAATTCCACCCTGGCATATTCTCAGTGCCTCCATGGCCTGCTTTATTAAGAAATTAAATTCTTGTGCTATCTCCAGAGTGGACATCTGTGGCTGTGCTGCTGTTATAACCACAGGCTCCTTCTAACATGAATTGCAGGCTGAGGTTGGCAGAAATTTGTTAAACATTAAGTATACAGGGCACTGGAGAGAGTACATGGTGCATATGGCATAAATATTTATTGGAATATTTTCTCTAAGTCATAAGTGGCAATTAATTACATCAAACCCAAAGGAATAAGCTTTAATGAGAAGAAAATATTCACAGCTGGTTTTGAAGCAAYGGATTATGAAGAGATAACTTGGGAAGATTCATTAATGTAGTCCAGCCATTAAAAGAGGGATAGTCTCTAAAATATCAAGAACCATAAATCCACCAAGTCATTWGAGATAAGAACCTTCTGAAGAATAATTTGGACTAAATTTCAAACACATTACTGCTAATGCTGGAAGGAGAGCAGTGTAAAACATCCTTCTGACTACATACAAGGTGTATCTAAAAGAGAATTGTGGCTGGGCTGGTGAGACAAGGGAAAGTCATGTCAGGACCTTATTTAGGTGAATTTGAGTGACTCACAGGAGATGCACTGAGTTGTGTGCTTGTGGAAACACTSCATTAGGGCCTGCAAGAAGAGTGGTTGGAAACCTCATCTCATGTTAGAAAGCAGTTGTGCAGCTCACAGGAGAGATTTTTACATGGAAACTGAAAGGAGTAAGCTGGCTTTTGTGGCCATCCCAATGAAAATATAGGGCAAGAATGGGAAAAAGACTTCCTCTGCTCACAGCTAGAGATGAAAATTGCTTCTCTCTAATCATGCAAAGGACTGTACAACAGAAGGAAGGCTCGGACCTCATTTTAAGTTGGTGTTTCCCCARTCTGCCTTGCATCCTGTTGTAATTTTGGGCAGAGAAACTATCAGTAGAGTGCCATGGTCCTACTGTGACACAAATGGATTTTTATAGTAGCCTGATCTGACTTTGGTGAGACTAGGAAGGTACTGCTGTATACCACTGAGGGATACAGCAGTATCCCTCAGTGGTATACAGATGAAGCCTTTTGAGTTATTTGTAGTGCAGAAGMTGGGCCTGAGCTGCTTCATACTTTGAGGTTACCACTGTGTGCAGGGCTGGAGGTAATTTGCCTCACAGTGGCTGGTGTAGGACTATGTTCTGGATTTCTGCTGAGCACAGGGTTGATAATAGAGAGATGCTTTTGCTSTTCCTGAACAGGACTTGCACAGAATCAAATCCTTTTCCCTTGAACTGCCCCACCAGTGAGTTGACTGGGGTGCACAGCAGGCTGGGACAGCAGACCCCAGCTGGCCTGAGGGATGTCCCATAGATGTGACATTGTGCTCAGCACAGAAAGCAGGGGGACAAGGAGAGAAGGGGGGACAGAAATTCTCCCACCTGTATAATACTGCTGCCTCACATTTTCATTCATGCAAATCATTTTGCAAGCAGCTAAAGGGCATATCTACTACTTCCAAACTAATATTTTAATTTCTACATTTCACAGCTGGTTCCTCTGCCAGAATCATTTTGGCAAGCRTGGAAATTAACGTGAGACAAGCATTGCATCCAAATGCTAATGGATGATTAGCTCTCTCTTCCAGAAACTTTTTTTTTTAATTCTGAGTCACTATCAGGCTATTTCAAACACCTCGTACAAGACATATTCCAGCTCAAGATCCTCTTTAACCATTTAAATACAAAAGGTCAGATTTTACTGTGCATGAAGGAGAGAGCTACATCTCTTATACCATTCCCAGTCTCCTATATACTAAAAATGTGCACTCAGCATATTAGTRATAACTGCTAATGACCCCAGAAAGAAGTGATGAGAGCCAATGGCAGTGAAAATAAGTCACCAGAATTTGTTCAGTGGAAGAAAGGAAATTGTAATCTAAAATCAAATACCTGCAACAGAAAAGCAACAGCTGGTGATTTTCAGTTTCCTTATTTCTTATAATATTGCAGATCTTCACAAAAATATGCCAATCCTTAAAGCACTATATACTATACACACTACATATACTTCTTCAGTAGATACCTCACTGAAGAATGAGCATGCTCAAGAAAAGGAGACACTTTTCAGAAGTTACACGATTGCATTCTTTCATCCCAAGATAGCACAGCAATTCAGTAGCAAGGCATGAAACAAAATCCTGTCTGCTTCCCAGAATTACTCAGAGGTGGAGAAACAGGAGGCAAAATAATAGTAATGATTAAAAAAAGAAGGTGGGAGAACACTCTGAAGGAACACTCTGAAGAATATTACCTGAAACCCACACATTTCAGCTAGCAGTTTGTTAATGGTTGAGATTATAGGGAAGTGTCTTTTCCATTACATGCTTTATAATGGCAGTGTCACAAGCCTCACTGTTCTGTAGGGAGGCATTTTAAAGCCTACTATAAAACCAAAAGGAAGATGAATGAAGATGGCACGTTGGGCATTATGAAACCATATGCAAAAGAAAGCCACGTGCACACTCTTGTTTCAGATAATCCTCATTTCCTCTTCATGAGTGTCTGTGTGACTGCACAGTTACATCTTTAAACAGCTGAGTGTCTAAAGTTACATCTTTAAACATTCACAGATTTAAACAGAGAAATCTGTGAGTGGGCCTGAGTGGGTGCAGGAGCTGTGTGCCCCAGGCAGGGTGTCTCACTGCACTGCTCCAGCTGAGGCTGCTGCTGCCTGTGGCAGCAGAGCTCCTCCTGAGTGAAATGAGCAGTTGTTTATCACACAGATAAAYACAGGAGCCCCATGACAGTGTGAGAACTTGAAGAACATACGAGGGTGGAAGTTCTTCTGCACAGCTTWGTGCTCTTAGTAGTGTGTGGACCCTTAGCTTCCACTGTGGGTTGTACCTAACAGCCTCTGAGTGTTTTGCCACAGCTCCAGTTCTCCAGAGAGCTTCTCTCTGGAGCTTGTGTGGACACAGGGTGTGTCCGTGTGCCCTGTGAACTGAAAGATGCATTGCAACTGTCCATACAACATCTGTAAGTCAGAGAACAAACAGAAATCACCACACATTTCAATGTCACTGAAATTACAGTACTGCAGGAATCTTGCTCAGGCTGAGATTTCCAGTTCCTTTTCCATAAAGATCCAGTCCAGTCCTCAAGTAAATGCCAAGATTTCTCATCTCTTTGGTCTTCTGCAAAGAGACTGGGAACTACAGAAGCCCTGGCTTTAATCATCACTGTAGGAGTTCCAGGGCCCCTTTCTGTCGTATGAGTCTGGACCTGCAGATTTAAGATGGCCATGGAGAAAGCAGATATTTTCCTKGTAGAACCTTGTCTAGGGAAAGAAGTTTAGACCAGAATACCTTTCTTATTCCCAGGTTTACTATTTCAGATGCAAGAAAATGAAAGCTAGGATATTCTTGTTTTATTCCAGGGGTTTGTTCTAAACCCCCTCAGAAGTGTTATTCAGGTATTTTTTTCTCCAGCCTTGTATGCAGCTAAGTATGTGGAACAAACAACTAATTTTTTTAAATTGCAGAGCTTAAAAATAGTAATGATAAAACTAATAATCTGACTGACTCATGGACAGATCTTTATTTCTGTCAGCTGCTATGTAATTTGGTGGAAAAACATCTATGATTACAGCAGCTCTATGGCCTGGCTCTGGGAGTGCAGAGCTTGTGAGAATGGATGGGTGTGCAGAAGTACAGGTATTTCTGCCTGACACACAGGGATCAGGGATGGATTCAATAATTCTGATGTCATGGTGGCCACCTCCTCCAGATTGCAGCAGATGTTTAATTGAGATATTCCATGCTCTTTTTAACTATTCAAATTTAAGTAATGATTTCTAGGTATATGGGAAGAATTAGTATCAAATCCACCAAAATTAGTTTTCCCAGTTAAAATAACTATTTACTATGAGGAGTTTAAAGAATTTCCCCATTTGCTTCTTGAACAGTGTGTAAGTCCTTCCAGATCCACCCACCATGTACCCTTTTTTTTTTTAGTTCTCTCAAAGTGCTTGAAGAACTCTGTGAGAGGAAATGATTTAGCATTACTATTTCATACTGGATTCTGGAACTCAGTRAAACAGACCTCACCTGGGGAAAAACCTAAGTCTGTCCAAAAATATATGTGATTAGGCAAAACTTTCTCCCAGAGCAGCTGTGGGTTTGTGTAAATAAAAATGAATTTGACATACCAGTTGAATTAGATTTACATTAGTTGGATTAATTTTTGTTTTTTTAAAAATGAAGAGAACACCTAGGATTAAAGCCTCAGTAAAGATGCATGATTAGAGTTTYTGGTTGTATTTTTACCAACAGAAATAGTTCCAGGCTTATGTGAAATAACTTCAAGCTCACTTTTGAGCTTACTGTCTAATTTGATAATAGGCCAGAGRTCTGAGAGCCAGAGTTCCTACAGGTTTCATGAATACAGATTAAACTGAGAAATTGTAAGGATGTGAACTCAAACCTTCCTTATACAACAGAGAAACCAGACAGACTTTAATAAAGTCTACTGAGAGGAAAGTGGCAGTGGCAGAGCTTACACATCAACATGCTGAAAAGTTAACCTTAAGATATTAATACATARATAAGCAGACTTCTCTAATCTCAGCACTCACACAGCCAGTCAGACAGCCAGCTGTTTTCCAGACTGATTCATAAGCACAAGAACCTGTACCTTTCTCAAGTAATCTTGCTGCCTGAGAGCTCTACCTATTTATATCCCAACAGCTGGGGCAGAGCTGCCCTGCAATTTGTGGAGCATGCATGAGCAGACAGATGCTGTGCACATCAACTGCAGCAGGAACAGAGGTCAGTCCCAAAAGGTTTGGTTAAAAACGAGGGAAACCATCACTGTCACCAAACTGTATCCATCACAAAGCTGTAATATCTGTYGCTTGTAACAGTGCTCAGAAGTAGCTGGATATTTTGCATGCTGAATGTAAATTCTGTGAGTGGAAGGATGAAACMATCCTTTTCAAGGGGAGAAAACATGACGGCCTTGGTTTAAAAATTCAATTTTATGAGCCAGGAAACAAAAAAGACTGGGGCCAGGATGGACCTGGTGAAGAAAAGGAACAGCTGATCTTCCTTTTCTTCTAACATTGGTTAGATTTTACAGTCCTAATTTATTATGGTATATAATGGTGCTATTTATCATATGACTGAGCTCGATCAAAACCCATTATCAGACCTGTACGCTCTCTTCCTTCCTTAATTCTCACCCCATCCTCTGAAATGCAGACAGAACTTACAGAATGATCTGCTTTTAGTAAAGAATTTTTTAATCAGAGGAGAAAAAGGCCCTGTTTTTATCTAGAGATAACAGTTTCTGATCTACCAGATACAGTCCTGAAATTCCTTTACAGAAAGCTTGGAGTAGAGATTTATCAGGCAGTTTCATAAGGTGTGACAACCATGGAGCTGCTGGTTTTCCCTGCTGCCCTGCAAAGTACCACCTCCCCATTCCTTCTTCCCCCAGTTGTAGTCCAGAACAGCAGGCACCTAAGCCTGGGAGAYAGCAAAATACAGCAGACCTGCCCCACTGTGTGAAAGACAGAACAAAAATGAGATCTATGGTCTAAACTATTACACATACTAATATTTTACTTAAGAAGACTGGGGAGGGGGGAACATACTGTGTATTACAATGAAGTGATGAGCATAATTAGAGAAGTAGATGTAAGGAAGGAAGAACTACTTTAAAAACTGAAAACAACAAATACACTGTTGCAGATACTGGTGTTTTAGCTGCTGGTCTGACAGCCTGTATCTGGCTGTATAATGCACAACTGCCTCTTTCTGTCTGCTGATAACTCCATTTACACCTTGGTAGCACCTGCCCATGCTGACACCCCAGAGMCTGGGGCAGGCACAACTGGAGTCCGATCAGTCTCTCACAGTCACTGCTATGAGCATTTTCACTTGACATCTTTGTTCAGCAAAATCATTTGCATTTTTTTAATTAGGCTTAGCCACATTGACTTCCTCATCTTTCTCAAGTACTGAAAAATCCTATAGAGYACCACAGAACAGTTTGCTGTGCACAGATAAGCAGAATGGATTTAAGTACTTACAACGCTTTAATCTCATTTTGTGCTTTTACATGTCATACAAATGTCTTTGAGAAAAATAATTGATTTTATAGTATTTTAGAGCGATGCTGTACCAAATAAAAGTATCTGGGTGTGTTAAAGAAAACAGTAAGCAAATACTCAACTGTCCCAGAAATCTGAGCATGCATTTAATAATGTACCATCAATGCTCTCTTTTCTGTAAATCAAACATCATCATAATTTCCTGCTTCAGTTGCTTATAGGATTAAAGAATTCATCTGTTAGGCTTTGTAGACTGCAGGCARTTGTATTTTTTGGCTTACCAAAATCAGCCTGGGAAGAGACTGCCAAGRCAATCAGAATTTGGAGCTACAGGGAGTCAGTCTTTCACCTTGGTTTCATTGTTAAATACCTTGTTTTTTGAAACCATTAAATATTTTATATTCTTTGGTGCATTTAGGACAGTGTTCTTTCTTAGCCAGTGCTGGTTTCAGTCGTTTTAAATAAAACCTTCTGGGACTGGCCTCTGTTTCTGCTGCATTATTTAGCAGAGTTTGGCCTATAATTAACCACAACAGTTAAAACTTAATTGTATCATTGCATTTTGGCAATTTAAAGTTTCATCAGTTTCTATGAAATCTTTTCCCTGGAAGTGTCTAAAATCTGAAGGTACTGCTTTATGATGTTTTGTCTTCTCCTTTCTGGAGTAGCCTGGTTMCTGACCCATTGCTGCAGCCTGTGCCTGTATTTCAGTAACCCCTCCCTGCTGAGCAGGAGGTCAGAGGAGGCAGCAAAAGGATGAGGTGCAGGACTGGCTTCTGAGCAACCCACAGACTGATCCAGGTTACTGCTTATTAGTTTGCTCATGAACTAATTCTCCWTTAAAATACCACCTCCTGCAATGGTCTGATGGAACCATAATTTTTCCATGCCAACAATTTTCAAATACAGGAAGTGGAAAAAGTCACAATTAACTTGAACAAAGCTAAATGATGGTATCAATTATGGTTTATTGGYTTATATTTATCTTTTTTTATTTGGACTGACCTTGAAATCAGATCTGTTAACTGTCACTGTTATATTATCTAGTCTTCYGAGATTCTATTTAACATATAAATGGATACAGATAGAAAGAAAATAAATAAACAGAATAAGATCCATCAAAAAAATTAAGATTAATGCCGGTATATAATGCAGAAATGTACATTAACTCTTTAGTCTTGCTCAAGCAGTAATACTTTCTATTCATTCTGCAGTAAAAATTCCTTTTGATGCCAGACTATAAATAAAAGTGGTGACAGAATAAAAATTAAATTTGTAATGGTAATGAGAGAGAAGGAAAGGGTAGAAATATTAGGCTGCCTATTGCTCCTGGCCTTGATGGGTACAAAGCCATTTCTGTGAAGGAAGTTTTACACCCAACATGTGCATGTTCATTGGGGCAGTCACAGAGTGGCTGATAACAAGRTTCCCATCAAATGCAGTGAATTTGCCCAAGAGAATAAATGTCTGAAGATGCAATGTAGGGACATTTCTACTCCACAAACCCTGAGTCTCAGGGAAAACCTGACAGCAGCTTTTCAGCACATGAATCAGAACTACACTGTAGAATTTACACTGAGAGTTGGAGCCATAGAGGCCTCARGTATCAGTTATGAAAGTTTTCTTTYAGTAAATAATGTGATGAAGTGACCAAAGCCACAAGCTTCCAAAAAAAGTTTGCAGTCAGTCTTTTTTCACACAAGTCCTACCCGACCTAGATGATAAAAAAAATTCCTAGGATCTTCAAAACAATTAGTTTGTTGCCTTGTTAGCTAATAGAAGCTGTTATGTGACATTTTAGAACATTAYTTTAGAAATCATCATTTCACAGCTATTTGGTTTTTATATTTCTAAAAAAAATAGTATTTGAAACTCTGTTGGGATTACAAGATTTAAGAAAATGCAATTTTAAAGAGCAGAGATGTCAATGACTAGGGGACCTTACAGACAGCACATGTATATATACTGTAATATATATATATGTTTGTGTGTGTGCATGAATGTATATATATATATATATATATATATATATATCGCAAGAAGTCCAAGAGATTCTTTTGAACCATCACATGAGTATAAATAAGACAAGTGAAAATAAATGCAGAGTTCTGTTTGGTAGCTTTGCAGATCAGCATTTTGCTAACCATCAAAACAAATGCTCCTGTCACACAAATTGGCTGTATGGACACAATCTGCCGGAAAAGGCATTTTATGCCAATCTAATATAAGTCAAAAAAKATATGAGTGATTCTGGTCATTTTCAGAGAGACAAAGCCCCCAGCAAATTTCTGGATRAAATATGGCACACTGCCACTCCTTTGATACTTTCTGTGGGTTACAGTTTACTTTGGCCCAGAAGTACAGGGTAAAACAATATTTTTTCCTCGGGCTTTTGCTGACTTCAGCCCCTGAGGGAGCCCATCATGCAGCTAGCTGTAGGTTCTCTGAAATAGTCACCATTCCAGTGAGCAATGCCTTGGAGCAGCTCTATTCTGTTATTGTGCTGTGGGGAAATTACAGTGATCTAATCTTTCTAAAACCAGGAGACTTAGACCTGGGTCTAATAGAAGTTTAGAGCAACTGTGTTGTTTTGCTGCTTTGCAGAGATGAAATTAGGATGAGAATAGGCTCAGAATTTCAGATCTGCCGTCCTATCACAGAGTTATTGCTAAGAGCAAAAATTATTGTGGTCAAAGATTCCATTAAATGCTTAAAACAACTGTTGCAGCAATCACAGTTGATGTAAAATTCAATCACCCTCTTCACAAACTGTACCTTCACAGTCCTACATTTAAAAAGGGATAAAGTGCTTAGAATGATAATGTATAAGAAACTACACACTCCCTGAGAATAAACAATAACTGCTCAAAATATGGAGGGGAAACAACATGGAAGTAAAATCCCAAGCCTTTAGTATTTGGAACTGAAAAGTTGTTGGTGGGAAGTCAAGGGGTGTGAAGCGTAAAGAAGTGGCTGGGAAAGGAGGGACATTTAAAGATACCATGATGAGGAGAAGGTTGGATTACAGCTAAACTAAGCTACATCTGATACAAACAAAAAAAACCAGAATTAAATTGAGGTTAGCACATCCTGGCCTGACATTGGCTCTCTCTTCATAATTYATGCAGTAATTCCATCCTAAAGATTATTAATTGTTCTCTAGCATTGTTTTCCTTGTTTTGATGGAGGTGTCCCTGATAATTACTAGAAGTTAATCAAGTAATGCAAGCTAATGAGAGCTTAAAACTTGTGTGATCTAAAAGGGAGAAGGTAAATGAGTTTGTCAGTGTCTTTCACCACTGTGAAACTCGGTTTTGTTTWAAAATTGCCTGTAATTAAAACTGCAAAATCCACAGAACAGGAAATRCTAAAAGACTGGATTGGCAGTGTAATAAATCAATATCAATGGAATTTGACAAGTGTATTTGGAAACTGGATTCAGTACTGCCACAGGTTTCACAGTGCAAGTTCATTAGGTTCTGAAAATCAATTCAAAAAAGAAAATAAGATAAYGTGACTTAAAATACTAGATAYTTCCTGCTTGTRCTGAGGTGTCTKGTGTTGAGGCATTAGTGAGTTATTTGCCATGCACACCTGAACCAGAGATGATGATTGTTTTGGCTGCTCAGAGAGGGCCTGGCTTTAGGCTGGCAGTCAGTGTCACTGGTAGCAGTGCCAGTGTTCATCACAGCAAAGTCATGAGCCATCATCCCATGGAGGTTTATCAGAGAATCAGGCTGGAACCTCCCTGAAGACACAACTGCCCCTGTGCAGCTTTTTCACAACACTCCTCATAACAGCCCTACCTGCAACATGGGGTGACCATGCTGGAGAGGACTYGAGACTGGCCCCACACCTTCCCACACTCCTGCCCTGGTGCCAAATTAATGTTCCCCTAAGCACACACACCTCCATGCACCTGCAGACTCATAACTCATATCTCATCAAATCAGTAATTTTCTTATGCTTTTTGGTAACTRCCTATTGTTGATATGTGAAATGCCTACATGTGAAAACCCAGTAGAAAGAGAAGTGTTTGTCTAATCAACTGTAACATGTTTAGGACATTACATAACCACCATACTATATTGCTAGAAGGTATTTTTACTATTTTGTAGCTTAGACATTTCTATAACTATTTCTTAAAAATTCAGCAGATGACAGTGGCATGTCCTGATTGTTGTCATTATCAGGCACAGAAATATTTTTGCTAAAATTCTAAAAGGGCTGGAAAATGTGTCTGTAAGTTCATTAAAGATGGCATTAAACTATTTAAAAGGGCAAAAAGCTTTCTTCTTCACTGGGTGTTTTTTTGGTTTATAATGGGAGCACTGGCTGGATCTTTCCATCTGCTGTGCTGGCTGTTACTGCAGATGGTCATAATCTGTACATATGGCATGTGCATATATAAACTGAAATCAGGGTTGTCTTGGTGTAAAAGCAGGCACACAACAGGAGCTTGGGTGCTTAACACAACAGTGTTGGTGAAGGGGATAATTTAGAGTRTTTTCATTTTCTATGGGATACTTACAAAGAATTAGGGAAAGTATTTCCTCTTCACTGAAAAGGAAGCAGAAAAGAAAAATCACTCAGCTCTTTTATGTTAAATTTTGGGTCTGCAATTTATGTGGAATCAGGTGTTGGCTTCAGCTGTGCCTTGAATTTGTGCTAGGTTTTGGGTTAACTGAGGACAACACCCAACTCTCATAAACTTCACAGTCAGSCTGGTTTTGGAGTTATGCTTCTAACTCAGAGGTGGAGGAGGGATYTTCTCATTAGAAAATGGCCTTCCAGTAAGCATATAATAAAATATARGTCTTCAGAAATTAAATGGTCTTGAGATCTGAAGTTTCTGTTTAGGTGAATCTCTCTACCATTAAATAGTGGCTGAAACTCATAATAATCAAAGAAGTGGCAAAACCCCTTGTTATCAAACATAGAAGTTTGTGGTGCATCAGRTGCTCACCAGACAGTTAAGCTGTTCTGCACCTGGGCAGTGTTGCAAACTTCGTGCTGAATATTGGTTCATGAACCAAGTTTAAAAAATTACTTTCATGAAGTTTTTAACTTCTCAGACATTCTGGAAAGTTAGGAAAAATACTTCAATATTTATGTGGTGTGCAGAAAAACTCTAAAAGCAACTCACAATTGCACTTGCAAAACATTTAGTAACAAGTGCCTGAAAAGAAATAGTCATTTGAAAAGCAAGAGATGAAGAATTTATCAGATATATAATCACAAATTTATTTTTACATTTCCTCTACCTTTAGCAATATCCCCTGTATTCCACTGTATTTGCAACATTTTCTCATTCATCAGGCAAGCCAATTGTCAGTGCAGATAAAGTCATGACTCTTATTCCTTTTTTCCTCCTTTCTTAACATCTACTCCACTGTYCTCTTTACTAACCTTTCTACCTTGCTTGTACGAGGAAAAGGCATCACAGATTCAGCTACAAGGCTAGAAAATGAAAACACAGTGACTTTGAAAGGATTGGTGCCACTCTAATACAACTTTATAAAGTGCTTTTTCTTCTCTCTCATTACAGGTTTGTTTTGTGAATTTAGATGCCAACAGAGATGATTGCAGTGATGAGCAAGTGAAACAGGTAAATGCTTAGGTTTAAAAACATGCACAGTGGATCTATTCAGGCCCACCAGGACTCTCCAGTAAAAATACAGATTAAAGTTCTATGTACAAATCAAAGTCAACCCCAGATTTCTGAGCATTACAGAGAGCAATGCCTAAGGAATCTGAAATTGTCTCAACACTAGACTRTGTTACATAGCATTTCTTACTTCCCTCCCTGATATTTGTAATGGATTTTTGCATTCTGAATTCACAGCAGTTTTATGAGTAGATTTCTTGCTTTTATCAGAGMAGTGAACATGGACATGTCATACATCCTTTAATTTCTTTTTTTTAAATTTGGCATAATACTACCTAAAAAGAGTTTCTGCTGTCCTGCTTTGCCACCAGTTTCTGAKTTCTGTCCTACTGCCAAAAAGCCTCTGAAAATCTTGCACTCATCTAGGTCTTGTTCAGCTGAGCTGTCTTACTCAGTCAAACTCCACATAGGTAGRTTATGTGCTCTGGAGGAGGAGGTGTTGATAAAACAGAACTAAAGGTGTGTTTGATCTGGTTAACTGAAAGTTACAAGGRWAGGAGAAAAGAAATTTTTAAAAAGCAATAAAAAACCTTGRTTATTTTACAAGCACTGAGACAAACTATGATATGGTATTTAAAACACATACCATTCCAGAAGAAAACCCTTAAATCTGCAGAGGTCACGTTTTAAAGACAGGGCCTGGTGTCAGTTTTGTGCTTACATCCTCCTTCATCAGTTCCTTTTCCTCAGGCTGCCTCAGTGCCCATGTCTGACACACCAATACAGAAGCAATGTGTAGTGAGTGAACACAGGTAAGATCTCCTGACAGTACCCAGGGAGCTCCTTGGTTAAACCATTACAGTTCATTTGCTGGAAACAMTTTTAGCTCATAGAACAAACAGTGCTTGATTGCTTCTGCGAGTCATTTGTTAGCAGGAACAGTTTTTTCTCTGCTGTTTTCTGCATCCTGGACCTGTGAAATTTCAGTTGTCAAAAATATATATGGCATCTTGCAGCAAAATGATTTTTCTATTGAATCAGCAGGTTAACTGTGCAGAACAGCTTGAGAGGTTTTACTTTACTGAAGCCACAGAAGCACTGGTTGTTTTCTAAAATGTGGTGGTKTTATTGTTGTTTACAGTGTTTGTTGAGGAACAAAAGCTATTAGAGGAAACACCAAAAGTTTTTCCCTCAGTCTTAGAACTAGACATCTGTTCTCAGTTTTCAGTGTAGCTAATAAAAATTCTCTGCTAGCACAGGTGCCATGCATTCTTTTCCAAGAGGAAACTCCCTCATCCCCATTTTTGTGTATAAGAAGCAGGTTTTGCAAATTAGCATTGAGTGGCATGGAATTTTATACAATACAGYGGTGTGGTGAAAGCATTTCTTAGAGGAATTCTGAGGATGTTAGCAGAGCTGTTGCTCATATCAAATACATAACTATTTACTAGCAGGTCCTTGATTTACTAATAGGTACTRTTAGGATTTTGTATTACTGATTGAACCTTGGAATGGGTTCAGTTAGGGGGTTTTGTGTAACATAATTGTGCTTCCAGACTTCTTTTTTTTTCCCAAAGAAAAGGTAAAGAAGTGAAGTAAAAAATACATAAAATGCCATAACTTCCTACCTAAGAGATCTGATACAATGTGGCAATTTAGGCAGTAGGAAAAATAGAGATACTTCAGGAAGTGTTTGTGATATCAGAAAGGTTATAATTCGGAAAAAAAAAAAAAAGAAAAGGATGAGAACTTTTTTATGCTACAGTGAAACATCAAACTGAATTGAGGCACTGAATTCACTTATGTCACATAAAAATACTTAGTSTCATCTGAAGATCAGTCCCCTGAAAAGTGAAGTTTCCCAATATTGATTTAGCTTTTCTAAGCCAGAAAGCTTTATTATATCTAATTCAATCCAAGGAAAAATAACAGTACTGCAATTTCATACTTTGAGGATGAAAAGGAAAAAACATGAAGTATTGTTGCCTTGGTTAGTAACTGAAGCAGATGGCTGGGTACCCAAATCTGCACTCCCTGAAGGGCTTTGCCACATGTTCTGCACTAACACCTGGGCCATGGTGCTGCAGAAGATGGAGGTGGTGTTTACTCTCCTGCTCTGAGGGGTCAGCCTTGGTTCTCTGTTCACAGAACAAGGACACCCAGATCCTTGGCAGAGAGAACTGCACTCTCAGAGTAGGTATTGTCTTTTTGGCACACAAAGGAACACAAATGTCCCTCACACATGCTGGGGACAATACAGATCCTCCTGTATGGCATCACTGTCACTATTACTGCTTTTGYCTCTAACAAATACATAACATACAGGAAGTGACTGTATTCACAGTCTAAGGAAGTCACATGTAATAGGAAGTATTTAGATGCACCAATCCAATCAAGCTGTTTAGCATGTGACAATGTGAGGGATGGCAAGTTGYCCTGCTGGACACTTGAGCAAAAGTTTATACTGTTCATCCTTGTCTGGTCTGGTGTCTCAGAAGAAAGAATGTGCATTTTAATGCTGCCAGTTCTAKTCTTAATTTACTTGAAATAATACTTTCAAGTGAGCTTTCTAAAAGGATGCCTATAAGTGATAATCCACTTGAATAACTGTGCAACTCAAACTTCATTACCTGAGAGCAAAATCTCTGTTTCACACTACAGAAGTTGATCAGCGTCTCGCCCAACCTCCCCAAGCTCATCAGTTCCATGAATGTACAGCCACCAAAGGAAAATGAAATAGTCCTGCTGAGTGGMCTGACATCAGGAAACCTCCAGGCCGAGTACGAGATTCCCCAGGTAGGAGTCAAACTCATCTTTAAGATCACATCATGCCTTTGAAGGATGGAATTTGGAAAATGGGAAAAAGGAGCCTGAAAGCAAAGACCTGAGATCAGTTTGAGATGAGTGGAAGTTTTCAGACATACAAACAACAGCCTTTATCAGACAGATTGAAGTGTGTGGTGCATGGTGGGGGGGCACACACCATGTACACAAAGATAGCTAAAGAGATCCTGCTATTTCCTCTGGATCCAGCAGATGTCTGGGTTGCAGCTGGCAATGCTTTAAGCCACATTAGCACTTGATCCTTCAGGGGAGGCAGGCACTGGTGGCAGAGATAACTGATTCAAGAGTAAGCCCAGGTTTCAAGAGTAGCAAAAGGGCTGCAGAGGAGGAAAGGAAAGARGTAACACTTCTGAGCATAGAGCTGGGTCAGGGCACAGCTGCTACAGACTCCCTTTCCAGTGGTCTTGCCACTTCCCACTTTCAATCCATCTTCATCTCTCAATTTCATTAAAACTGCAGCATAACTGTGAAGTACAAAACTGTCTCAACAAATTTAAAAAGTGAACATGTATTGCCAKGTTTGTCTGCTGCAGATAAGAAAAGCAGGAAACTTTCTTTCACTGAAATTACCTGTACACTGAAAGTACAAAAGCCTTCCTGAAGCAGACCCCATTGACAGCTGTTTTGCAATCATTGAATTTTATGGTGTACTTGTAAACTGATCACTAAAGAGAACAATTACCTGGTTATTGAGCTTTCTTGTCACTCACAGTTGAAATGGCTGAATTTAGAAAAGTTTAACAACAAGCACAAGGCTGTGGTGGGAGCAATGGAGTTCCAAACCCCACATCCCAAGATGCTGCAGGACACACAGGAGTGCTCTGAGACCCAAATGAGGTAACTGAAGTACCCACATCACCCCTGTCTCCACGAGCCTACAGACACTGAGACTGGCAGCCATCTCATAGAGTGTGGAGGCAAGAGACAAAAACTAAATAAACTTCTGTTGAGCAAAGCTTTGCATTGAGACTGGACAAGATTTATTGGCCGGATATGGCACAGCCACCCTATTGTTTGGCTTTCACAGAAATTCATTTCTAAGGTGACTGGCAGAGTTCTCGTAAAAGGATTTTTATTCCACTCCCCGCCTCAAGCCATTTTCACAAGTACAACCCCACAAACTSTGGACTGGGGAGAAAGCAGGGGAATGTCTGATCTGAGGCTGCATCTGTTTTTTATAACATTCTTCACAATACAGTGCATGCTCAAGCCTAATTGAATTTCATAGCAGCTCTCTATTATATCTTTTATGTTTTAACACGCTGATTTATSTAGTTTTCTGTTCAGACACATTTTTAGGTGAAAAGTAAGAGCAAGCTAATAAACATGTTAATCTAGCATAACACTCATCCCACTCTCTTTATTAGTAGATATTTGATTTGCATTCACAGAGACAAAAGGTCTAGGATGGGGTCCCTTTATGTCAGATACTGTGCAAATACCCAGGGGGTCCAGTGCATCTTTTGCACAGCCTAAAACTTCTGCCTCAGTCCAATCCAAAGCTGGTCCCACCCAAGGTGGCTCTTTCCTAGGAGCCTGAGTTCAAAGCACAACATCACGAGCTGCAAAGCTTGGCTTTGGTTCAGGGTACATCCATACAACAAGCATGGTCCCATGCAGAGACATTGACTCAGCTCTGTTGTATAAATGTCCAACTGTTTTAATATCAGAAAAACGAGGACAACAACAGTTCCTTCCTCTCAGTTTCTGTCCAACTTTCARCTTAATTGTACAGCTTCTGTAGAGAGAGCAGTTTTATATAAAGTCTGAGCACACTGTGCACTGGAGTCCCAATTCTAGTGGGAGGTTGTATCAGCCTAAAATAACAGGGCTTTGGGCAAAGAGGGAATGAGAGGAAGAGMAGCAAAGAAACAAAACAAAACACTATTTAAAAATGGTCTGTTGGAACATCTGAAGGTGACCTGCTCTTCACAGTCTTATCAGCCAGTATTTACAGGGCTGTCTTCAAACAAGCATTGCAACAGAAATGATCATGCCCACAAACAATTCCCTCCAGAGAGGCAATACCAGGTAGCGTGAGGCCATTAATAACAGCATGTCAGATGACTAACATCAAATAATTCTCTTTCATTAAAACAACAAGTTGATTGAAAACAAACGACTTGGCAATTTCAACAAAATTGCCAAGTATCCCCTGTGATACAGCTGTGTTCTCCACTAAAACACTTGGATAACAAAAGCTGTCAGTCCAAGAAACCTTATTTTGGCTTACATRTAACTGCACACTGTTGCTAACATTGAAATGACAAATCGTATTGCATCTTTGCAACAGAACATTCCCGAGATATTTATAGAGAGGCAAGCTTAAAATAAGTTTTATTTTTTTAATTGAATAACTGRGATTCTTTTCCCCTCTAGTGTCCTTGGCTGGCAGATGTCTGCTTGGTTCAGTGTGCAAGGGGGGACAGGAGGAACAGCGCAAGCTGCATCATTTTTGAAATAAACAAGTTTCTGATTGGACTTGAGCTCGTTCAGGAGAGGCAGCTGCAGATAGAAACCCGTGTCCTGAAGCCTGAGGATGACACAAACTGCTCCGTGTCCTCAATAGAAGAAGATTTCCTCACGGCCTCCGAGCACCTCGAGGACGACAACGAGGCTGATGAATATAAAGCTGGTAAAAGCAGGGGGACTGAGCATAATTCTGCAGTTGTTCATACTGCAAAACAGCTATAGCAGTGCTCACAGAAATTGCCCTTGATTCATGCATATGTAATTTAGAATATGAACAGCCATTCATACTTTTAAATTTTTGTTCAAAGACAAAGTACATGGCTGTAGTACTTCTGCAGAGCAGTAATGGACTACAGAGTTGTGCAGCTCTTATAAAAGTCACAAATTACTCTGCAAAAACTAATTTTTTTTATTTTTCTCAACAGGTCATGAAAAATTAAATGTTTCAGAAGCATCTTCAGATGTCAAAAAAAATAAAGGAAAGGGATTTGAAAACATTCACTATAGAAAAGCCAGGTTGCCATCCATTCTTGAAGGGAATTGCATTAGTAAAGATGATGCAGCTGCTCACGTCTCTAAAACTGTGAATGTTGTGGCTGGAGATGGCATCTCACAACCTGAAGATAAGTCAGACCACGAAATACTGTGGCAGAAGAATTTAACTGAAAAAGGTACTTCATCATTTAGTACCTCTAATTTGACTAGTGGGGTTGAAAACTCAGCACTCATGCTAGAAGATGTATCTGTAACCAAAATGGCTAAAGAGGAGCTGGAGCCTCAGAGTGAGCCCACAACAAAACCCAGCAGTAAGAAAGACAGAGAGGATTGTGCAGGTACCAGGAAAACTGATCCTGCCTCCCAGAATGAGCAGGCGACCACAGGTCAGTATGCCACAAATCTGGCAGAATCTGTTCTGCAGGATGCATTCATTAGACTGTCACAGTCTCGACCGAGTTTCAGCGAGGAGGCTGCAGTCAGCATCTCTGTGGGAAGCTCCTGTAAGTCAGAAGATGTATCTGCTTCCCGATCATGGAATGAACTTCCAAAGATCGTCATAGTGCAAAGTCCAGAGAGTTCTGAGARTGTGCCTGACTGGCCAGGGTCTGCCTGCCCCAGCCTGAGCCACTGGGCAGAGACAGAAAGCTCTGCCCAAGTTCCAGATTACTTTGAGGAAGAGCATTCAAACGGACACGACCAAAGTGCACTGGAAGTGGCTCTGGCRTGTGCAGCCACTGTCATTGGAACCATTTCCAGTCCCCAGGCTGCAGAAAAGTTCTGCCGGGACCAGGAAGTCACGGACTCRAGGAGTGGAGTGGTTGCTGATGAAGGGGTGCACACAGCATCCTCACAGCTCCTCGACAGCTCTGCTGGCACCGAATACTCGTTCCCATCTGCGCTCTGTGGCATGACTCAAGTAGCAAGTGCTGTAGCCATCTGTGGCCTGGGGGAAACAAAGGAGGAGAAGTACTCTGCAACCTCCAGTGGACTTCTGTCTGCTGCTCAGGCCTCTGCAGCCATTACTCTGCATTGCAGCTTAGCTGTAGGAAGCAGCATGGAGAAGCTGAATGAGAGCATTGCAGAGGTGCTTCTCAGAGAGGCGTCCATAATTCTGACAAAACCCAACACATACAGAAATGTAGGGCATTTTATGGAATCTATCAGTGAGAAAATTATTGAAACAGCAGCAAGGCCACGTATTCCACGTGCTGATGCAGTAATCAGGGATGAACTTGCACAAAACTTATCCAATATTATTCTTCGACATTCTGTGGAAGAAGTTAGGAAGAAGAGACAGCTACAAGCCCAATCAGAGGATGGTTCAAGTACACAAGACATTTTCACAGAGACTACAAATGAGTTGCTTTTTAATATATTATATTTCACTTGCAAGAAGATGAATGACATAAGGCAAGTTGAAGAGTGTTCTCCTCTCTTTTCCGATGGCACAAAAGCAGAGAAAGTAACAAGAGCAGAAGGATGGCCAACAGCATGTGAAACTTCACACAGYCCCCTTGATCATTCTGCTGCGAACTCATTTGGAACTTCCTACACCACCAGTACTAGCAAAGATCTTAAAAAGATTGCAAGCACTTGCAAGAATAATATCACAGATGTAAATAGCAATGAAAGTTCCACCCTGAATTCAGAACCAAGTGCAAAAACATCTCCCAAGAAGAGATACCTGAAAAGAACTGCACGAGAYTGTTACAAATCCCCAAATCAGGGTAACAGTCATCATCAGAAGAAAGACTACATATCATTTTCCGACAGAGAAAATACCTTTGCAAACAGTGAATGCAGGCACGGTGTTCAAGAACAGTCTTCCAGTGCCACTATAAATAAAGAAAACCAAGCCAAGATTAAGTGTGATTCTGTGCTAAACAATGATGTTCAACTTAGCTTGTCTTTGTTAGGAAACCATGTCTTGCTTCCTTCTCAGCCTGTGCTACAGGTGAAAAATTCAAGGGACAAATATTGTATAACAGACTTTGCGGAAGAATTGGCAGAAACAGTTGTCTCTATGGCAACAGAAATAGCTGCCATTTGTCTGGAAAATTCAAATGGCAAGCAACCCTGGTTCTGTGCATGGAAGAGAGGCAATGAATATCTGGTGACCCAGAGTTTTTCATGCCGATCCATGAAAAGGAAGAAGGAAACCCATACCAATGGCTCTGTGGTTCGAAAGCACAGGGCACCTCGGCTTAGTGAGATCAAAAGAAAAACAGATGAGCATCCTGAGCTAAAGGAAAARCTGATGAATCGGGTAGTAGATGAATCTATAAGCCTTGAGGACACACCAGATTCAGTCAATCTCTTTGCGAATGAAGTGGCTGCCAAGATCATGAACCTCACCGAACTGTCCGTGGTTGATAGCATCTGGCAAGGTCCAAACCACCCCAGGAACAGACTGCACTGCGAAAGATGGAGCCGAGCCAAGGCCTCAAGCTGTGAGAGCATACCAGAGGAGGACTCRGATTCTAAAGCCTCTTTCAATACCTTAGGCCTCATGAGCAGCTTTGGTCACTCKCTGAGCCAGACAAGTTCTGTCTCAAAGCAGTCTAGTTGTGAAAGCATTACAGATGAATTTTCAAGGTTTATGGTGAATCAGATGGAAAACGAAGGAAGAGGTTTTGATTTATTACTGGATTATTATGCAGGAAAAAATGCGAACAATATCTTAACTTCTGCCTTGCAACAGGTAGCCAAGAAAAACGGCCATCTCAATGTAAGACCAAGTTGCCCATCCAAACAGTCCAGCACAGAAAGTATAACAGAAGAGTTTTATAGGTACATGCTGAGGGAAATTGAGAAGGAAAATAAAGATAATGCATCATCCTCTCGGAACTCAAAGGACTGGTGTGGCAGTCTGCTGGCACCCTCTCTACGGTCACCTTTCTGCTTTAGGCAGTCATCAATGCCTGACAGCAGATCCTCAGGCTCTAGGCTTACAGTGAACGTGCCCATGAAAGCAAATTCCTTGGATGGCTTTGCCCAGCATCGCCAGGACTCCCTGAGCGTGCAGCCCGTCAGCACGGTGGCCTCTGCAGGACTCTGCAAGTCGGACTCGTGCCTGTACCAGAGGGGCAGGACTGACCAGATCACTGACATGCTCATCCAYGAGACCTGGGCCAGCTCCATCGAGTCCCTGATGCGCAAGAACAAAATCATTACAGACGAGGCAGAGCCGACAGAGGCTGACCAGTTCTACAGTGATTCTCCACCACATGTGGAACAATATGCAAAAAGACTGGCTGCAAATATTGTTGAAAGYGGTAAAAGTTTAATTGTTGTCCAGCAGGATTCCTTTGATCATACAAGCCAAGAACACGTGCAGGAAAGCAAACATCCCCAAAGCACAACCAAGATACAGCCAAAACCCAAAATGGAGGAAGTAAATCTGGATGAGAAAAAAGAGCTTGTGAAGAGCCCTGGATGCCTCCCTGCAGGACAGCGCAGGGAAGTGCCTTTAATTCAGATAGAAACTGATCAACGAGATGAGCCAGATAAAGAATCACAGTCCTTAACTTCATGTAGCCCATCTGGAAATGGGCATCAAAGCAAAGAAAAGCCTCCAGAAGCTTCAGATGGGAAACACATGGTTTCCAGTTCCCCAGTAAATAGGTAAGTGACAAAACAGCAAATCRGCACATTGCTTTGGTCTTTGGTTTATTTTCCCAGTAAAAGTTATTTTGATAAAGGAAGAAGATAAGAGTGGTACTTTTAAAGAAATAAGCAGGCTAAGGTTTCTTTTGGCTTAAAATCACCCAATCATGTGTCATAGTGGTATTTTCTGGAGAAGGCTTATATTGAATATGACATTAYCATTCTAAGATTTAAATCTAATACTGCACAGACAAGTTCTCTCTCTACAGACACTGAAGTCTCCCATAAGGCAGGAAAGATGGACAAAAGCTTCAACTTTTATTTAGCACAGGCTGATATCTGAACTAAAAAAACAAATAAATAAAAATCAGTGCTAGTGTATAGCAAAAGATAGCAGGATTTGGCCTGTAGCTCTCTGCTGTTCTTGTTGCAAGTAACGTTTTGTGTACCTGGAAACAAGACCAGACTTCTGAGAGCTTGAAGTTTAACTTTGTGTTTACAGTCTAGAGCTACAAGTAATAAAAATTCTTTAGTGAAGGAAATAAAATAATAAAAATAGCCCTCACCTCTTGGTTCAAGACTTCCCTGGTAGAATTTAGATAGGGAAAAGAAGAGCATTTTATTTTAATGGAGTTTACATCACAACTTGCCACCCTCTCCTTACAGCTGTACTTTTTTTTAAGGAAATCTGCAGCTTGYTTTTGTTAAGGTGAAGTGTGAGGCAGCGTAAGAGAGCAGTGCAAATGCAGAGGATTGCTGTGGGTGCTCTGAGGTGATGGGAATGCTCTCTCTCAAGGCCTTGCCTCTTTATCAATGTATCTGTTACTTTGGTGGTATCTGAACTGCCAGTCTCTTGGGGYACTGCATCACTCCGTTATCTCAGAGTGGCAGAAAGAGTGCATRTGCTGGTGTTAGAAACCATTTTGTAGCTCATTTTATTCTACACAGTGCTGTGTTTTGGCATTTGACAAAGCTCTGCTTGAAGTGAGAAAGTAGAGATTGTAGGTACTTTCCTGTGTATGGCAGCAATAGGTGGATAATTACCATGGTGTCAGTAGTCTTTCATACTGACTCTCCTGCACTAACCTTCCTCTTCCTTAAAATGCAATCTGTTTTAGTAAGATAAATTTAGAAATTCACCTATTTGGAAWCTTGACTGCTTGAAAATGAAGTTATTTTTGCAGTTGACAAGCCCTTKCTTAACTCTTGCTCTGCCTTTGAAGCAGAGTACCCAACATGGCTATGACATGGTTAAAGCAATAGCATTGGTAGGGCAGATTTAGTAAGCAGAGGCTACACCTGCCTGAGCATCTTGGCTCAGCAATGCTGTGCAGTTCTGGTTCMACTTGCCTCCATTTCTGTCCACTGGCCTCATTTGCAGCATGAAATGCAGAGTTCTTCCAAAGCAATCTCATAYAGAAGCTGCCAAGTGCTCTCCAGATGTGCTCCTATCTCTGCTAGAAAGGCAAAAGCCTCCAGTGGTTCTTCACAYAGATCTGAACCATTTGTGGCATGGCTGTCTGGACTAAGTCTAGGCTGAAGTGAAAACCTAAAAATATATATAATGTAGCTATAAAAGCATCAGTTGAAATTGCTTTGATCCACTCCTACTGCATGAAATTACTTGCTAGTTCAGATACAGGCACACAGGACTCCAGGCAAAATATCAAGCAGACAGAGTCAGTTAGGGRAAAAAAAGCCATGCAGGCCTTCAGCAATGAAAAAAAGCTGTTTCTTGTGTGTAGGCAGTGCAACAGAGCCAGTCCTGTCACAGTTCCACAGAAACTGTGCCAAGTGACTGTTCACAAGTGGGGAACTGTCAGTTCAAAGCATCGCTGGTGTGAGCTGTAATTGCATAATGAATCAAACAAAACCCAGAATGCCAAGAAACATCACCCACACAAATCTCTTGTGGTTTGGACCGGGTAYCAGGAGCTGCCTGTCCTGTACTAAGAACCTGGATACCACCCCTGCCCTGTGGCCTGGCTGCTCAGTGCCCATGTCAGAGAGTGCAGGGGCAGAGTGCTGGGCTCAGGGTCACAGGCACAGGGGTTTGGCACAGCTGACTGCAGGGGGAGCAGAGCCCCGGGCAGCAAGTCCTGTTCTCCCTGCACAGGCTGCATCTCTGTCATCCAGCATTAATGCAGCAACTTCTGAGGGTGAGAGCTTGGCAAAAGAGATCCCCACAATGATATTGTCTCAGTATATGGCTAATCAAGRTAATTACTTGGGAGCAATAGAATTTCTGGTGTGATCTCCTGCTTTAACTAAAGGCAGATGCCTTAACCATAACTACAAATAAAGGTCTGAAGGCAAGAACTTCTCTAGAGAGATCCTGCAGAGGTTGTCAGTACAGAACATAACATGGCTTCAATCCCTAAATTGCAAATGCAGACTATCCAGCAAATATAACAAAACTACAGTTTTGCTTTACTTGTTATTCTGGAACTACAGTGATACAATCATTGGAGGGATTGATTATTATTTTTCTTGGTATCAAAAGCCCAGTTTAGCTCCAAAAACTTAGCAAAAATACAGTTTCTTYTTTCTGTGTGTATTTGTTGGGAGCACATGTACACATTTATGGCATACACACATGTATGACATATGTCAAGTGTGCAGAATTAGAAAGCATTTTTCCCTTAAACTTGTACTATCTAAACTCACTATGGGCTCCATCTTCAGTCTGGTTTCTGACTGTTGCAGTATTTTGTCCTTTCTTAGCCTAAGCAGTGAAGATCCTAAGGACATGGCAGACTCAGAGTCATTAGTGATTCACAACCCACAATACTTCCCTACTTTCACTTCTTTTGGATCTGCAATTTTAACAAAGCAGAAAACCCTGTCAAGAAACTTACTCACCCATTAGCAGGACAGGGATTTTGCAGCARTATCTATTTTTCAATATATATTTCCAAGAAATACTGTAATGCTGCAGTAACATATACTACGTATTTCAGCCACTGATTGACTGAAGTGCATTAAGCAATAAACCTTTACAATGACCAGGCTTTTTATACGTGCTAAATCTTTTTGTATCAGCTAAAACTTTTCTATGCATACTTAAATCTAGTGATTGTGTTTATTTAYAGCAGCCATAAGAAAGTAATTTTTAAGAGCATCTCAGGCCATATGTTCTAGTGGACTCTATGTATAAATTATAAGCTTGTCCAATCTTTTCCATGCCTATAACTCTGCAGCTTGGTTGACTTTAATGAGCAGCATTGCCTGAAGATTGGTGGCACCAGTTTGTTTGCCTATATTACAGCATCARTTTGCCTTCCCTATCACCCTGGCAGCACCAGTCCTCAGAGCAGATCGGATGCTGAAATCATAGGAGAGACAAAAGCAGCTGAAGAATTTCCAGCCCATCTCAGCAGCAGTGAAGAAAGCACTGGCAGCTGGTCCCAGCTTGCCAACGATGAGGACAATCCTGATGACACCAGCAGCTACCTGCAGCTSAGCGAGCGCTCCCTGAGGTACCCCCTTGTCTCTCCTCACTGTACAGYGTGGTCTGCCCCCCAAGCCTACCCWGCACCAGCAGTGAGAGGCAACAGCTCCAGATTTACTCAGAATACTGTAAAGAATGTCCAATGGCAGACTTCAGCCCTTATTTTTTAATAAGGGGAAAAAAATTACCCACTTTCTGATTCTCAGCCAGGTCTTTTTATTGTTGGTGCGTAGCTCGATTCAGACAAAGAAAAAACCCCCTGGCACCACTGAAGTGTCTCAGTCCTACAGCAAAAAGGCCATTGGACAAGTTAATTGCTGCAGTCTTTCTTTTGATTTATTTGSTGTTGTTTCCATAATGCTTATTTTGGCACCTCCTTAGCCAAGATTGACAAGACAGCCATTCCTACCAGAAATCCRTGCACTGAGAACAAAGATTAAGCCCTGATCTGCTTAGCCTGGCACAGGGGTGCTAATTAACAGAGGATGATGAATTTTTCCCTGAGTAGGCAAAAATTCAAAAGTTCTTACTACTATGTGCTGATTTTCTTTCAATTCAAGTCAGGACAAATATTTGTAAACGTTATTCAGTCCTTGGAGTTCATATAGAGCGATGGTAGTTTGACTTCAGCCTTTTCACAGCATCAAATTGAGTAAGGTTTTTCCTTCTCATTCTCTTCGATTATGTTTTAAAATACTATCAAGTAATTAAATCTTTCTCTTGAGTATTAAGATGACAAGGAGGGAAGACATTATGGTAATGAAGCAGGGAAAAGAAAGAGTCTCTGTCAGAGAGCACTGTTGGCTGGCTGAAATTGCTGAGCAAAACATGGCTGTCAGTGCAGCTGAACATTCATCCTGTTATTACAGTACCAGCCTTTAACAAAGTCCTTGCTCTGAGAGAGCTGAAGTATTGCACCTTTCAGCTCTGCCCTGGAACAGAAATTGCTACAGCAAGTCTGAATGCATGGCATGCTGACAATGTCTCAGAACACCCTGATGGGGAAAGTAACTGTCTAATCAATCCTTCTACTGTARGGGAAAATACTATTAGTTGGYTTTTCAGTAAAAATTAASTKGTTCACTGTGCCTTGCCACAGAGAATTTGTTCATGGTAATTGACTCACAGCCAGCAAATTCACAACCTGTCCGTGAGACTCTTACAGTATCTGCATAAACATTCACTGTCACATTTATAATGATGTTATAAAGTGAACTGGTAATATTTTTTCCAAGTATCCTCAAGTGCGCTACTTCATCCATGTGAAGAAGCCAAAGAGAATACTTCTGTGTATTTGTGGTCCCAGTGAGCATTGGCTTTGATGAAAATCTCAGCCTCTCAAGAGTGGTCAGAAACATGAGGGGCCATGTCTGTACCTGTGGGTTCCATCAGATCCCAAAGAGCATTTGGGGTATGATGTAATACACTGAAACTGCTGCTGGTTACCAGTGTGGACTCACCCTACAGGTAAGTGTATGATGGGCAGCCAGTGCCTTGCTTGAGCTCCCCATGTTCAGAGGGAGCTGGATCTTTGCAGGTTTCTTGCAGGACATCTCTGTACCTGCTAGTCCTTCTGCTCAAGGACTCAGGCTCAGTTTTTGTTTGAGGCCAAGTGTTCATTGCATAAGCCATTCACAAACAGAGAGTCCACATTTTTTTCCCTCCAATTACAGCATCACTTGATGCATTGATGCACTTGATACATGCTCAGTCTAGAACTATTTTAATAAAAGTCTCATTACCTTAAGCAGACTAGTGTGCTTCATTCAGGGAACCACTTGCTGAGCACAATGGATTTTATGGAGCAGGGCTCCTCCCCACTTCGCTTTGTACAGAAATAAATTTTTAGAAGATGTATGGAGACATGTTCAGCACAGCTTGGCACTAATACTTAAACTTTTGCTTTGTCAGCAATGGCAACAGCAGTACAACTAGCAGTCTTGGCATTATGGACCTGGAAATTTATCAGGAGAACGTGCCATCTTCTCCTATGATTAAGTAAGTAGTCACTGAAGTGAGACTTGATGTTTAGTCCAATTTTAACTGCAGATCACTTACACCACCAAAACTGTGCCAAGCCCTGCTTTGCACCTGCTGCTGTGCCTGCCCATGGTTTCAGAAAAGAGCACATGCAGGTGTCTGTGCAGAGTGAGGGCACCAGACAGTGAARAATGACCAGAAAACCCAGTCAGGTGAGAACACAGATCCATCAAGCAGCCTGTCTAAAAGGCAGTTCTCTGTGGTATCAGTTTTCTGTAGCTGAACCTTCTTCTCTGAATAACTCCAGATATTATCAAAACTCTACTGTAATAACAAGGAAGGTAAAGCAAATAAGGATCAATTAAAAACAATCTTAAAAACCCAATAGCGTTCTTTCCAATAATAATAACAATAATAATTTAGCCCACAGTGCAATTTAACTGTTGTTTCTGGGAATGTTTCTACTGAACATGCAATTCAATTAYCAAGAGATGTGCAAGTACATCCTGCCTAAAGATCCTGGTACAAGCTGCCAGCTGGTGAATGTCATTATGCAGCCAGGGCCCACCCACTGCACWAACATCACAGACTGAACAGGGGACCTTCCTGAAGTCAGTGACATCAGACAACAGCAAAATACAGACATTGGAAATTCAGCATTTCCACCCAGGTTATGAGMCTTGCTGTGTCTTACCATAATGTCRTTTGCTTGTCATTATGTGAGCTGTACAGATCCACAGATCCTGGTGAAAYGTAATACATGACATAACTAATACAATCACTTCATCCTGCTACAGAAAAATGCTGCAAGTCAGTTTTTCCTGATTCAGAATTAAATAATGAAATGTGTTCAGCATTTTGTTGTTTCATCCTATGTAACCTTTTTCTTGCAGTTTCCTAGGTCTTGCATTGAGGGAGTTTTTTCATTACGAAGCAATGTTGTAGACTGTTCCTAACTAATAAGCTTTGTTGTTTTTTGTTTCTAAGTGAATTAGTAGAAGAAAAGGTTTTCCTTAAAGAACAGACAGAAAACACTGAGGGTAAGTTGAACCATATCAATTAAAAYATACAGTTTGAAGATAACACTAGTAATGGCACAGTAACTGGARGGATTACTTTTCCAGAAAGTACTTCTGAGCTTTCAGTGGGAACAGCCAACTGTCAGAAGGACCTCCTGGTGATAAACTTTGATCTRGAACCAGAGTGCCCTGACGTGGAGCTGCGAGCCACCCTGCAGTGGATAGCTGCTTCTGAACTTGGAATTCCAACCATCTATTTCAAGAAATCTCAGGAAAATAGAATTGAAAAGGTAATGCTTACAGAATTGGGCATACTATTAATGTCTAAATACTGTAGCAGTTATGATTTATTGAGCWTAAAAGAAGATGCAAAAACATCTTCATTACAGCAAGATGTCAACACTACTGTTTATGAGAGAAAGGAATGAAGGGACAGTTTTGTCAGAAAGTATGAGAAATAYGTAGTAGATTGTCTGTGCATAAGAAAATGTCACCATGAGACTTTCTCCAAAGTCTCTGTAGCATGCTTTGATGAATSTGTTCACTTTTTCATATAAATGATAAATTAAGTACTAGTGCCAAGGGCAGAACTAACAGAGTTCTTCATGTGGCTGCATTTGAAAGGCTGCAYATGGTTTAAGTGGAGTTTAGTACAAAGGTTCAAAAAGTAACAATAAAAAACATTTGTGTGTAGACATCACATGTGCAGTGTTCTGCTGCTTGGTCACTCCAATGTGAGACATTGTTTGGACTTTAGATTTTCAGTCCTTATGCTGGTTCTGCCTTGCCTGTAGCACCAATTACAGCAGCCTCAGGTGGGTCTGAGCTTGTGCCTGGCTGTTCATAAATTGCTCCAGCTGGGGATACAGCTGCTGAGAGCAGAAATCTCTTTCCAGAGAGAGTGGACAGGCACAGATCACTGAGAAACCTCCTGAGGTGCCAGTCCAAGCCAGAGCCAGGAGCAACACTGAAGTCCAAAACAGCCACAAGAAGTGTAAACCCTTTCTATTGCTGAATGATCAGCTGATGCTCCTTTGCAGACCCCACCAAAACCCAGCCACAGCATTTCCATTTCAGGAAAGACCAAAAGAGACCCATTTCCAAGACAGCAAGGGGGCCTGAGTTTTAAGACTTAAAAACGTGTTAGCATTTAAGTCAATTAATGAAAACAGTACTACAAATCAGTATTTTGGTCTCTTATGGGAAGATCATTTTGAGTAGCAGAGATATTGTTTGATTTTCTTGAGTACATGCATTTGGGAATCATAAACATAATTTAAAATGCATTCAACAGCAACAGTCCAAATTGCATCTAATTAAAGAAACAGCTGTCAGCTTTACCCATGTGCTTTGGCAAACAGTTAATTCAATTGCAAAAATACACTAGAGAATAATGAAGCACATCCTGCCTACAACGGCGTTCTTGGAAATCACGTGCCTGTTAAATATCATTAAAATACATATTAAAAGTTTAGGCTGCAGCATGTAAATAGCAAACAGCTACACTAACTGGAGACACAATCTTTGCTTTTGTGCTTAAAACTGGAAACAGAAGGAGCAAACTGATTATTGTGAGATTCAGGAAGTGAAAAGCTTTGATTTTCATTTATGTGCCTCAGAAGAAAAAGGGASCAGATGGATGACCCTGTGAAGGCCATTATTAAGTACCAAGTGGACAAAACTCRGGATTTTTTAAAGCTGCTTAAGAACATATATTTAACCTCTGGTTTCTCTGGAAATTAAAAAAAACTCAAATACAGATACTGTCTATGTTTAAAACACAACTGTGATGTCTTCATGTGACAAAATTTTACACAGCGTTCCCTCTCACCAGTACTATTTGAATATTTAAAATACTATGGGGTGTATATATGGAAATACAGAAAATTGCACATAGAGTAAAATATAGCTAGTGGCAATACAAAAATATTTTTTAAGGATGGATAATCACACTTCCATTATTTTGACAACGAGTTGTTGATAACATGGCAAATTGTGATCCTTTATCAAACTGACTTTATCTGTTTTTACTTTCATTGCAATAAATAAGAAATAAATGACAGATGCACTTAATTTAGAAAAYGTCATGAGAGCCCATCAGTCTTTGGGGAGCTATGGAACTTGAGAAATGAAGTTTTTATAAATAGCAAGAACATTGATGTTGCTGTGCACTGGATGGTGTCCAATCCCTCATGCAGCCATGCATTTACAAAGGGTGGGCTAACAAGGGTTTGTGTGTATGCATTGCACTGAACCTCAGGAAATGTTCCCCAATGCCAGGTGTATTTCAGTGTGGTTGTTTGTGCTCAGTTTCTAGATGTGGTGCAGTTGGTTCAGCGCAAGTCCTGGAAGGTGGGGGACATCTTCCAAGCCGTGGTGCAGTACTGCAAGCTCAGCGAGGAGGGCAGAGACATCACCCCCAGCCTGTTTGATTGGCTGCTTGAGTTGGGTTAGCAAAGTGCCCTGGTTCAGCTTTCCTGTTTTATTCCAGTTTCAATAAGCAGTGGTTTGTGTAACTGATTTCTGAACATCACTGAATCAAATGTGCAAAGATGTACAAACTCGACAAGAACAGCACAAGTCCATGCCACAACRGAGCCAGGAGCAAAGTGAACCTGAATTTATTGTGTGGTTCTGTGTCATGAGGGACYCTTGACATGTTGTGCTATAGGATGCACTGTACTATGAGGGGATGGATTTTTAGCCTTCTGAATTAATGAACTACACAGTAAAGGCTTAATAATCTAATACRTTCAATTTTCATCAATTTGATTAAGTCAGTCAGGTAAAATGGGACAGTGCTCTCATATTCAGTTTTAAAACAACACTGATATTTGTACAGTTTAACTGTTAGAAGCACAGTGTGTTCCAGAAAGCCTGGAGACACCCTTGTCCCTAGATAATATATGGGTTTTTGAAATCCCCATAATCTGCTAAGGGGTAAAAGCTTTTGAATACCTTTACAGTTTGACAACACCATTAAAAAGCTACTGAAAACACATTCTAGTTTCTTCCCATGTGTGTATTTCTCTTCCATAGCTGTTCCTGACTCCTGCAACCTTCCCAAAGAAAGAAAATATAGTCTCTCAGTTACTATTCTTAAAAAACCGCATCCCTTTTCCCTGGAAGCAGTGCAGTTCAGCAGAGCTACACCTGGCAGATTGCTGCACACAGCTCTGAGAGCCASGGCAGKTCTCCAGCCCTGCCACCTCTGTGCCTCAGTGTCCCTGCCAGGCAAAAGGGAAACATGATAGTACAATTGTTACCTGAAGTGCTTCTGTGGAAAGCACTCTGTAACAATCTACATATCAGCTAAAAGCAGTGAAAAAAGTCCTATTTTAATTTTAGTGAAATTGAATAAACTGTTAATGAGGTGAAGAAATGCATATCTGAAAGGAGCACCATCTTGTCCTAAAAATCTCAATGTTAGTTTTTGTAACTTACAAGAAAGCAAAATGTTTGTTAAAATTTCAGCAGACATCTTCATTTTGAAGATAACTGTTTGGCCTGTGTGTGAGATTTCACATTCCTCTAACATTTCTATAATTGTTTGATAAGATACACTCTGCTCTTGTCCTGTTGAGATGATCTGTTGGTATCATGCACTTAGTAATCCATTCTCTCAACTCTGCCAAAGAGACTGGGTGGGAATTCAAAGATAAAACGAACTTAGGACATCACAGCTCTTCTGCTATTTGTTTTTTTGAAAATACATACTTTTCATCTCTCCTACCCAAACAGAGGAAGAGAATACTTGTCTGCTTTTCCCAAAAAAAAAAGTATTTAAGAGAAGTTTTATTTTCCATATAACAGTATATGTTTCTGTAATATTTCTTGAAAAAAACCTATCCTTTTGCACTAAGTATTTTTGAAATTTTTGAAGTAGTTTTAAATAATTTATGAAAAAGAGCCATATTCTCAGTTTTAACTTTAAAACCATTACAAAACCTGCATGATTGCATCACTCATTTGTAACAAAATACAAATTGTTAGTGAATCAAAATCTAATGTGGAACGTTAAAGAACATGAGTAATTCTCAATCYACTCTGCAGTATGAACAGAACAGGAGAGGTCACTTTACAGTCAAAATAAAGGTCAATTTATTGCAAACACTGAACATAACTGGAGTCACTGGGCCAACCCCTGAGAACTCCTGAGCATCTGTAACTCCACTAACATGAGTGGCAACTCTGAATGCTCAGCATTTCTGAGGCTGAGAGCTAATGAAAAGCACCAAGAATTATAAAGTGCTTTGTTTGAGTYAATAAATGGGAAAGTGTATTTATTTTTAAACCAAATGCAGTTAGTTGTCAGTATACAATTTTTTGTTGTGATAGAATAAATGTTTACAAAGCACAAATATCATGACAGAGTTGTAACAGTGTGATGCAGTTTCTCTGTACAGTAGTTCTTAAYGTTACAATTTATTCAGAAATAAATTTATGTTATAAGGTGTGTCCTCTTTGCCTTCCTAAAAAGTTCACAAATGAGCTATGGATTTTTTTGACCTATTAAATATTTGCCTGCAATCCCTGGAGCTTCTCAAAGTCTGCTTCTCAATGCCAAATCCGATCCACAGCTCTGACCAAAACAAGCCAGAGCAAGGTCTAGGTCTTTACTCAGTGCCAAAGCTACTTGGGTTCCACAATTCATTCAGGAGATAAAAGGCTAAGCACAACATTCTAAGTATCACAATAAAATAAAGAGAAATGATACCCTGATTGCCCAGAGTAACTCCCAATGTACAAACCTCTATTAGTGCTCACTCTGGCTGCTTTCAGTACCTGCAAAAGTGAGCAGGAGGGTGGGGAGACAGAAGTGCAGGAGTTTCCTCTCCTTGTGTAAGTTTGCAAGGGCATTTCCTGTAATATTGCCTAGATACCTCAGGTATTTCTGCTGCTACACAGAAAGGGAAACCATCACTTCCCTGGCTCAACCAGAAAAGCACTTGTCCGTTTTTAATTTCAGTTTTTTAAAAGTAGGTATTAAACACACCTAAATGAGAACAACATAACAGCCTTAGGTAAAAATCTCCCTCTACATGAGCACGAGCATGTTGTTAACATGAAAGATAGTGGTTGCTCACATCTTTCTTGACACAGACTAGGATACAACAAATGAAAATCGTACGAGCCAGATTCAAAGCAAACAAAAAGAGATGAGAAGTTAGCAAAGGAGAGGATGTAAGACTTGTACACAGGTCCAGGTGGGAGCTGGAGAAGTTGCTGCAGGAGATGCCTCAGGGATTTCCTGGCCATCAGAGGCCCCCATGGGAGCAGCAGCCAGGGCTGCAGTGCTCCCCTTCCTGGGGGTGGCKGCAGGGGCAGGGGCACTGCCACCCCAGGGTCCATTCTGCCACTCACATAATGAAGAGCAACATTTGGTCTGTAAATCTGCTACTCTTCAAAAAGCAATTCTACTGTATTTGAATTAGATCTTTAAAAACTTCATTTTTAATGTTGTTGTTGTGTTTAGGGTTCTTTTCATGTTGAGGTTACTAGAAGCTGAAAAACTGTATCTTAGTTTTGTTCATACCTCTGAAGATTTTTATTGTCTTCAAGTAAATTAACTATTCATGGCCTGTGATAAAAATAGCTACCAGTTAAATTCACTAGATAACTTTTCTGAAGTTTTACAGTTGTTCTTGCCCTGTTTCATGCAGAGCTGCATGACAGACAAGCACAGAAATGCCACTGTGAATCCTGAACTCCACATTTCAAAATGACACAGGGAAAAACCATTGAAATAAAGAATCCACACGACCTACTTAAATAAAAAAAATTGCAACTCTGACAGAAAGCACATCCAGACTAGCCAATTTAAGAATTTGAGTCAGAGGCATTCCTGAGCCTTCACCACATATGAGCAAACCTCTAACACCACTATCTCARTTTTCCCAACCCACTCTGAACCCAGTCATCACAAGGAACAGGCCCTCAGAAGCAACTTGCAGCTGTGCAGCATTTAGCAGGACAGACAGTTATTTTAGACAGCTGGACTATCAAACTCTCAAAACAATTTGCAGTGAAGACAGGGCTGTCTGATGGGTATTGAGTCCTCCCAGCTTSAGCTGAGAATTAGACAGTAAAGTGCAGGAAACTGGGAAATAGAAGCAGAATATATTTCCACATCCTTTCACTAACTACCCAGGAAATGTGAGTGATCCCACTGAAGGAGATAAAAAAGGAAGTCACACAAAATGCCACCTTTAAAACATGATGGGTGTAAGTATTACTGTCAYCACCTATTCAGAAAGAATTTAACACGTCACGAGTCCAAGTACACATCGTGTGCTTACATGGAAATCCCCATCCTTGTGAAATGYACACTCTGTCCTAGAGCAGTTACATGACACAAAGTTCCTTCCCAGAAATACAGAATTGCAAATTCACTGAGGTTAATGCTGAAATTATTTCAGAAGTCTAAAGGACAGAARGAATACAGCAAATATGGTTTCTGCAGTTACAAGCCTTTCTAAAGCACTTCAGGGCTCTCCTGAGTTAATCCTTTTCAATAAGGTCACAGGGAGCCAAGTTTGTCAGCATTTCAGGGTAATGTTGAAAGCTACATCTCACTCCAACCACACAGTGATTAAAGTAGCACTTGGATAGTATAAGGTATGCAGATTTAAAAATGCCAGGTAATAGAGCTAGAACATACACATTCACCATTTTGGCTGAGAGACTAAAGTGGAATCAGAGAAAGGGATARAGCTGCTGCCAGACCCACAGAATGGTTCCAAGAAGATACATTTATGCAATACATTCCTCATGTATATCTCTGGAATTCATTAAATCCACATATGGGTAAACCAAGGTGCAGAGAACCTAACATCAAAGCACTCAGAGTATCTAGAGTACTACTGAAGCTCTTCCAAGGTGCCAAGCCAGTACCCTGGTGTGGTGCAGTGAACCACACCAGCTGTGAAAATATTTCACATATGAGCAGGATACTCAGATAACTTAGCCTGAAAAGCAGTTCCACACACTCAAGACTCTAGGAAGAATCAGAAATAGAACCCAGATGGCCTGCCAGTCCAGTGCTTACTGTATGGAACCTCAACTCACAATTTCTTGCAAAAATAGGACAAGAGCTTGAAGCCAAAAGCTATTACAGACATCTGATTCACTAGCATAGTAGAAGAAAAAAAATCATAAAGGCAGAGGCAACAGGAGGAAAACCAAACTAAAAGGTTAAAGGGGGTAGGGGGAGAATCTATTTCCTAATCACAGTTTAAAGAATATTTTCTACTTTGTGGTAGTTCACAGCAAGTCAAAATTTCATTTTTTAACTGTGTAGCAGTAATTGTGTACATCTCATTATAGTAATTTTCCTCCATTTTCTCAGCTAGAAATCTCCCAGCTCACAGGTGCCCATCCATCTCGGGACACTGGGCAATTCTGAACCAACACACAACAGCATTGTCCTTCCAATTCCAACTTACTGAGACACATTTCTGACATCCAAAGGTCTGGCACAAAAGCCCAGGAAGCACAACAGGCATTACAGAGACATTTGGGTCAGCCAATTTGCCTACTGGTGAAAATTTTATTCTAAATGATCTGCAACTCTATGCTCACTTCTCCCACAGCACAGCATTACTTGAAATAACCAGGAAATCTGCCAAGTGGTGACAGGCACTTTTGTTCCTTCATGTACACACAAGGATCCTGGCAAGCACTCAGAGGTAGTCACAACACATCAGCTTTAGTAATTTCCTACTAAATTTAACAACATTTAGAAGTCCACAATCACCCAGAGATGTAGAATATAAACAAAAAGTACCTCCAAGTTCATTCTCTGCTGCCTTTTCTCCCTCTTTGCCTCTTCATCCTTCTTTCAAGTCTGCTGGAGGAGAGCAGTCAGCTTTGCTCCTTCACTGTGCCTGCGAAGAGCAGCTGCACTCCCAGGWGCTCTCAGGAGTGGAGTGAGCTCTGCACAGGTGAAACCTATTGGCAGTTTCTGGGAGAGGTAAGCCTGGCTAAAGGATCATTGTATGCCAGTAAATAACTTCCAGGTGTTTCTCATTCACTGCTCAGTTTATGTGGCAGGATCCTTGGCTTACAATCTTTTGCAAGCAGAGTTTCTTCATGCTGGACTTAACCACTGGGCCAGGATTCCAAGTTGAAGTCACCACTGATATTAATTTTTTTTAATCTCAGTTCAAAATAGGAGAATGAGGAATGAGCAGAAAAKAATTGATTGAATGGGGAAAGATGTGGCCAAGTATGAGAGGGGAGTTTAGCTGCAGCATGCATGCAACAGTTAATAGCAGGGCAGCTCAAARATGGCTGCTGGTTTTCTCCAATATAAGAATTTGAGTCAGAGCCAYTATACAGACAAATATGAATGGGGCATTGCATTACAAAAAGCAAAATTGGCATTTTAATTCAATACTTTATTACACACATACAAAAAATTAATACAGAAGTCCTCAAAGCAAGTGTATACCAGCATTCCTTTCACAACTGAGATTACTAATTGATTTTTTATTAAAAACGTTACTAGTTAAAAAACACACAAAGAAATTGAGCTATCCTATGCATTTATTGTCATTAATCATGATTTCTCTCTGGTGACTGAAATAACAAACCAGATTCTTCTCAGTGCTACTCACTGAAGAGGCAACATGCACCAGCTGAAATGTAAGGAACTATTCCATTTAAAYTTAAGAGGGGAAAAAAAACCCTACTTCTTTGCTATGCAAGTGATCAAATACTATGCAGGTTGTGTAAAGAAAGTGTGGAGTCTTCATCCTTGGAGATATTCCCACCCAGGTCAGTCCTGGGCAGCCTGCTTGGATGACAGGGCTCTGAGCAGGGCAGGCTGTTGTACCACATGATCTCCAGTGGTCCCTTCCAACTTCTGCACTTCTGTGATGCCATATCCAAGTCAAATCTATCAAATCTAGACAACTTCCACTTCAACAGAAGGTGAACAAAGAGAGTAAAAGAAAACAGATCTGAAAGGCTGAGTTTATTGACTYTAAAACTCACAAAGTAGGCAGGCATCCATCAAACTGGATCCTTCCTTCTCTTCAGTCAGTGCCAGATTCTACAGGAGTTATCCTTGCTCCCTAGAAATRAGCACACATTGTGAAGGAATCATTTAGGTGTATTGCAAAGTCTATCCATTTTTGTCAATACCTACATCAACAGTGTACCCAGGAGACACATAAATATTTTTTTCTCCACAACTAGCAACAGGCAGCAGAATCTAGGGCAATATTTTTAGCTGAGATCATCCTGCATCCCATAACTAAAATGAAGGAAACCTGATCAGAGTTCAGTACCAAATACACAAAAGGTGTGCTCCCATTTAGAAACCTTTGCCTTTTGTTCATCCACACCTCCCTCATGGCATTGCATTGTGAGAAATGGATTAGTCACTGCTCTGGTGCTGCTGTATGCCCACTGGAGAGATGGGAGGGCATGCCCATGCCTTTGCACAAATTTGATCATGGCCACATTCTCTTAAATCTCAGTTCTAAAGTGAAGTTCTGGATATTTTTTACTATATTGTAAGTCACTGCTGGTACCTGCATTTAGCCCCAGGAAGGTTTTCAGATTATTTTTGTTTTGCCCTAGCTAGATTTCAGATACCTCCCAAAAAAAAAAAAAAAAAAAAAAAGGAAAGAAAATCAGAATACATGAATATGTGAATATGTTAGTTACCTGTGATGATTGTATCACCTTTGTAGTTAAAAGCACAGGAGAAGATCTCATCAGCATGACCCTCCAGTATCTGCAGGCAGTGCCCAGTAGCAGCATCCCAGAGCCGAGCAGTTTTATCAGAGCTGGCTGTGAGTATGCAAYTGCCTTTGGGGTTGAAACACACCTTTAACAAATACAGAAACGAGTTATGTCACTTAGCAAGTCATTATGCCTAGAGAAAGCAGCATATCAAAGTGATTGAAGCATGAAAATAGAGAGCAGCAAGTCTTGCATTCAGTTTTTTACCTAAAATCAAGGATAGTATTCCACTAGAGTCATGCTAGCAAAYTTCTGTGGTTGAAAATTTTGTGTATTTACAAAGGCCTTATATACCATGACCTTACTACAGGATCATAACTTCCAAACATCAAGCATGAAAATCAGAATTAGTAGCAAATGTAGCAGCTTCATTTAAATAAAAGTAAATTTATTCCAAATTGTAAACTTTATACATATTTTATAGAGTTCTACATTAAAWAATATGTATCTCTGCAGTATCAGAATCTGCACTGGAAACAATTAATTTTATAGTAAGTCTTCATATTTGTTAAACAATCACTGCCATAACTACATGKATTTCCAGACAATCAGGTACATTTTTTGAGCACTAACCAGACAATACCAGTTTATTATATAATTCAAAACCACTAATCACTGAGGACAAAATGTCTCCTCCCCAGAAATCCAATTTCTAAGTAATAAGCAGTCACATCTCCATAGAATATCTGGCCTTTTCCACATGCTCCCAGAGGAGCAGAGTCTCTCCTCCAGCACTGAAGTGATGCTGGTACTCARGCCCTGATGGAAGTTGTCTCTAACCCATCCTCTTGGCAGCARGGGTTCAGACTGTCCTCAGTGGGTCTACACTGAGTGTGAGATCCTGCAGTGACTTTAGGAACTGAGGAAAGACCAATCTTTCAGAACTTACTATTCTCAAAACGATTATACAGACTAATCAACAGAATGACAACATTTAAGTTTTGTTCATTAAGAACCATCCTAGATTCAAAATATTAATATTTCAATATCAAAATAAACCCAAAAAAAMCAGCACAAACATAGCACATTAGCTTGGAAGCTAGGAAGATTATCTATTTGAAAGAATAATGAAATGCTGCAAGCAATAAATAACAACATTTGAAAACTATGTACAATGTTGGAAGCAACTAAATGTATTTGGAACAGAACCTTGGTGTTCAAAATTGAGCCAGATAAGCAAAACACATGAGCACACTCCTCATGAACAAGTGATTCTTGAAATAGACTTTGTATTTCCAAATCCCTTACGCACGTTTGAAAATAAGATTCTGCATGTATTTTTCCACAGAAATATGGTTTATCTGTTCCATTCCATAAATCAAGTGTGCAGAGCAATGACAAAGTGTAAAGAGGAAACACATCTGGTAGAAACAAGGAATGGGGGTGATGGTAAAAGCCTTAGAGGCAACAGCCTTAAGATGTCAACAAGAGATTAAAAACCTGTTGCTTATCCTGTCAGAGAATGTGGGACTCCAATGGCAGAGTAACACAAGCACAGTTTAGGACAGGTCTGACARGAGCTCTGTTAACAATGATCACACAGAAAGAACACTTAAGAGAGCTCCTCCCCCTCTGCTCCCCTGTTCTTTACCAAGTGGGTGAGCAGACCCAACTGATAAAGTGCTTCAGGAAAAGGAAAGAGCTAAGGAAACAGCCATTGCAATGGCAGCAAAGCCAAGAGTCCCCCCCTGGAAGGGATGGACTTCAGTGGCTGCCACCATTCCAAGAAATCAAATGGTAATGACATGAGAGTACAGAGAGGTGGCTCCTGGAACCCACAGGAGCAGAACACCCAGTATTGTCTTAGCTCAGAAGTGGTGAATTGGTAAACAATCATTGTCTGATAGCTTTTAGCCAAAAGGAATGTTCTTCTAGTAAAGATAACTTCTTAGCCAGACCTGTCAATCTTAAAGAATGTAGTGCTATAATGATTAACAGTATTCCTGCATCATGGAATAGCAGGTGGACTGGATGTCACACAGTCAGATTAAAAAAAAAAGGTGCAAACCACACACAACTTACCTTTGAAATTTCATCTTCATGCCCTTCTAGCTTTGCAATGCACTGCTTTGTTCCTGCATCATAGACTCTTGCTGACCCTGTTGCAGTAGGAGCCATATGTGATTGTTAATGCACACATTGCAGTAAGAACATTTCAATAAGGTCAGAAGGAACTCATCCTCAGGTTTAATTTTGGAAGAAATAGAAGGCAAACTTCACAGAGTTTCCTCCAAGGGTAAAATATGTTAAAACGAATCTTTACTTCAGTTGGAAAAGACTGACTTCCTTTCCTAAGCAGAAATGGATTCTCCTGGAAAATTCCTAAAATACAAATACAGAGGTCCACACAGAACACGGCTTACTGAAGCCTGTTATTTCAGAATGGATGTACAATACATTTAGAAAGCTTTCATTATATTTCAGCTATTTAATTTAATATTCATTATATTTAATAAGATATTGATTAAATATCAGGAAACTTTTTACATTGTCTTTTGTCTTTAATATGGCAAGTACAGGAAAATAGATCCAAGTAGTCCTCCCCATGCAGTCTGTGTCCTGTTTCTGGAACTGTGTATCTAAAACTAATACAGTATTGTCATTATGCAGCATAATATAAATAACTGAGCAGGTGAATACAGAAAACTATTTATTGTGATTCCTAGACAAATAATATACATGCAAAACTTCTGCACACCAATAACAAAACAAAATTGCTTCTACAACTATCTCTTTGTTGTGTATTCTCTTGCTGTGCATTAGAAAAGCCTGCTAGCAAATCCACCAGTAAAATTCAAACTACATTTTTCATTTAAGCCTAAATCTGAGCCACCAAATCAACTCCCTCAAAAGCTATTTATGTATACATTTAAAAAGTATTTCCAGCCAGAAATGAAACATTTCCTTCCAAGTCTGAAGTTAAAGGGGAAAGACATGTGGAGTTGATTGATGTAGGAACCTAAGATCTTTGTCACTGGAGGAAACTTTTAAAGTTTAGTGCCCAATTTCTGTAATGCAACAAACAGTGCTTGATCTATAGCTTTGAATCAARCCCTCCTCTTCAGCAAGCTCCATTGAAAGCAGAGGCACAGGGGAGGGACAGAGGTGTGAGAAGAGGCAGCCCCGCACTCACCATCAGCAGAGGCCGTTGCGATGCGCTGCCCGGCGTAGTCAAAGCACACGTCCAGCACCTCCTGGCTGTGCCCTGCCAGCGTGGCCACGTGTGTCCCTGTCACAGCATTCCACAGCTGCACACACAAACAGGGCACTCACTGCTGCTCTGGGCTAATGCACTCTAGAGATCTCTAGCTGACTGATAAAGCAACTCGTAGGGGCCCTTTCTGCTGTTTGGCATGTAGTAACATGAAAGCTGAATACAAATCAATAATGAGACACTCTTAGAAGTCCTATACATTCTTTAGTTCAGTGTATTGATTAAACAAGACYTAATTAGACTTCACTGAAATAAGATTATAGGTTTTACGTTTAAATTCTCTAATTCATTGTATCTACTTGTACAATACATTGTATGTACTGTATTTAAAATAATGCTCCTCAATTTAAAAAATACACATTTTATATGTCAGGTAGCTGCATTCACTACTACTCAACCATCTTACCATGCATGTCTTGTCCATTGATCCAGTGACAATGAGAGAACAGTCCCAGTTGAACTGGGCACTGCTAATCTCTCCTCGGTGGCCWATTAAAGTATGTAACAACCTACCAAAAAAAAAAATTACATTTTTAGTGTGTATTTTTATATACACATATAAATTATAAGTTTAGGAAATGGTATAGTTAAYGTGTCAAGTCTTCACCCTTAAAGCAATGAAATGGAGTGGTGCAGTTAATTTAGGATTCTAGTAGTACATCAGTTCCATTTTCTATCTTTGGCAAAAAGAGGCAGTAAGGAATAAAATGGAAAATTCCTCCCTTCTCTTTCACAAATATTTTAGTGAATGTRTTCCCAGTGAAATGCAATGATTTTCAGTACCAGTGACAGATTCCTTGAATTCATCTACATGCTAAGCATATACAGCCAGTTTTTCCACATTACTCTCCCATTATCCTACTTCAATGAACTGTGAACAGTACATCTTTAAAACTCCATATAATCTAAACCTTTTATAAAATCCACTGAAGATCAAATGGAAGTTAATCAGGTACTTAATGTGAGCATGTTCCCAAAWAACAGGCAAATGACAGCCCAACTGAAATATGATTTCTAATCCTCATTAATCCTGAACTTCTTGCTGCACAGGACTGGCAATACAAGTCCCATTAAATTCTTCAGCTTTGTCTGATTTGAGAGGTTACAATTAGCCAATACTGCTTCGTAATAATTAATGGCCCATAAGGCAACAAAGCCTAAAAAAGATTAATTGAGATATACATGTATTAAAGGATCAGCAAATTGGGTTATTATCACAATGCTAATATYACTGCATCATTAATAGCAGCAGACTGTAAATAACAGATAAGCTACTGACTAGAAAAACAACTAAATGAGTTTAAGTGACTGAAATGTTTTTATTCATTGCATAAGATATATAAGGGTAGCTAAATTAATATATGTGCTAAATGAACAGCAAAGAAAATTTCCTGAGYATTTGAACTTGCTATGTATTTATAACAACAAAAACTTGATTCTGTTCTTAACATTTTACACAATTACTCCTTTTATTTTCTAACRCTGTAATTCACAGCGTGAATGGTGAGAAACAAGCACACAAAACCTCACCTCMAAGATTTTTGTAAATCCACATGAACCTGTCAACAGTAAATTATGAYTTGCTCACAGTCTTTCTGACTGCTACTCTCTATTATTCCTAAATGYATTCATGCCCAAGTGCCTTATGAAAGGCTGACTGCTGGCCTTGGAACAATTCTATTGCCCACCAGCTCATCAGCAGAGCTGCTAGACAGAACCTTCTCTTTCATATTCCTGGCATTGGCCCTGATGTAAAGTCCATATTGATTTCATAGAAAAAGCAATGCAACATGAAAATCCTCAGACTTTGATTACACTGTAGGCTCAGACAATAAGCTGGAAAAAGTTGTTTTCAAACAAAAATACTTGTGAGAACATCAGGCTGCAGGAARCTGAATTCAAAGGTCAATTTGCTGAATGTGTGTTGGTATCCAATAARCTCAAAGATTATAGCATCAAGCCTTAAATTATATACTATGTGYAAATAAATAACACAGCCTCACTTTTATATATATTTTCATTATCCCAAGATATCACTATACACACTTTCCTTTTATATATAAAATTCAGAGATATTCCCCTTGCCCTCACAAAAAAAGAAAAAAAAAAAGGCACAACCCCTGCAAACAAGATTGAATGGTTATCTTCATAAATTACTTTATCAGTAATCAGGGTGATCATTTTATTATTTTACTTACATTGACTTTCCCACTGAAAAAACAAGTGGATTTGTCAGTATTATACAAGTTCATATTTATCTGTTGCATTATTTTTGTTGGCATCTTAATYAAGAAATTTTGTTCTCTACAGTCAAAGGAGAACACATTTTAAATTTATATTGACAAAGGATGGTGGGAAGGAAAAATACACCCTCTGTAGTTTTTAAAGATAACATAACTAGAATAATTTTCTGTAACATAAAATACACTTTTTAGTATATATCCTAGACACCTTGCAAGTCATGAGTTTCCATGTTGATAAAATATATTCCTGTTTGGAGAATTCACCCGGAACAAGCACAGGATCTGTCCATTCTTCCTACCTCTTTAGTGCTCATAAGATAGAAATTTAAAACAAAGAATACATATAAAAGCATTTCATGAGCATCATTGCTTTTCAAAAAAATAAAGAGAACAGGAATAACAAATTGCAAAATGAAGGAACATATACTTTWAATTAAATACAAGCTCTGTAAGACGTAGCTCAACATTTTCTATTTAATTTGTCCCAAAATCATGCAAAGTAAAATTATATTTATTAGTGCTTTAGTACCTGGCAGTGCCAACATCCCATACTGCTACTGTATGGTCAAAGGAGCCAGTGATGATCCTGTCTCCAGTGGTATTGAAAGACAGAACAATAATTTCTGCTGAGTGCCCCTGAGAGAATTTTTTAAGAGGAGTATGAGAATACAAATTATCACATTTTAATTAATATAGTTTAATATGTAGTCTTTTTTCAGCACCATAATCCTTCCATAACTCATCACTATTTTATTTACTGTCTTGTTCAGTGTATCACAATTTTGACAGAAAGATCTACCCAACTGCGCAATAGTCAATATCCCAACAACTGCAAAAACTCAGGCACACCACTTACACAGGAAGCTTATTCACTATGTATGACTTAGGATTTATGTGAGGGAAATGCACTGAAGCAGCAGAGGCCAATCTGAGCCTGGGGAATGCCAGCAAGCCAYGCAGAGCAAAGAGAGATGACAATCTAGAGGTAACTGGATGGCTGTCCTCTGCTCATGTTTACCTCCTCCCCACAGAGAGCTCACAATTGACAGCAGACCAGCAGGTTTTAACAAGGCATGGAAGGGATTCTAATCTATAGCAGTAATGTCACTGCAATGAGAAAATCTGTCTTTTGATAGACAGGACTCATAAAACACCACAGCTTTCTCATTCCCTTCAAGTTTTCTTACTCTTTTTTGTAACTGCAGTCACTATGGGATCACCTGGTAAAAGAAACTGCAAGGTTTGAGACAGTTGAAATGGTTACACTGTCATCTATCTCAGCTGGAAAACTAAGACAGCTAGGAACACCTCTGAAAACATAAGGAATGCAAACATACATTTAAAGTGGCTACTTCTTCTCCTTTCTCTAGATCCCATAATTTGGCAGTGGTATCCATGCTTCCAGTTGCCAACAGTGTGCTCTGAGGATTAAATGATAAACATACCTGTAACGAGAATCATTGGATAGAAAAGGTCTGAAGGAGTCAATTTACATATATTTTCTAAAACAAATAAAGCAAGGGTAAGGATTCAAAACTTGCAGAATTCTTCCAACAACTCACTAGAACAGCAACAATAACTCTGGATAAGGACTCAAACCAAGTGGACTCCTTGCAAGCACATGCTTTGTTTTCTTTATTTCAAAATTCTCTTTGAAATCCTCCAATTACTGTCCAGTCTGACAGTCCTCCCTAGCACTGTCATTTGGTAGGTTTTCTCTGTTACTTGATGAGACTGGGGCAAAGATCATCCAGACAGTTCTGTGTACCCACAAAAACACTCTGCACTCTTACCCTATCAGGTGCCATTATCGATGTCATCTGCCAAGGGCATCGCCACAACATCATATTTAAGAAAAGGCAAGAACAAAAGCTCAACAACTACTTTAATTCATTTTTCACATTAAAAATCATGTAGTCATGCTCTCATTCTCTGTAATTATCCAGTGTGATTGCTCTGCAAATCAAGAATAGCAGGTGCCATGAAAAAAGGAAAACAGTAGCTGAGCTTTTTCATCCTGAGTAACTGTGGGCATGCCCTTGCCAGCACTGTATCAGATGCAATAATGGCCTTTCAGAAATAGGTCTGATTCAGAGAAACACATCATTTCCTGATGGCAATTATCTTCTTCTAATTACTTGTCAGCATAACTCATAACACTCCAGGTCTAATCTAACCCCTAAGAAGTCAGAAAAAATGGAGAGGCCTTTAAACAATTACCTGACTAATTTGTGGAAGCAAAATCACTGCAGCCTTTCTCAATAAGCAAATATGTTCTCCATTATAAGGGGTAATTTAAAGTATCCAGATATTCAAAAATCCACTGAARCAAACCCCAAATTCCAATATGATAAACCATCATTTTCTTGCTCCAGTTATGGCCTCTCAATCTACAATTAAATTCATTTTTTTTTCAAAAACAATTTACAGCAATATTTCACTGAACAGTGATTGTATAGCTATTTTTAAAAATCAAAAAAAAACCCCATTCATCATTAAAATGCAGAATTTTAGTGTCTTTGCCCTGATCTTTTTAACTGAAATTTATGCAYCAAGGTACTTGCTGTTGCTGATAGGGGTCCTAGTGCATGAGAGAGGAAACCAAGCATTTTTAAGCCTGAACTGTCTTCATTTCATAGATCTTTGACATTTCAGCATCCCACATATTCCCAGTTAACACACTTTACACTTCAGAAATTCATTCCTCTACAGCTCCAATTGGTTCTGTACATGAAGTACAGATCTCTGTGTGAAAGACAACACAAGCAATGATGTTCTTGTATATTTAGTTCTGCAAATAGGAGAGGCAATGCAAGATAGCTAAAAAACATGTGATATGTAATCAAACAAAAAAGATGTACAATAAACTGAAATTTCCAATTGCTGTGGTRTTTTTCAACGTTTTAACATTTAGCAAACAAGGGAAATTGGAACAAAGTAAAATTAAAAATATAATTTCACTGTGTATGAGGTTTTATATTCCATCTCAAGAACTGTCAGACTATCTTCCCTWGTAGTGCAGCAGTGTCAACAAGATTTGGATGTAGGAATAGATGTGCCACAATAACTGTGCCTTCCAGTGGGAGCTCACAGGGAGCTGCAACTCACAGTCATCAACGATGGTGTGAGGAAACAYAAAGGAGTAAGAAACACCCATCACTACTCACTATTTCTGCTCTATGTCCTCTGAAGGTATGATAACACTTTCCTGTTTCTGCACTCCACAGTTTGCAGGTTTTATCAAAAGATCCAGTGGCAATCTTGTCACTAAATAGAAAAAAAAATCCTATAATTTTTATGTAGGAAAACCCTCTGACTCCAGAGAAACAACACCCAGCCCTGGAAGCTCCCATGCACTTTGGTGCTCACTGCCACAGTGCAAGATCCTGCAGCAGGATTTCACAAACACAATTTACAGCAAGGCAAAAAATCAGCAGACACAGTGAGTTTCTAAGAGAGCTGCTGTGCCTATCTGTTAGCACAGGAGTGTTCATAACTGAGGACTGACCCACTTTAGGGATGATGATGTGCTGCACTTACAGAGTAATTAAGGAGTTATATCATTTCATCAGATAACATCTGTTTATCAGTAATTATAAATGCAGTTCACCCAAATTTCAGAAGTTGGAACTCTACTCCCATTGAAGTTAGTGGAAGTGTTGTGACAACACTTAGAACAAGACTAAAGTGAAGTATCCAGAAAATGTACCAAGGAGCAGTGCATCAAAACCTAAAGATTAGTAGAAAAAAGGGGTTTTTAATCAAATTTTAATACAGAAGTACTTCAAAGTTCTCATCATTTTTGTCTTGCTGTATGTTGCTTCTCCAGTTTTATGTTACAGTCTATTTAAAAAAAAGAACTTTTCAAAGATTTTTGTCATTAGTTTCACCAAGCTGTATAAATGAACTTCCTTAAATACTTTTCTAAAGTAAAGAATAATATCAGAATATAAGACATTGACAGAGCAGGGTCTAAGTTTTCCTTTTCACATAGAAGAAAGACATGAAGTTTCAAATAGTATAAGAACAAATCTTTTAACATTTATTTCTGATATTAATAGTGTATTGATCAACTGATAAACAGGACATCCAACAGTAATGTGATTCAATAGAAAAATAAGAATGAATTTATCTTACTTTACAGAAAACAATGGTTTTTTCACACATGACAGCTTCTTCAGGAAGCAAATGACAGTGAAACTTCAGTAGCTAACATGTCATTCCCTACACCTAACAGGTGGCAATTCCGACCTAGGGCAAATAATTACTGCAGAAAACAAATGGTGCAAAAATTAATATCTGAYGTTCACACAGCAGCACCTTGTGGATTTTACAAAAATTACTCAAAAGCTGTGACATCTCTAAATCATGTCCTAAATAATACAGAATTTGTAATGGCAACTGGAGAAATCAACTTCTTTCTCCTTAACTGAAGCAACACAGATTGTCAGAAGTACTTATATCTCACACCACATACAACTACACGGAGGCAGAACTGAATTATTAACATTCAGAACACAATTTGGTCATGCAGGTATTACTGAAATAAAGTATGTTTCRATATATTTAACAGACTCATTTAGATTTTTTTCAAGACTGTATACCTAATTAAATTTTTGGTTAAAATTTCAAAATTTAATTTTAAAAAATGGTTGCAGAAAACATGTTTGAATGGACCTCTTCTACAAATCCAGTGATTAGCTATAGCTGAACTCTAAAAACTCAGAAGCTGAACTCTCTCAATTTGAAATAGTCTATTCTTTGTTRGAGTATTTGCAAAATAACAGTATTAGCAATGATGAAGCATCTCAGAGGAAATTCACTTACCCATAGGGGTTATTGAAAGCTATTGCATAGACAACATTTCTGTGTCCCTCCAGCGAATGCAGCTCCTCTCCCGATGCTGTGTCCCACAGCTTGCAGGTYCTATCATAGCTTCCTGTGATAAAGCTGAAGCAAAGAGAAATTCATCTCTGAATACACCAAATTTGTAAGTGCACAGCCAAATTATTTATTTCCACAGATTTTAGTTAGCATTGTTTCAGACTCTAAATCTCCTCTTTCTTGCAAAAATATAGATTTATGACCACAGAGGTTCCTTTTCTTCTTTCTTTTTAACATCTTATTCAGAAAAACACTTTTTTCTAATCTTTAATGTATTTCAACTAGAAAGTATACTGCTGCTTCCAAGACATGAAGGAAAAAATGATAAGACATAAGTCCACAGTGAAATCAATTAACATAAAAGCTACACTTTCACTACAGTGAAACTCCCAAATGAGTTTATGTCAAAGACTCATTTAGCTTTAGCAATATTTAGTTTATTGCCATAAAGGTGCTTCTTTCTGTAATATGTCAACTGTCAACAGAGTATGGCTGTGGAAGAAAACATTTCATAAACTGAATCTCACCTGCTACTTTTTTGTATCTCCCACTGGTTTTCTCAGAGGCCTGAAATATAATCTCCAATTATGCCTGAAGCTGCTTCTAAGGAGCAGAGCTGAATTCTTTTTGCAGCAAGGTAAGAAAGAGCACTGAAGTTTCCTTACCATTTAATTTACAAGTACCAAAGTTCAATTAATGATGACATACTTTGGCTTTGAAAGCAACTTACCGGGAGCCAGATTTGTTAAATGCCACRTTAGTCAGAGGCAATATGTGTGTTCTAAGCACCTGAAACAGAAGTGGGGGCAGTGAGAGGAAAAACATTGGATGCTAACAAAATAAACAAAATCGCTCAAAATATTCAACAGATTAATGTTTTCTCCTCCTCCTATTAGAGRAGAAGAAATCCCACATCAGTCATCAGGTTATCACTGAAGATGTTATATAGTATGGATTTCAATTTTATACTTTATTTGAATGAACTGGGTTTTTTCCTGTGYTTGCATTTTCTTCACTTTCTCCAGCAAAGCAACCCTAGACCAGAGCTGAATGGGCAGAACAAAAGAGGAGACCATGACTGTAAGATTAATTTAGATTATCTTTTACTGATAAAAGAAATCCCCACTAATATTAACTTAGCCAGTGAACCAAGAAATTCAGTTAAATTTGAGACTTTGTTATACAGAACAGGAAGAAGAGATATCAGCTACAGCTCTGTCCTATGAGGTCATGACAAGGTGTGCAAAATCATAACAAAGACTCAGCAAGACAAAATTCCAAGACAGAATTTCAACTTGAATGTCTGCACATACTGTGCAGGTTGTGGAGAGCACTCTTCTCTAACAGTGCTTTAATCAGATAATATAGGATCATTCACATGAATGAGCCCATCAACATAACACATACTGAGGTTTATTTATCACAGAGATGAAAACAGTTTCAGATACTGCACTGAAAGWCACCATGCCATGATACTTCAAAAAGAACCCAAAAAATATAATCTGGTTGGTGTTTGAATAAATTGGCTGCTGTTAAACATGATTTGCACTTGAACAATTTCAACAATTACAAGCTGCCCTCTCCTCAAGTCTAAAGCATAATAAAAGCATAAACTGGGAAATCCCAGCAATTGCTGACAGTGAAGTAAAGGGGTGTTAAAAATACCCCAATGGTTCACTAGGTCTTCTCTGCAGTGTAAGAATGAACTGTTTATGAACAGTGAGATTCAATCACTGACATATTACCAGAGCTTCAACTTCTTTTTCTTATCTCAGATTTTCCAAGCTGCCTGTCTCCAAAAGGAAAATGAGAAAGACCCACAGATTTTCTACTCAGAAGAGTAGAGACTCATCAAAATGGAAATAACAATTGATAAGTGAAGGACTGAGAGGGAGAGAGAAGCAGAAAGTGTATTTTATGTTATAAAAACAGCAATTTCTGCTCTCTAGAGAAAGCAACACAAGTTGTACTTTCAGCTACAGAAGTGGGAATGAGCAGTCAAGATGTGGAAATGACAAAAATACTGTGTTTTTTAAAAAGAGCCACAATATCCATCTGCATATGAGAATCAATAATTATGGAAATTTATGGAAATCTCACCCATAACATTTTTAGGACTACATGCAGGCAGCTCTGAACAACAAAGGTATTTTGAAATTATGAAAAAAGGGAGGAAAAGGAGATGGGTTTTTATGCAATTTCAGATTATGAGACTAATTCTGTTCTTCCAATGCCCARTGCTGCAGTTACTTCACCCACAGAACTCTGAGCCAGCAAGAACTGCCTGTGCAAATCATACAATAATCAAACCCTAAGGCAATATTAGAAAAAATATACCTCAGTTCTGCAAAACCTGCTACAGCTGTAGCTAAGATAAAAATCAGCAAATCACTAGAGCATCCCATGCCATGGAATAGTTTAAAACCTGAGAAATTGCTACAAAAGCTCATTTCTCTGCAGGGTGCCTAGCACACCACCATCTCCACAATTACTGGAAATAACAAGAAGATGAGTTTATATACTTGTTTCAGATTAAGCTCCAGTGCAACAGGAATAAAAGTCATTCATTCCCAAACAATGCACACATGGAACATTCTTTTCAGGGAAAAGAAAAGAAAATCTCACTCCCACCCATCTCTTCTATTTTATTAGTATCTCAGAAGGGCCTRGTACTCGTGTTTCTTTTAGAAGCCTTAAATGAAACAGAAACATCAAAAAAGTTCTTTTCCCATACTTCTAACCACTCCTGAGTGAAGGAAATAAGCCAGCACTGATTGGATTTGCCTGCTTCTATTATTTCCAAATACAGAAGCTCAGGCACAGCACTACACCCAACAATGAACAAATACATTATTTACACTCAAGTTTGAACAAGCATTTGAAGATTTGTCAGTCTCTGTGATGAACAAACAATTTTTAAAGCCTTTGAATAGCAAGGCATTATCTCAGTTGAGAGCATAACTTGGAGGAGRAACKTTTTAAATTTAAGATGCCTTGCTACAAARCTGTTTTCAAGGTTAAATACATGTATCTTTGCAGAATTCACCCAGATGAATATTGTCGGTCAAAAGAACCAAAGTGATACCTGTATATGTAAGGGTTTTTTTTTGCTGAACAAACCAACACAAAACTTCTGCTTTTACTCTTTTAATTTAAGGTAACAATAAACACCATAGCACTGACCAACATTCTTTAACAGCTACACATTACCACCTGCTGACACAATAAAGATATAATGTTTTACCATGTAAGACTGTAGCATGCAATCTCTGGAGAAARTTTCATTTCCACAATTAAACATGGTAAAGCCTATTCTCTTTTGACAGACTCAATCCTGGATTTGGAGCTCTGAAAGGTCTCTGCAATCATTGTTCTTAAAAATCCTATTTATGYGAAATAATATTTCAAGCACTGTCTRTAAGCCAAAGATCAATTTATCAACATTCAAAGATAATAGTAATGACAGAAATAATGAAAACCAGGATTTKTAATGACAACTGCATGGAGCATAAAATCCCATAAAATAACAGCATAWATTCCACAATTTTCACAAAATGAAAAACAAGTAGACACGTGTATGAAAATATTTTGGTGCTTTCCCAACAGCTAATTTACTTGGGGCCTATTTATGGGTTTTGTTTAAATGTAACTATGGGAGTTGCTGCCCACAAACTCTAATTTGACAAACAAAAGATTGATTTCTCTCTCCAAAACACACCCTAATGCATGATCCTGTGTGAACAATGTCTAGGAACAGTTATACCACCTTTTGGGGGAATTCCTGGCAGAAAAACCAGGCCAGACCCAGTTACTTTAAAAGTTCAGAGAGGATTGAAAAGTGCCAAGAAATCAGTAAACACAGCACAACACACAGCAGTAAAAACATACTCACAGTATCACAACTCAAACCCCCCCAAATGCCCCAAATTATTTTAAAGATGCCTCTGACCTTAAAAAGAGAGAATTTGTGATTCTGTTTTTCCCCTAGCTTCTCCTGCAATCTTTGTATTAGATATATGACATGTTCCAAGCAGGAAGCTGTGATGAGAGGTTCTCTTTTTTGCATTTCTTCTACTAAGGCTGTAACATCTGTGCTGATTATGAAAAAAGAATTAAAACAAGAAATACCCCAAACACAAACACAAACCACATTCCCTCCTCTGGTAAGGATTATTAATTTAAACCCAAGAATATTATTTACTTGCAGAGAAACTGAAGTAAACAATTAAATGTTAAGCATTTATCTCATTCTGTAAAGGCCTAAAGAAATAAGGATAAATCCTTGTTGGTTTTTATACTTCCTTCCCTCTCTTACTGAAGTACAGTAAAATTCCACCTTTAAAAATTGTAGCTTGGCAAGAAATTTATCTTTTCAAAAGATTTCCATTGTGGATCAGGCATGGGAGATGTGTGTCCCAAACTGTCAGTTTAAATACCTGAATTAAACTGGAATTTCATAAATTCCAAACAAATTGCCCATGGGGTAGTAACAAGATAAATTATATAGTCTTAAACTCATCTCTACCTGTGCCTCCAGAAATCTCTGGCTGTTTCTAAAACTCTTAGTTGTGACAGTAACTCCCACATGGCCCAGTACACTGCTGTCCCTGGAGCCCCCAGCGAGGGCGTCACAGCTGGGCTGTGGAACTGCATCATCTTCCCATGTCACCAGATAACTACTGATTTCTGGCTTTCTGTGACAAACTAAGRGTTCACAATAGCCAGCAGTCAAATCACAACACACTCTTAAAATCTGTTCAGCAAGAAAGCCAAGCATTTCTCTTAGTATGGGAATTATTTGAGTCTAAAGGGGATTTTCTGCCTCTGTCTTCTAAATGGGAGCCACTACATCCCATAAATTAGTATCCTGTCAGTGTTTATACTGTTCAGTAACACCAGATAACTTATTTCTTTCACAAAGAGACTTGACAGGTTTTACCCACAGCACTTCACTGGACAGTCCCAGGTAGACAAAACTTAGTGATTTTTAAACTGGGATTTTTCATCCTGCATACCCAGCTTACACTGTCTACTGACTTGGGCTTACATGCAAGGCCTCTTCCATATCAATGTTGGCATTAAGACAATCATATTAATTCATGTCCTTCTGCCTAATAAACTCCATGGATTTGGGCAACTTMATTTAATGGTGGTACTTTGTTATTTTTCTGAAGCCCTTCCTACCAGAGCTGGCTGAGTAGAGCACACAGGCTCTATGTAATRGCTGATCTCAATTATGTCCAATACAGTCAAATAGAGTTATACATTAACAGGTTATGAAAAGTTAGAGAGTGCTTTTATCTGAAGTATTATCATACTTACTCAGGTCTAAGATGAAGCAGATCTATTGATCTGGTCTTTGACTCACCACCTTCTACATATTCCAAAATAATTCCTTTAAAAACAAGTGGCAAACAGATCATAATYAGAATTCTGGAGTTTCATAACATGCACTGTAGACAGCAGCACTTCCACTTTTATAGCTCCACTGACTTCAGGAGACCCGGTTCCAGTTCTTGGAGCTGGAAGGAGGTTAGCTGTTCTTGCTGAGAGTAAGCATGGTCATGAACAACTCTGATGTGCTTATATGAAAAAAAGATATTAAACAATATTATTTCTGAGTTTTTTCTATTCTGGAAATGAACAAGCTCTTTTTTCCAACAGCTTTTTGCATCATTTCACCAGCAGTAATTTCAAAGAAGCTGTCCTGAAAATACTTGCCATAAGCTGGTGTTCCAAGAAGCCTGGAAAACATGTTTTACAAAATCAGTTATATTTATTCTAGAGTTTGCCAATGTTTGAGTGCAGAAATGTATCAAAAATCATRCCACTTTACATTTTCAGTTTGCTCTGGCACCTCTGCAACTTTCACTGCACTGGAGTATTAAAATGTTTAACCACATGGCTTTCTGTTTTGAAACAGCTGATAAAGGACTCGGCTTCTCCTTGATTTTCTGTGGGAAAGGATAATTTAGATGAACTTCTGTGTCATTCTGCATTTTATGAAGTTCATACAGAAAGTATTTAATTTTGAAGGAAGATCCTTTTTTCCAACACACTTCCTGAGCTGGCCATCTCCAGCTTGTTTCACTTCTGAAATTTCATTGAGTCACCTGAGCACAGGATACACCATGACAGTCYGGCAGCACTGCTTTTCAAAGCATGGCTCTGCTCAGGAAATTCATAAATCAAGGACAAAAAAAAAGAATTAATGTCAGCTGGGTTGGAAAAGGCCTCTAAGATCATTAAGTCCAACCCATGACCAAACACCACCTTGTCAACCAAACCCTGGCACTGAGTGCCAGTCCTTGATGATGACTCCACCACCTCCCTGGGCAGCCCTTTCCAACGTTTGATCACGTTTCTGTGAAGAATTTCTTCCTAATAYCCAATCTAAACCTCTAAAGAGCTAAAGACTGTCCTGTCATCCTCTCACTGCCTGCCTGGCAGAAGAGACCGACCCTCGCCTGACTCCAACCTCCTTTCAGGCAGCTGTAGAGAACGGCAACTTTTTTTGCTAGACAGCCATTTAAAAACACAACTATTTTTTTTTTTCCGTGTCAGCTACAGTCAGTGTTGACTTTTTAAACTCCTTACTGTGATGCGAGTAAGACCGCCTTGACTTTGCAGYAAGTCACCAATTACRGCCGCGATGGGCGATGAGCCGTGTCCAGCCGCGGCTTCTCAGCAGCACCGGGACAAACCCCGGCCGCTCCGCTCGGCCGGCGGCAGGTGCGCCACGGAGCCGCCGGGCCGTGCCCAGCCCCTGCCGGGCTGAGGGGACCCGCCATGGCGGGCGGTCCGGACGCCCCGCAGGGCCCCGCCGCACACCCGCCCCCATGCCCTCAGCCCCGGCACAGCCGCCGGCAGCACCCTAACCCCGCCGACCGCCCCGCTCCGCACCCGGCGGGAAGTAGCGCAGCAGCAGCCGCCTCAGCGCCATCGCCGCCACCGCCGGCCCGGCCCCGCGCGTCCGCCCGCAGCCATGGCAACGGCCCGCGGGCGCATGCGCGGCTCCGGCCGCGGCGCTGAGGGCCGCCATGACTCTGAGGGGCGCGGGGCTGAGGGCTGACGGCTGCCATGGCGCTGTGCAGCCGGGCCAGCCCCGGTCAGCGCTGCCGCCGCGGTGCTGGCACTGCACCTTCCATACAGGGCTGCGAGGGCTTCTGCACTGCGCCACGGAAAGGAGAGAAGCGGACCTAGAAAGGGCGCTAAAAATATATATAAAATATATAAAATTCGGAGTGCCAAAGAGCCAGTAGTAACGGCTTAGCAAATGCAGGAAAGCTTTTTGGAAAGCGAATAGTTACTAAGGAGAGAGGGCAAAGATTAATTAAATTTAAAGAAAACCACCAAGAAAAACCGAATCAGTTTAATTTCYTGAAAGAGATACTCAGGACTGAAGCACAACCATGAAARTACARTTTAGAATCATAGAATCATTAAGGTTGGAAAAGGCCTTTCAATAGAGACCAMCCATTAACCCAGCACCACCATGGTCAACACTAAACCACGTCCCCAMGGGCCACACGCCTTCAGAACACTGCCAGGAATGGYGATTCCACCAATTCCCTGAGCRCTTCTTAATATCCAGTCTAAGCCATCCCCTGGCACARCTTGAGGCCATTTCCTCTCTCCTGTCACTTGTTACCYGGGAGAAGAGACCCACCCCGMCTGGCTGCRCCCTCCTTTCGGRGAGCTGGGAAGTGATCRTGTCCCCCAGCCTCCTTCTCCCCWGMTAAACAGCCCCAGCTGCTCCTCACAGCCYTGTGCTCCASACMYTGCACCARTTTCACTGCCTTTCTCTGGATGGCTATTTCATCAGAAGAAAAAATGTTATTGGAAAGATACAACCAACATGGAATCATTAGAAGATAATGCATTAATAGCACAAAAAAATTGAGTCAAGCTTTATGCTGAAATGGCGGTAGAGCATCAATAGGGGGAAGCAGTAAATACATTCTCATTTGGCCGATCTCATASCCCACATTGTTGACAATGGATCAATACAAGACAGTCCCAGTCARTGTTTAACAATACGTGACTTTTCCAAAAACACCCATATGGCTCCCTACAGCTTCACTTTGAAGATMTTCCTTTGCTTTTTGAAAGCCAGGAAATAAAATACAATGGCCAATTCCAGACTTACTTCAGAACCCGGCTAGGGGACAAAGGGGTCTCTGAGTTTTTCATTCTCATGTGTTTGTTTTAAGTCTTTTGTCTTGTTTGGATGTGAAAGTTTTGAGGCAGATAAGAAATATTTTTATTGAAAACAATCSAAACAGTTTTCCAACTGAACTGACTTAGTTGGACCAACCCTATTCAAAAATAACTTTTTTGAACAACCCCAAATCTTGGTGGTCTCCAGTTTCTTAACAACGTTTCGTATTTGTTTAGCATAATATTTATCCACCCAGATTCTAAATTCAGAATATAAATATTTTTCTGTTCTTTTAACTTAAATGTCATGAATAAACAACATTGGCATGGACACTGCTTTTTACCATAAAACTTAATTTGTTCATCATAAAGACAGATTCATGCAGCCTTTCTGGTACCTTCAGTATTACTTTACACCAACTGGAAGTACTGCATTTAATTGTTTTAGACATTAAACAAAAACAGTCAAAACAGGGGAGGGAAGTGGAAATACTGCAAGGCTCCATGACATCAATACCTGGTGATCAATACATTTTCCCCTCACTCTCTTGCTCTAAATGTTCTGAGCACAGACACAGGTAGGATTACCTGAGGAGGCTTTAGGCAGAAAAAGGGAAAACTGGAAGGAAGTGCTATTCCATTGCTACTTGAAGACTAGATAAGAGGGTTAGCAGACTGAGCTCTGTCCATCCCATTMAACTTCGACTGTTAAGGAGAAATGCAACTTTTCTTCAAGTTCATGGAAAGAAGCAACTAGTGCATACTTTCAGAAAGAATATTTTTAGACTGCTGGGGCAAAATTGTTACCCTCCTATTTAAGTGTCTAAAGAGTGCACACAGCATCTGAGTCACAAAAGGCCAGCTTCAAAGAGTGCACACTGTAGGAAGTTCAAAAATGTCTACACTGGAAAGAAAAATTAAATGCTGAGACGTCCAGGATGAGATAATCAGCTTTTATGTATGGAGATCAAAACTATTGATGATATCAGCCTGGAAAGATAATTTATATATCAGTTGCTCCCTGTGCATTTTTTGCTTATGAYAGCAGCTTCCAGGAAAGGCAGAAAGTTAAGATACTTTAAAACTCATTGGTCTGTATTCAAGAGGCTTTGAAAGGCTTCAGTGTAGATTTATCTACAGTGCTGAAGGGAACTCTGTCAGACAATGTGAAGCAAAATCAGTGCAGCTACAATGAAGAGCTTCCTTTGGAGAACCCTGGGTTCTTCCTGTCAATTCAGGTTCTGAAAAATCCTCCCTGGAGCCAATGCACCATCCTAAGGATAAGACAAAGAAAGTGTTTMTGACTCAAACACGCTTGCAGAGGAGAGTGGGGTTTAGGTTTCCTTCTTTAAAGTTGCATCATGACCCACTTGTTCTGAAGTAGGTCAGCCTGTGGTGCTCTGAACTCAGTGAGAAAGGCCAGCCCAAGAGTAGTCTGAGTTGAGGGAAAGATGAAGAAAGCCACTTCCTATTTCTGTTACGCCAGTTGTGGGTGAAGTGCATTCTTACTAAGGGGAGTTTTTGTGTGCTGTCCTTTCTCATAATAGTCAGGTCTGCAGAATGCAGAAGAACTGTTCTYTCATAGTTCCTTGTTCCTGCTTGGTGAATTAAACAGATTTGCATTACTTTTTCTCCCAAGGTTATTTTATTCTGTCATACTCTGCTTCCTCTTGCCCAAACAGACTCAGTGCATTACTAGAGCTCCTTCTCACTTCTGGTCTGTTATTTCCAATGCTAATCATGACACCACAGCCATGAAAAAATGCTAAAACTATTAGTTATATAAGGGACATTATGTTCTGGGAGTTTGCCCTTTGTTATGTAAGRRCTGTTCTAGGAGAAAGTGRCAGTGTGTYGAAGAAGMRTGTTCTCTTTCCCAAGGATTTGGTTTCCTCTTTGCATTGCTGTTTTCATTCTAATATCTAAAACTAAAAAAAATAAATTAAGAGTTGCAATTTGCCAAGGAAGTGTGTTACCCACAAATTTCTGTTCACACTAAGAGCTGCTTGTGATGTTCACCTACAGTGAGATAATAACAAGTAGCAGAAAGAAACAGTAGTTCTCTTCCTTACTCTTCCATTTTCCATCTCTAACAAACTGCTTGCGTATTCCATGTAGTCAGGGAATTCCATACATCCTCACGTGCTTCAGTCAAATTTTCACTTTTCACTGAAACAAATTCTTCCTTGCTGTCCACTTTTTATGACTTTCCTCTTAACCTTGCCAAGTTTATGAGTAGACCTGACAACAAAAAAATCCTCAGTGCAAAAACCCCAATGAGATATATTTGTCTTACCGCTTCTGAGAAGAACTMAAAAATGCCTTTAATCCTTTTTTCCATGGCCCAGACCTTGGGGGCTGAAGACCTTTAGGTTGAGCTCTGCATCATCCCACCAAGACAGCGAAGCTGAGGGTGTCGGGTAATAACGCAAGTATTCTGCGGTCACTGAGTTTTCCAGATGCACCCTGTGAGGAAAAGAGAGGAGCTCTTCTACATATACATAATGCACAACTAGGTCAAACCATGAGTCAGGAGGCAGAAAAAACTCCTGACAAATAACAAGATTTCTAGTAAGTCTGCAATAGAACTGGAAAATATAAGTAGTGGAAGCCACTTTGTTTTAGAAAACACGACTTCGCTGAAGTAGAAGTGTGCTCATCTCACCAGTTGGTAATGAATTTTTTTTTAAAGCCTAAGTAACTTAATTTGTGATTTCATATTTATTATCTATAATTCTGAAATTTATTAAGCATTTCACTTAAGCAGGTTTTTTCCATATCTGTTTCAAGGCCAAGTTGGTTGGGGTTGGATGGGTCTTTGAGCAGCTTGGTCTAGTGGAAGGTGTCCCTGCCCATGTCAGGAGGGTTGAAACTGGATGGTCTTTAAGGTCCCTTCCAACCCAAACCATTCTATGATTCTATATTCCTTCATTAAGTGTGGTAGTCCTACTACCTTCTTTACTATCATTTTGATGTTCTTTGTATGGATGTGCAAGACAAGGTGCATGTACATCAACTGTTAATTGTAATTAGTAGTAATACAGCACTACCCACTTTCATATTCATGAATCATTTYTGCCTACTTTTGTACCAGTTTGGGGAATGCTATAGGGTGAGCAAGTCTTTGAGAGTTGCGGATATCTCAGATATCTGAAATTTGCATTGTCTCTGAAAGACGTTTTGACCATTTATTCCTAGTCWTAACAATGTGAAACATTCAGATGCTCAAGGAACACACAATCATCTTTTTGAAACAGCTCTATTAAATGTACATTTGGCTATATGTCTCTATTTGGACATATAGCCAAAACATTATTATTTTTCAGATATGCATTACAAACTTTTATGTGAGCATTTTGATTTGCATTCCCTAAACACAGCTGTAKAACAATTCCTGTTCATAAATGAGATACAGTTCATACATGAGTGAACAATTGAAGTCAATCTATACACTGACCACTCTGATTTACCTGCCATATTAAATTTGTCATTCTCAATTTCCCATTTGCCTAATTTGAATGTTTATGGAATTACCACTGGCTTTGTGCCTGACCAATGATATTGCAAGGCTATTGAGCTACTAGTTTAACACTGTGATTGATAATTTCATTGCCAGTTGGACCACTTACTTGACCCCATCTCTACTGGCACACTCTAATCTGATGGCTTGATCAGTCAGTGCATAGCTGTCTGCTCCCCCACAAGTCTGAGGCTGTAGCTCCYAACAGATTTTAATGTTTCTCTGCCCTTGGTACCTAATGATGTTGTCTGCTGGCACCTCCAAATTTGTGTAAATCAATTCTTGGCACAGAGCTTATCCCCTTGCAAGTAAAGGTCCTTCAAAAACAATRTATGTTTTGATTAAATTTTATTATCCAAAAGATATAGAAGAGTCAAGTACTTGTTGTACTAGACCATCCTACTCATAAAATCTCTGCCTACACGGAAGTGTTTTGCCTTGGGCTTGTGGGCATGTGGCCAGGAGAGAAAACAGTTAGAGTCACAGTACCTGAAGTTTGGCTAAGAAATTAAAAATATTTTGTGCTCTGTGTTAAGCACTTTGGTACATGCCTAAGCTAACCATGGATCCCCAACTGCGCTATTTCAATGTTTCATATTTCCTGAGTTGCCTTATCTTGTAGCTGTCTATTAAATGGATCCTATAATTCAGGTTTTCTCATCAGGAAGCCCAAGTGGGCCCAGATGGGCCACCCTGCTCCATTTCCCTGCACCCTTTTCCAGAAGCTTGTTTGTTTGTTTGTTCATTTGTTTCTCTCTCCCTCCTTATCATGGGCATGCATCTTACCCACGTGCCATCTAACAGAAAKCATATCTGATATTACAGCTTCCCCTGTGTGTCCTCTCTTGCACTGTGACAGAGACAGCTAATGACAGCCTGGGTGTGCTGAACTGTCTCCAAAGGCCATGAGTCATTCCATCCCTCTCCTGTAGTAAAGTCAAGGGAAAAAACCCTATAAACCAAACAGATAGGAAAAACATAAACATCTTCAACATCAGCTAGAACAGACACYATTTTCACTGAAAAAGGGGCTCAAGATCATAATTCCTGATAACTGGAAGTAGATACAAAGAGAGTGAAAAAATTAAGAGAGTTTTCAGTTTAAAGTCAGGGAACAGGAAAATTTCAGGAACGTGRAAATGTAAATGCAGGAGCTTACAAGTAAAATTATTACTTTATTTTGGGGGTATAAATGAAGTCATGGAAGCAAAACTATAGAAATACTGTTGTAAATTTAAAAACAAAACCTAAAAATAGTATTTTAGTCTCTGCTTTTCCTGTGGCATATTTGCTTTTTACCCATACAGCATTCAAAATTTCAAGTGCTGCTTTTACATTTAATACGCATTTTGTATTGCATAATCTTTAAATAGTGCTAGAAATTCAAGAAAGCTAAAACACTACTAAATGAGTGCCTGGGTTTATTTGTAGTGGTAGGTCTATGAGTAATACTCTATGGATAATGTACAGTAGCAGCCACAGGACTGCAGCTATTGTATATCACATTTAAATGTTCTAACACCAGCTCTAGGAGGGCTTTGGCTGGAAGCTGTCTGCACCTGACAGCACAGAAAAAACAAACAGAGAATTCAAAAGTCTTTATAGACTTAGGACTGCAGCACTGCTCAGTCAAGGCTGACACTCCCAGAAAACAGCAACCACAAGATCATGGGAACATAAATCATAGTTTTAATTTATGTACAGTCATACAGCTATAATTGCTTAGTATACTTAGGATGCACAATGCAGTGGGTTTGTTCTTAAGACTAAAAGCTTCTTTCATGATTCATTTTTTGGCAAAGGATGTTGCCTGTAGCCTGATATTTGGAGCTATTAAGACTGCCAGGGTGTAACACAGCTGAACTCRGCATACAGAGGGTTTGTTACAATCGATCCATTTTGGTTGTTTTGATGTTTATCCAGCTGGGATAGATGCCATTAGAATCAAGTGACAGTGTCAYAGGCTCAAAGCCCTTTGCAGTTCTTGAGTTCCCCAATTCAATTCTCAACAAAATTGCAGCTGAATGGTGCATTCCAGTTCATCAGGAGTGAATTTRGGCTGCACATGGGCTTGCTGGTAATTATCCACATCCCTCTGGAGGGGCTAAAGTGTCACTGTCACTAAGCACACCCAGTCAAGCTTGGGTTTCAGATATACTTGMAAGCTGTGCACTGCAGGACAAGGCCATTCACCCATTGATATTCCCTACAAAAATCCCTGACCATGCAATGCTAAGTTATTTTGTTGATTTGTGATAGAGTGTGATTTAAAAAAAAATAAACATTAGTAAATCTGATTATGATTCCATATGCAGACAGGAATTTTTCTGTCAAAGGTCCTAACACAACAAAAGGCTGCAATTCCTGACTTGGAAAGGTGTGAGATTGCTTTATGGCTAAAAAAAAATTAAAAAGAAACAAAAAAAATATTTAAAAAAAACAACAAAAAACACACAGAAAGAATAGACACAAACAGGAGTCAACAGTAGCACAAGAATCACTGAGCACTGATTTTAATACAGAGAAAGCAAGGCACTTTGAAACAGAAATATACAGTACCCAGAGTTTGAAGGGAAAGCTCTCACAACTACTTCCCAAATATCCAAGCTATATAAAAAAGCATTTTGTAAGAAAAAAAATATTTTGGTTTTTTAAACATTTTGTAAATGTGAGAAAAAAGCCTCCAAATGACCATTATTTAATTCTGCATCTCAGATTATTCAACAAAATTGCATAGGCTGAATTAGGAGCCGAAGGCCAAAGATAGAGAGGAGGCAGAAACTCACCTACTCACATACAGAACAGTCCYACCAAAGCAATCAGGATTCAGGTTTTTCTAGAAAGGGTCATGATTTACAGAGCTATCAGAACTTCTAACTGACCAGTTAAGGTTACATACAAAAATTTCCCTCTGATCTGATGGTTTTGGAGTCCCAGCATTCAGTTATAATACCTGTTTGTATCCCCAGGGAGGATCCTGAGGATCCTTTCCTACCAGTAAGAAAATGACCATAACAATTTCTGATTTTGAGCATAGAAACCAACATTTTCAATATATTTTTTCCCTAAGGGGTTGTTTATTAAAAAAAAATTTCAACCAGAATAAGAGGAACTAAAAAGAAATCCCTCAAGTCATAGGTCTGTGGATGAAGCATATGGGATTTTGTAGCAATGGAACCATGGATGACCAKAGGAAGCGTGAGTTACAGAAGCAATACAAAACTTTAAAGAGGCCTGAACTGGGAGTAAAAAGCCACCCACAGAATTCCACACACTGGTCTTCACTTCTTTGTTTTGCTCCCCTGCTCTGAATTCAACCCTTGGACTCCAGGCTTTTCTGCACCAAGTTTTTTACAGCTCTGGTTCCTAACACCAATTCCCAGGGCAGGCTTGGGGAACCTCACCTCCCAGCACTTTTAACACAACCCTGTTGATGATGTCTGTACCATTTTTGGTTTAGCCTGTGAACTCTTTGAGCCCATATCAGTGCTGGCAGGTGTGAGACAGAGCTCTGCTCTTCTTCCCAGGAGTTAGGGGAATGCCCAGGGAACAAGCTGAGTAATTAGYTCTCCTTGGAGAATACATTATGTTCTCTATATCAGGAATCCACCTGAAGGAAATCAAAGCTAATTAATCTTGCTCCTTTAGATACCTTGCTCCTTCAAGAGCTTCACCCACAGGGAAGTGACAGTACCCAGATTTGTAGAGCCACAAGCAGATTTTTTAAGTTCTAGCAGGTGTTGAAACCAGAAGATAACAGCCTTACACTCATGAGCACCATTTTAAAAAACCCAGTATCTCTCATGTCCTCTCTCAAGGGCACCAAAAATACTTTGCGTTTAAGTTTAAATTAAATTAAAATTAGTGCTTGCATTCCTATGGCTAAARGGTACTAAAAGGCAAGATGTGCATTTATCCATAAGACTCTGGTGCCGACAGTGAGAGGAGTTCCCTGCACACCCTACGTGGTCACCTGAAGCCCACATGAGCCATGTAATAGTGCATAAAAAGCTGAGCAGTCTTYCCCAGCCCACCTGCACCCACCTCTTCCATCAGGTCTCAATTATTTCATCAGGCATCAGGAAAACCTCCATCAAGAGCTTCTGCAGCAGGAAAACCTCATCATGCTGGAAGCCACAGGCTACCAGAGGCAAACACAAAAAGGGGAGGAAAGCACTGCAGGTTTCTCCTCTAGAGAAAGTCCTTTAAGTTGAGAGCAGGCTGTGTTACCACAAGGAATCCTCTGGATAAGCWAGAAGTTTGCCCAGTATAAGATTACACCTGAATGAAGAGAGAAACTGRCAAAAGGAGTTCTCTCCAGTCTTACTGAGCTGAAGCTAAGTCTTCATGCTAAACAAAAACTTGATATATAGCAGCCAGCTGGAGGTGAGGATGGAATTATATCCCATGGAGGTCATAGCTACCCCTAGGGCAAGCAAAGTGAGCAAGGTGCTAAGTGGCTTGAACAGGTTTCAACACACCTGTGTGCAATTGTTTCAGCTGGAGGCTCTTAACAAAGGAATTAATTTCAAGGGCAAGTCACATTTTCAATTAAAAAGAAATAAACATGTCACAGAGATTGCTGATTTTAACATTTCTCTTTTTTTAATCTCAATTTTGCCTTTTTATTTTTCTACAAACAGACTTTGTTTAACAATAGTTTGAGGTATTATAATGCTAACTAAAGCTTAAAGGAAACATTTTGGCACAAGACAATAACAAAATAAACAGAATAAATAACCTGCTTTACAAATGCTGAAGAAAACAAAACAAAAAAACCCCAGGCAATAAACTTAATAAAATTCATACTCTATACAACAAGGTAGACCTTACTAAACAGTACTCATGTTCTATCAGTAACATACACATATTAGTAAAAATAGAAACTTTAACAAAATGCTTAACTCAAGCAAAACAGCAGTGCAATGTGAATCAAGTCAAGAAGTTCATGGCTTCCAAGGAAGTCGGAGTTGGAGGTGAGTGAGCACACAACTGTGTGCAGACAATCTCAGCTGAGAGCCTGAACCCAGTGCTTCTCAGGCATGCCTGCCTTTAGCTCCTTGCTGGAAACCCTGTCAGGCTGACATCTTCCTGAGCCTGTGGCTGTTAAAAGCAAGAGAGAACACACATAAACAATGACCTCAATTACAGTTTTCTTCTCCAAGAGAATAGCTCAGGTGGAAGAAGGGACATGTGACATGACTGTCCCTGAGAAGACTCCAGAAGGGAATAGCTAAGTCTGACAGGAGATGGAAAGACAAATGTGTTCACCAGTGCTGTCAAAAGTGGCATTCAGGAGATAGGAGAGAGACTTTCATGCATGCCCTGTTTTCATCAGCCTGATGTTAATTAGAAGTTTCGATTCCTACCTCAGGAAAAGGAGATGTTTCTTCACCCAGCCTTCCTTAGGATTTACACAGGCCTTCAGCCCACTGACAGTGTGGAAACTGGAAAAGAAATAATGATAACAAAATGAGGAATCCCTACCTATAATTGCTGTGGAGGGTACAGTTACTCTATATAATGACCAATAGAAACTGCTTTTGTAAACATCAGTTAGACATGGAATGATCCAAATTCCTCCAATATTATATGAAGGAAAAGAAAGTTAAATGTAATAGCTACTTCAGTCTCAGGGATTATTTTTTGCACCATAAAATTTTGTTCAATTGATTTGACCTGTTTAGGCAAAGACCTTTGCTGGATGCCAGAAACAATTGTAAAATTAAGGAGAATAGCTGCTGTCAAGCTAAGATGCCAAATCAACATCTAGGCCAAAACCCTGTAAGGAAGAAATCCAATCCCTGTGAATCAGAAGAAGTCTTGTCACTTATGTGTCTGTTCACAGGTTTTGGCAAGGGAGCACTCTGTGTTAGCCAGAGTAGCCCTTAGCTGGAGACAAAACCAGATGATTCCTAAAGAGGCACRTTTATTATTTACACTGTATGACTGTCCTTGGGTTAGCAGTCCCTATCAACTAGAGGTTGTGTGTTTTGTCTACATGTGTGATATACAATTTRTTCAGTTAATTTAGCTTTTTGAAAAGGCAGGAAAAATCACTTAGAACATTCAAATMCTTGTTTTAGCCCAAACAGGCATCCCAAGGTTAACACATGTCAGAAAAACCAGCAGAAGTTCAGACAGTGACTTACATGATGGCAGGGATGTCGCAGACCTCACTGGAGAGCTGTTCAGTGTAACCCTTCAGGGCCCACCGAGGCAGACGCACTTTGGTGTAGGACAGGCAGCAGTCCTGGTTGCTTTGTGCTGGAATGAAGGGCAACAATAAAGTAAATAAACCCGTTTGGCTCACGCTGCCCTGCTGTCTGGGGCACTCCCTGTTAAACCCCCACCATGCAGCTCCCCCATGACAGAAGAGGGGGATAAGACAGCACATTTTGCTGAAGCCATTCCCTTCCAGCTCAGCCTCATGCWGCTGGCAGCTGTGAGCAGCAGCCGGAGCCCTCCCCAGAGCAGAACGCCCGTGGTCACTCACCTTCGGAAGTGCCCCACAGCAGCAGTGCCAGGAGCCCCAGCAGGGAAAGTAGGACCATGCTCTTGCTGCAGCCAGTCATTCCCTCTCCACACAGAGCTGTGCTCCAGTGAGTGCCTGCCTGCTGCTCCTGGCAGCCCTGGCGCACCTCCACCTGCTTATAAAGGGGTGTGTGGAGCCATGGGAATTCACACACGGGCGGGTTCCTCTGTCATCAGCGGGTTTCGCCACAGAAAATTCCATCGTGCCCGACTTGGCCCCAGCTCTCCTTCCGGCTGCTACAACCTGAGATAAGTGTGCTGGGGAATATCTTCTCTTTTTTTTTTTTTTT